>BGNK01000710.1:78216-104663 GCA_003297005.1 Symbiodinium sp. clade A Y106
TGGCACGAGACTCTTTGCACAAAGTGAAGCAAACGTGCACTGAAACAAACGAAAACTGCAAGTGCACGCCATGTTCTAGTGGGAGCTATCCGGGCCTCGAAACGAGCGCAAACTGCATGCACACGCTGGGTTTCAAGGAGCTCTGTCTGATCATGGTTGCAAACCGCAACCTCACTATTGGTTGCAGCCTCCTCTCCTTCGGGGACGCACAGGTTGGGGTTCACGGCTGACGGATGGTAAACTACTGCCAAGCGCCACAGTCCGACCCGTAAAACATCCCTCCAAAACTTGGGTTTTACAAGGGGCCTAGAGGTGGCCCTACGCGAGGCCCGCGCGAGGTTGCGCGAGGTCCGCGCGAGGTAGTGGTCGGAAGCTACACATCTAAGAGCTTCAGCCGAGCTTGTAAAGAATACTCAGTCAAGCTTCGTCGGTTGGAGGTCGCGCACGATTGCAATCCCGACTACTTTCCAAAGCATTTACAAACACAGCTGCGCTATGCCTTAGGGGTACACGAACGGCCCCACTCTACTGGAGGTCCCAAATGTTCTTACGAGCTTGTATGCAGAATCCCATGTGCACGCCCGCGCGAGACGATTTTTGAGAAACACATCCATGCAAATGTGGAGTAGGGCTTGGCGTTTTAGTTCGGGTTTCAATGTCGCCACACAACTGGCTCCCAAGCTTTAATTCGGAATCCCCATGTGCTTGCCGGGGTGAGATGACTTCCAGCTAGATGCTCTTACGAGCTTGTATGCGGAATCCCCATGTGCACGCCCGCGCGAGACGACTTTACACAAGGTGAGACGACTTAACCCTCCTACCAAGTAGCAGAATGCAACGATAACGACAACAACTGCTGCTAACACTACGACGACTACTACTACTACTATTATTATTATTACTACTACTACATTGGCTCTACCTTTACAGTTCCCTTGACCCGATACCATAGATAGACACCAGCACAATACGCGAAGCCTGCTGGGCCACAGCCAAGTCGCAGCCTGGCGTGACTCTGACGTGAAGTTCAGCTTGACGGAGCTCTGACATGAGTGGCGTTACCGTCGCCGTTCATCATCATCCTCAACAAAGATAGCAAAAGCATCAGCGCAGCACCAACATGCGCATAAACGGAAGCAGTAGCAACGTGATTCATACCATATCACCATCGTCACCATCACCATCGTCCTCGTCATCATCAGTCTTGTTGCTGTCATCGTCGTCACCACCGTCCACATAACCGTGACCATCACCGGCATCACCATCACCATCATATCAGTACCATAAGCTGCAATAGCAGCAGTACTACCATCATCAGCACGGGTGAAACCGCTGAGCAGCAGAAGGAACAAAACAGCAACAGCAAGAACCGCAAGAAGACTGATCGCACAATCAATACCGAACATTGCATAATGAATGGTGACAGTGCTACCCGCAATGCAACAAACATCTTACTGGCTTATATAGACTGTACTTCCCGTCGTGACGCTGTCAAGCTCATATTACAAATGGCAAATAATGGCAAGACCCGATGTTTTGTGCTACAGACATGCAACTGAGCAAGCTTGGCACAAATATGGGATGGACAGGACTCGCGATTCATGTCATGTGTCTCTGAAGACGTGATTTCCTTCTTCTTGGTACAATTCTCACGAGTCGTCCCGGATGTTCGGCTACTCTCATGAAGACCTGAACAAGACTTGCGGACTCTCTTGCTTGCTTGCTCGGCGTTTGGGGTTGGGGCAGCGGGCACCTCTCCCCCTGCGCTCAAGCGCTACGCCTGTGTTCACGTCCGGACCAGTCGGCGTGAAACTTGGCCCCCGAACCCCTCTTGCAGCCCAATACCCGCCAGCCTAGATGATTTCCTCAACGATGGTTTGTTGGTGCTGCAGAAGGGTTTCGGTGCTTGCAAACGCTCAGCAAGTCACTTCGAATGTGCTGGTCTGGGCTCCAGCAGAGAAACTAGGTACACGGGGTTTAACCGAGGAAGATCTCTCGAAAAGCCCCGGAGTGGAATGCAGCGAAAGGAAAGGAGGGAAGGAGGTCGATGTTAGGGGAAAGACTTCGCGATCCCCGAATTCCGGAGTGGTCGGATAGGAGAATCGTCTCTCTACGATTCTTAGCGGAAAGATCAGAAAGAACGGAATGAAAGATACTTTACAAGGGGAAGTTCAAGGCGCCTTCCCAGGCCCAGAGTGAAAGAAAAACATCAAGGAAAAAGCCCGTCCCTAGGCACAAGCAAACCACCAAGTCAACAATGAACGCTACAAGGCTCCGCACTGTNAGGCTCCGCACTGTTGCTCAAGCCTCTCAGGTGCCACCGTCTAAACCCACTGTCTCGAAACCTCCGCTGTAGGTCGGGCCCCTCAGACATCGTGGGCACTCTGTTGGCGTGGCTTGAGCATGCTTGAGCATCCTCGCCTCTTTGGTCCCCATTGTTGGACGTCGGTGAGCGGGCAGTGAAGATTGCTAGGTCTCCGTTCTCGAGGTAGTGTCACGAACACTCGTACTGGTTCCGTATCTCCCCGTGTCCTTGCGGTTAATCGCACCCCTCAAGTACTTTATGAGTCGGCTCGCCTCGGAAAGCCGCGGTTGCCCTCCAGCCTCCAGCTGCGTTCCCTCCGATGTCGCGGTCCCGGGCGCTCGCGGAGTAGACGCAAGACAGTTCGAACGTGCCCCTCACGGAGATGGCTGCACAGGGGCCTGAGTCTCCTAGCAGGGCACGTGGCAACGGCATCGGGCGAGTGGTCTCAAGCCACCTCCGCTCAGGCAAGCGTCGGCCGTGGGAGAGGCCCCCACGACCCAAGAGCCGTTGCCGAGCGTACCCCCCGCAAAGGAGGCACGGCAGATGACTTGAGCCAAAATTGGACTCTCTCTCTCTCTCTCTTTTCACCAATGGAATCTGGAAGCCTGATACTGCACAGAACACCGACTTCGTCCGGCAGATTTTCACTCCACCCCCCACTTGGCCGGTCTTGACCGATGCTTACACATCTCACAAGACCAGAGATGTCTTTGCGTTACCATTGAAGTAATTTGTTCATAGGCCGGACGGGCCTCTGGGTGAAAGACCACGTGCCAAAGGTGCCTCGCGGTCTCCGCGGAACCGTTTCAGGAGCTAACTCTACGGCAACAAATCAAGCGCTGCATGTAAGACCAGTGCTCGAAGGCCATTTCCAACCCCTCTCGCAACTACAAGGAGGCAGAAACAGAGAGAAAGCACACGTGAGGCCAGCCTTGTGGAAGCCGAACCAAGTGAATTTCTCCTCCTTGGTCCTTTCCATTGCTGTCAGGTCCTGGATGCAGATTCAAGCTTTGAGGTTGTACTGCATTCGGAGAGCTTCAACTGTGAATCCTTCCAAGACAGAAACTTTGTTCCAAGAAGGAGCCGGTAATTGCTGCTACCTGACATCGGCCATGAACGCTACGGTGATCGTCCCAGCCAACGAAACGTCGGGCAGCCGGCAGCAAGCAAGCATCTGAGGCATGAGCTACACAGTGCGCGCCACCCATTTTGCCAGAACGCCTCACGAGTTCGGCAAACATGTTACAAGTAGGAAAGCCGACCCCGCGGACACTTGGATCGTTAAAAGCAACTGCACTGCATCGCGTGACATTACTTGCAGCAGGAGCTGGAGTTCGAGAAGACTGATCAGAGAAAAGGTGTAGCGGGACCGATGCTCGCATCTTTCCAATGCACTGGCTGGGGACCGTTGCGACAGGGACGACTGGCCGCATGCACCACAGGACAACCGGCTTAGCGCTGCCTTTGGCCTGGCTTTCGCGGCTTCCCGGCTGGCCACGAACTGACCGTAGTCATAGCCGCCGTAGTCGTCCTGGCTTAGCTCTGCTGAAGGAACACGGTGCATTCAGACTGTTCAGCAGCCTCCGGAAGCTGTGGTGGGTGGTGGAAAAGTAGCTCCCACGCCAACTCCACCCACTGGCAGTACCAGCCTGCATATGATTCACAGAGTGCCAGCCGAAGAGCGACGACGGAGCCCGAACCGGAACTGAACCCAGGGATCTGCTTGTGCAGGTTGCCTGAGGGTGTACGAACCGTGTAGCGCTCCAGGACAGAGTCTCCTGCTCAAGCAGCGACAAAGAATGTTTGTGACATGTTGTGACCAAAGCCATCATCTTCAGTACAGGTAGTAGAAGTGCCACCACGAACCCCGAAACCACCACCGCCACCACATACCACCACCGGCACTGGTGCAATCGCCAAGGCGACGATAAGGACGACGACTACTCGTGAGGCACCACCCACCTACCCTCATGAACATCGTTACTGTCATTGCATCTGACTCTGTGGAGGGAACCTTTGGCAGGCGAAGGGAAACTGCTCTCCAGTCTCCTCGAAAGATAGATGGAGCTGTCTTCCGCTGCACACCCTGTGCGTGGAAGTGCCGACGCATTACAAAGAGAGCAGACCGCTTGCGTGCGCCTCCCTGGGTGCTCGCATTCGGCAGTACGACCGAATCTCCGAACGCACTCGTCCTGTCCTAGAAGTCATCGTAGACTCTACACATTGCGATGCGGTATGCTCTGGCCTAAGGCTAAGCTGAGCACGCATCGATTGGCCCACTGTGCCGACGGCCCAAATGCAGGAAGGGCAGCTCCCGGGGCCAAAGCCTGCGAGTGTTTTCTGGCTGTGCGACACTGGGCGGGCCATGCCTGTTCAGATGACCTCTACTTTTCGGACCTCAGCGCGAAGGAGTTCAGGACTGACACCAATGCCGGGACTTCCACGTGCTCATACACATCCACATGGATGAACATCATGAAGTCCTCGTTCGGTATTCTTAACACAGAAGCCATGAGTTTGAAGCGAACCGGAAGTGCCAAGGTCAAGGCTGGCAGATCGTCATAGTGCTGCGCGACATGGTGGAGATTCGGCGACACCTCACCAGTAGGTATCTCCTGCTTCAAGGAGGCGCAGATCATGGCAGCAGCTGACAAAAGACGACAAATGGGTATCACTACAGGATCTCTGAAAAGCGACGATGCTTTAGCCCGCAGATTTTGGCGCATCCTCAGACGCATGACAGCGGACGCAGAGCGACCTGCCTCATGGAAGGGGATGACGAATGCACGCCTCTCTGGTAACCCAAGATCTCAGATACCCCGACCCCAAACCCTAAACCCTAACAAATAAACCGTAGACAGTTCCAGCTCTTGCGTTGCCTGAAGTACTTGGCCACACGTAGCAATGAGGACGATAAAGCCACCAGAGAATGAGACGATCCTGCAACAGAGGCAAGGGCTCATGTCGCACCATGCTGCTGGGGCTAG
This sequence comes from Symbiodinium sp. clade A Y106, assembly GCA_003297005.1. NCBI lineage: Eukaryota > Dinophyceae > Suessiales > Symbiodiniaceae > Symbiodinium > Symbiodinium sp. clade A. The sequence goes on from BGNK01000710.1 coordinate 83,509, forward strand.
CTGACGTAGCTCGACCGACCATGCCGTATGAGCTTGGAGGGATTGGTTTTGACTTTGCACTTTGTGACGCGCTTTCAATCTTGCACCTGCGCGCTCTGAGCCAGAGGAGAGATCGATTTCCACCTCTGCCTGATCACACACGAGAATTGCACTGTGGTCTACCATCTATTACCCTTTCCGAGTTTGAACGCAACGGATCACAGCGACCACTCAAAACATTGGCCCCTGCCTCATTTTCCAAGCTGTAGGCAGAACTGCTGACATCGAAGAAGGCATAGCAAATATCGTAGATGTATAGGTCGACAACCTGCGAAAGGCTCAGCACATCTTGCAATCTTCTCGACAGCTAGACTCAGCAAACAGTCTCCAAGCTTAAGTTGCACGAACCGTGAACTATTGTGTGGCGTGGGCCTCGGTTAGAGGCAGCGACTCCTCACACGGCAGCATGACAACACGACAACCATGTACTTCAAATTCTGTCTCGGGCTCAAGATGCCACGACCACTCAACGCCTACAGGCCTAGAGGCCTGGATCCTTCAGTCCTGCAGAATCAAAGACTCCAGCAGCGGCAGGTACTCTCCGTCCGCTCGGGCGCAAAAGGGCATCACCACATTCACCTCCAAAAACACAGCCCTCAGCCCTCGGACCGGAAAAGAAGCTCCTCTCCCGGGCTGGGCCCCGCAAGAAGCCGAGGCCTTAAAGCCGACCCTGCGTCGCAGTGTTGCCACAGAGGTCCACTGCTTGACCTCTTCACGGCGCCTTTCCGACTCTTAGCAGCAGGAGCCAAGCAGCGAGCCTGTGCATCAATGCGATGAAAGCTCCGATAGATGCTCGCGGCTGTCAGGTTCAACCAATGCTTGGGAACCTTGAAAAGACTGGCACTAGCACCGAGCCCCCAAGCAGCGACAAAATCTGGGCCCTGAGCTTCACACTTCACCGGCGAAAGGCAAGGGTCCTGACACCACAAATAATACTATATATTATATAATATTATATATTATATAATATTATATATTATATAATAAACCCTACGGCCCGAAACTTCTCTCAGGATCTTTCCTACACCGCTCCTGAGGTCCCCGGCACCTGCGAGCTGGCGTTCACCCAGGTCAGTGCTTGCGCACCAAAGCCTTCAACAGCGCCACTTTACTGAAAGCATCTGAAAGCTTTAGCTTTCTTCTCTAGTGCATGAACCTCTCGCTTTCTATGCCGCTTCGGATCCATATCTTCAGAGTACTGATAGAAATCAACACATTCATTGGATGTTCACACACTGGACGTACAGAAAAGATATCATCAAACTCTCCATGCATACATATAGCACACAAGCGTAGTCATGATCCTCGCACAATGTGCTGTTGCCAAAGACTTCCAGCATCACAACTTGTTCTGGCAATATAAGCTTTCACATAGCTATAATGTGATCTCAGCTCTCATAAACTCGTATACGTGAGCCCGAAACCGTACATCTCTGAATATGCCTGATACTTACAGTGAATATACGTACATCTCTGAATATGCCTGATACTTACAGTGAATATATGTACATGGCTTCATGCATTGGTCCAGGTCATGCTCTGATGTCAGTGTCTAGTACTTACAGATACGTACGCTTGGAAAGCAAAGTATCATGTGGCGTATCAACCGTTGTGCAGTGGTGTGGGCGACCCCTTTCACAAAATCCAGTCCATGCTTGTGGCTGGACAGCTGTATCCACTTGGCGACGCTCTTGCTGCTTTGCTCGGATGGCAAGACAGTCATCACAATGGCCTTCCCTCTGCAAGCTGAACCAGAAAGACTTCAGCGCAGCTAGCCTGGACCTTGCGGGCAAAACGAATGCAAAAGCTCGTACTGACTTGGCAAGCAGCACATAACCACCTTGTCAAAGACGGCATTACAGAAAGACTGTCCCGCTCAACCTTGGAGAGGCATGCTCTGCAGGTGTCCTGCTGAGGAGAATGAAAGTGCCTCCAGAAGCTTCGCAAGTATCATCGCAGGCGCGCAGATCTCAAGGCCATCAATCTGGGCATGCCAGGACGTTTGAGAACTCTCACTTCCGATGTAGATTCATCGCAAATACCCGATGAGGATGCAGCATTGATGCCAGTGAGCGCATCCTGCAGCTGCAGCATTGGCACAAGAGCGTCGCCGGTTCGATGATAGTGCTCCACCTCAGTATCTTAGCAAGCGTCAGAGGACATGTCTTCTCGGCTGCATTCCCTTGCAGGCTGTTCTTAGCAGCATGGTGCCACGCACAGCAGCAAGAAAGAAAGAAGCCTGCAAAAAGACCAGACCTGTTGGAAATCTGAGCTTCGCTCCAGAGCCCCGAGGTTGGCCGGGCGAAGGCGTGGCAATCCGGTCAGCCGCACACCGAGCTGCAAAGTTATGTCCTCAACAACCCAGGGCCCATGGTCTTTCGCTTTACTAAATTGCTGTTCAGGTCTGATCTTTTGCACTTCATGTGACCGCGACCAGTACTAGAACTAGTACCAGTAGAAGCAATCGCCGCAGTGTTCAACATGGTCATTCGCATCGTACTGTAATGGTTCTCGCTTTTTTGCCTGACTGTTGATACTATGCCGTCGTCCTATGTTTGCAAGTATTCCCCACCACTACCACAAACCCTCACTTGCTACCACTACTCCCACTACCACTACCATGAAGACTGCTGCTACTCCTCCTGCTGCTGCTGCTCGTTCTCCTGCTCCTGCTCGTGCTCCTGCCCCCGTTCATCTGCTGCGACTACTGCTCTACTACTCTACTCCTGTTCCTCCTCCTCGCCACTGCTACTGTTACTCCTCTTACCACTTCTGCGACGAAGACGACGACGAATATGGCCACGACGACGGCGACTTCGACTGCAATTATGGCGGTGATTTCCATGGCTACCACTTTCATTATCACCACTGCTACCTTGCCACTCCTGCTGCAGCTGCTGTTGGTGCTACTGGTGCTACCGGTGGTGGCACCCACTTCTAGAACTACCACCGGTTAGCATGAATTTCCGTATTACTACTGACTGCTACTGCGGCGGCAACAACAAAGTTCCAGCGCGACGCTTCCTATGACCACTTCTTGACTTTTACTAATTTCCAGTATGCCATCTTGCCAGTCTTGCCGTTGACAATGCTGCATAATGCAGGTGTAGTACATGTGTGCCTAAACTACTACCTGTTATGATGCAGCACCGTGTGTGCCAGCAAGAAGCATGCAAGCATGTGCAAGAGGGCTTGTCGGGAAGCGTGCGAGCTGCTGTCCCAGAAACGAAGAGACACAAAGGGTGCCTGGAAATGAAGCCTCCGATGGCAGCCAGACAAAAAAGCTTCGCCACGCCTGGTGCCAGCAGGTACCGTGCAACCCAGGCTGAAAAAACACGCGGTTCTCGCAATCTGCACAGCAGCCACAGCAACAATCGTGTTTGATGCTCTTGCCGTGTGCTATACAGTACTGCTCGCTGGCAATGCTGGCCTGGTGGGGTCTGGCATCTCGCCACGACAGCACAACGCAAGGTGATCCCAGGTCGCGTTGCGCCACACGAGTGCTGCACAAAGGCCAAAGAGACCTGTGCTGCACGGTCCCGAAGAAATCGAAGTTTCATCTTGATTCATCAGTTGCAAGAACCGTGGAAAAAAGCTTTCTCAGCACTCGACGCAAGCCGCAACACGTCCTGGTTATAGTAGGAGAAGGCCAACACGACGCTTCCTTTTCCTGGGTGTTCCAGAGAGAGCTGGAAGTGGCCCGGGTCTCTGTGCAGCAGCGCTTGAAGGTCAGCGTTCCTGCCGCTCGGCAGCGTGGCTCCCAGAGTTGAAAGCCAGAGCCCAAGCCAAACTAACAGAAAAAATCAGAGCAAGACTGGGAAAGTGTTGCTGTTCTCACGATGCCGGGTCTGCCCACGTTCATCACTTCTGGCAGTGATATGGGTTTTGTGGAGAACACATGTCATTGATCAGACTATTGCAATGACTGCGGTTGGCAGTGGTCGAAGTAGCAGTAGTGGCAGTAGTAGCAGTAGCAGTAGCACTAGCAGTAGTAGCAGCGGTAGCAGTAGTAGCAGTAGTAGCAGTAGCAGTAGCAGTAGCAGTAGCAGCAGAAGTAGCAGCAGCAGCAGCAGCAGTAGCAGTAGCAGTAGCAGTAGCAGTAGCAGTAGCAGTAGCGGTAGCGGTAGCGGTAGCGGTAGCAGTAGCAGTAGCAGTAGCAGTAGCAGTAGTAGTAGTAGTAGTAGTAGTAGTAGTAGGTGGTAGTAGCAGTAGTACTCCTACTCGTACTACTAGTACTACGAGTACTACCAGTACTACTAGTACTACTAGTACTAGTAGTAGTAGTAGTAGTAGTAGTAGTAGTAGTAGTAGTAGTAGTACTATTACTACTACTACTACTCGTACTAGTACTAGTACTACTAGTACTAGAAGCGAGGCAGCAATGGTAGTGGACTACTACCACTACTACTACTACTACCACCACTACTACCTACTACTACTACTACTACTACTACTACGACAACTACTACTACTACTACTACTACGACAACAACTACTACTACTACTACGACAACTACTACCACTACCTGTACTAGCTTCAGTAGCAGCAGCGGAAGTAGCAGCAGATGCAGACGCAGACGCAGTAGCAATAGAGGGAGGAGTAGGAGCAGGAGTAGAAGCAATAGCAGTACTAGACTCGTGCATTATTCGGCTACTAGTCTTACCGCTGCCACTGTTGTAGTTGATTTCGCACGTGGTTTCTTGGCATTAACATTGTTGAAGTTGTAGTTGCAAACCTTGCTACAAGCATTTGGGACTGGTGCGCGATGTTTCTTCGGCTTTTATGACTGTAGCGAAGGCTCGACTATCTGCTCCAGTGATGCTACTACTCTTCCTATTCTTCTTCTTCTTCTTCTACTCGGCTTCTGTCTGTTCCGACTGCTTTCTCCGACGCAAATATACCGGCGCTAGTTAAGCCGCTTCATATCTGCATGTTCGCGCCAAACCCCAAACCCTAACCCCTGTAACGCTGAAAGCCCGAACTCATAACTATCACAACATCCGAACAAGCCCACAAGCCAAAAGCTCGGAGGCCTTGCCAGCAGGAGGATGTGCGCCCGAGAGAGCAGCAGAAGTCTCGAAGAGCCCAGCGGGTGCGGAGGACTGCCACCTCACCTGGCTCGAGAGCTGTTTCGACGGGTTTAGGGCTTAGTCTGGGTTCAGGGTTTAGGGCTTGGGGATTGAAGACCAAGGTTTATTTGAGGGGGGCGAAGATGTGCTGCCAAGCACAGCAGGCTTCAAGAACATGCGGCTCTTTGTGTTGAGCATCAAAGAACCCGAGAGACCATGGCGTTGCTCATTCGGTCATTTCGCTTGTCGGGAGCACAAAGCCACGCAAAGTCACTCTGTGCCTCGGCTCCAAAACTGCTTCAACAAATCAATCCTCGAAGTAAGAGGAGCCGACGTGAAAAACTCCAACATCAGACCGGGTGGATCCCTGTAATCGAAGCCTGTCTCAAAACTGCAAGCCGTCAATGCCTGCTGTTGCCTGTTTAGTGCTGAGCTGGAGCCGGCAAGCAATCACAAACGACTGAGCAAAGGACACTAAAGCCACATTTCACATCTCTGATCTTGCAGACTAGGGCCTGCTGTGCGAGCAATCCACAGTTTCTTCGTGTTCGCAGGCGTCCAACAACGCACATCACCTCAGAAGTCTGCACATGGAATTGAAGGAAAAGCCTTGCCAGGCTAACGAGGCTGAAACCTCGGTAACCATCGGCGCGCCGACCTGGCAAGCTGGCACAAGCTGGCTGATCTGACGATGGCCACGGAGCGGATGTCCGACGTGCAGCAACGACAACCCGATGGCCTTTCTGCAGCGACATGTTCCTTGCAAAGCTCAGCTTCACAGCTGGGCACTGCCCATCCCTTGCATTTGTCTCAAGACCGTGCAAAGCCAAACTTTGCGTCAAGGTCGCAGATGCGGCGAAGATGTCCCGAGCCATAAATCGGTGAGCAGGGCACTGGAGTCTACCATGAGGGCAACCTGCGAGAGCCAGCCAAGCCTACACCTCCGCCACCAGGAAAGCTCTGGAAAATAAGTCTGCACAAAAGAAGCTGCTAGGAGCGCTGATGCGAATGACAAACGTCCCTAGTCAAACCAACCTCGCGAACGCTGACCTGCGGTGTGAAACATGCTGCACGATCAGGACTTGACAGTTGCGCACCACCTCTTTCAGCTAGCACGTTGTTCTCTATCCCGGCCTGCTAGCGAGTCGCTCTCGCTGTCTCCCAACATGGCTCTGCACTAGCTAGGAAGTGGGTCGTACAAATCAGGTGGTTCAGCATCAAGCTGCCACAGCGCGTATGTGCGTCTAGGGTGGTGTTTTCTTGTTGCGTTGCGCTCAAGTTCTCCCTCTACAGCAGTAAGTTCCTAAGTACATCTATCACTGAATCACGCCCTCAGGTTTTTATCAGGTTGGTCTTTGTGCTTGGTTTGCACTAATTAATTACTAATGCTACCTTGCAATGGTCCATGATGTCGGTACTGGTACGGTTGTATCCTGTGTGTGACTGTATGACGGTGATATTTCTACTTTTGCACTAGGTCACGAGGCGTCGTTTGTTTGACTTGTTGGTAGTTGTTGCGATTATCTTACGGCATGGTCTGATGTGTTTCGCAATATTCGATGTTCTGCAAAGACCAATTACCATGTTCCAATTCGAAAGACACGCCTTTTGAGGTCACTGATATCATCGAGCATCAACTGCAAAAGCTTCTACTGGGCTCCCGTCTCGAGGCAGTTCGACAGGATCTGGATCATGACAGCACCGTCTGCCCAGGCCTGGCAGATGTGTGGGCTGACATCCATCCTGGTTCCTCTGAGCCGGGGGGGAGAATGCTGCAACAGCTCCACTTTACAAGCCTCCTCTTTTGGTTGTTCCACTTCAACAGCATGTTCCGTGGCCGGGACACAGTGTGACATGTGATGCCTGACACATGACTTGCACAAATATGCCTGGATGTTGTCGTCCCCGGAGCACATGCTCTGCAGGTACAGCCCGCAGATTTGGAACCTAGGACGTAAGATTCCTCCTAATTACCGTTGATTGCAAACATATGACTTCATGCGGCAGGCGGGCCGGGGCCCCAGCGTGCCTTGCAGAATTCTTCTAGGAAGCTGCTGGAGCAGTGCAGCCAGGCCCGCGCCCAAGCTGACATGGGCCTGCTATCGCGAGCTCATCACGGGCAGCGCAGAAAGGTGCTCTTTCGCCTCTTGGCGGAAGCCGCCCGGTGAGGCCGCCGGGACCTGACGTCTGCAACAGATTTTTCCCAACACTTTGACTTTGCTGACCGGAGCTGCCCGGCCGGCCTTGCCACTCCACGCAGTGGGCCGTTTTTGAGACTGGCACATGTCATGTTGGCCGCTACACTGTGGATGGTCCTGGCGCGCCGAGCCTTGCGGCTCGCTGCCGCCGGAGATACAGAGGTGGTATACTGCACCAGAGCCAGGGCTATCAACATGTCCATGTCAGACGGCGCGGAGCCTCTGCGCAAGGGCAGCTTCTTTTTGAACAGATTTGGGAGTCTGAAAGGTACCGTAGACCTCGCCTTCCGGCACCACTTGCATGAGCTGACGCAGAGGATCAGCAAAGCCCGGCCTGAAGCGCTCGCTTCAGGTCAGGCTTTCCTGTAAGGCTTCTTTGTGAAAGCACAATGCGGTTCCTGGTTGACTGGCCTTTACACCTGGCTGCAGAGACTAGGCCTTCAGGTGTTGCAATCGAAGAGATGGACCCTGCATAATCCCACACTCTTGCACAAAGCGCCCTTCGGGTTGACGGTGCATGAATCAACGAGCCAGGAGCCCCACAACTCCCCCATTCGCGCCAACTTCCTTCGGAAGCGGAGCTGCGTCTCCTCGGCCACTGTACCAAGCATTGACGAGCATGACCGTCATGAACCACACCAACAAGAGTGATAATGCAGCTAACCAAGCCTTAATCAGAATCATAGTGACAACACGCAGAATCCTGTAAGAATACTAAGAACATAAGGTGCGGGCAAAATGACTCCCAGATGGTTGGTGCAGAAACGAGTCACGATTCACCATGCCCACACCTCTAAGCCAACCCGAAACTGTACATTCCCCGCTATCTGATCACCCTGTCATATTGCGAGTCGCGGTGACAGAAAGGCGACTAATGAGAAAGAGAATAACAGGCATGGTCACGAAGTTGACAATGACATCAACGGCAACTTCTCAGACGATCAGATCTGAATAAGACTCAAATATCAAAAACGATACAAGCCACGACCCGTGGCAAAACTATGATGACAACAATTTGCAAAACTACGAACAACAACACCCCCCAGCAAAACAAGAATTTTCACTCTCCTTAAATCCTGACACTCCGAACCCCTGAAGCCCAGAATTCCTAAGCCCTAATCAATTCCCTACTAAGCCGTTAAACCCTAAACCTTGAAAACCCTAAAACCACAAAACCCTGAGGCCAGGGCCTCTGGGGAAGCGGCCTTGCCATCTCCAACGAAATCCCAAAGACTCGGTAATTCACCGTCTTGAACCTCGCTTTGCACGCATTGAATCAACAAGCACTGTCGGACCGTTCTTGCTCTGGGTTTAGGGTTTAAGATTTCTGTTCAGGGTGTCGTTGGCTTAGGACCTAGGACCTAGGACTTCAGATGTGTAGGGTTTAAACCTGAGGATTGTAATGGCTTTTCGGTTGCCTCGAAGGGATGGAAACACGCTTGCGCAATGGGCTGGAGGCATGCAGTATTTCTGTGAATAATGGCTCGAGGAACTCACAGATGCTGTAAAGCAGTATGACGCTTTCAGAACAGACGTTTTGAAGGATGTGTCAGGTCTTGGCGTTTGAATCTAGTTTCCAATACACAAAGGCTCCAGCCATAAGCACGATTCCTTGAAAATGGTGCTTTTTGTCACGGCGAGCTCGTCTTGCGCTTAATTTAATGATAGGCGACCGGCACAGAAAAAATGATACGTCTGTACTACTTGTACTACTCACCAGCAGCAGACATTAAGCCACGAGGCTCCAGTCGTTAAGAGAACCTTCCTCGGGGAAATACAGCAATCCAATGCAACGGGGCTGCTGTTTCGCAGAAGTGCTGACCTCCCTGAGACTTTGCTCTGCTTCTCTTGCACACACCAGTAGACAACCAAAAGACCCGTGTTGGTCGGTTGGACATTTTGCTGTCTCGAAACTACACCAACATATGCATGCTACCACGCCTCGGTCTCGTCCGCGTCGTCCAAGCCTTCGAAAAGCACCTGAGATTGACCCACTGAGCACCAGTCAAAATAACAGAAATCTCGGCTCTGCAAACACCCGTCTGGAAAGCAACAAATACAGCTTGGCGCACAATGAGTTAGTCGAAGAACTCACGATCGACATTTGTGGAGATTCCAAGCTCCAAGCATTTCCGTCCAGGACAGCCACAGACTCACTGACCAGCGAAGCATCCAAGCTGCTGTGAAGCCTGCCCACACTGCCTTCTCTCACCTCATTCCCAAAGCTTCGGCTTTGACCTCCACACCGCGGGCGACGTGCCTCAGCTGCGCAGCCAAGCGCCGGCGCACCAGCAGCGCTTGGCCGACACTTGCCAACGCCGCCCCCAGGGGACCGACCTGTGTTTATGGCGGGTGCTCGCAATGAACAGCGCTGGCATGGGAATGCGTCCGAGCCTGGGTTGAAAGAAGGCCGGCAGATGTCCGAAGAACCTGACCGGCGCGGCAAGTGACAACACTGAGCTTACAAGCACAGCAGAGGCATCCAGCACCGACAGTTTTTATGCCAGCAGATGCCAGCAGGTCGTCATCGGCGGAACGCTGGCGTCACTTAAAAGCGCTCGTGCTTTCACGAGTTTGTCTGTGAACCTTTGCAGCAGTGATGGCTACTAGCAAATCATGTAGCCAGCACTTAAACCAATGAGTCCTTCCACGCTCCAACACTATGAAGCTTTTCCGATCCTGGCAAGAACATTCAACTCAAACGCATTGGCGGCGGACGCTTAACTTCCCGATCCTTGATGTGTGGTCTGACAGTTTCGACCTCGTCGCAAATACAGGTGCCATCAGCCAAGCTTCGAACCTGGGAAGTTGGACTATGTGTTCTTGTCGAGTCGCATGCTTCAAGAACGCTTAGGATGCAGCATATCGTGAGCAGACCGGCATGGTTGTCCGGCAGGGCAAGCTGCTGAAGAAAGTATGGGTGCATTGAGCAAATCATCTTCGGAATTTCCTGCAAGCATGCTGAATCTGCACGTGGCGTGGTCCGGATTTGTTCTGGGCGCGGTCGATGACCTTGTCCGGTTCAAGTGTACACTGCACTTATGCTGGTGATATCTGCGGTCCCGACATCGCTAACAGGAAGTTTCGGGTTTCGCAGGAGGGTTTTGAAGGTTTCTGACAGAAAGTCGTTTTGATCTTCAAGCCCCGCCTTCCATGCCAACGTGGGCGACGGGGCAAGCCGCCCTCGAATTCTTTTATTTTTGCATTGTTTGCCTGCTTAAGATCTTAGCAGGTGATGCTGCATGGGCCATGAACTCCGGGTCAGCGATGGCAGACATCTCAAAGCCCGACAGATCCACGAGTGAGTTTTGCCTGAGCTTCCGCATCGGATCTTCTCCGGAGCCTGCCTGCTCCTTTGGTGCTGTGGTCTCCGGGTCCGCGCGGCGCATGGAAGATTGCACAAAGGTGCTGCAATTAGATCCATCTTGTGGAAGCTGCGCTGCCAATGCGCAAAAGCGTTCCGAGGCTCCACATAGCTGAGCAGCCACCGCCAAATCAGCCATGGAACACACGTCTTTCCCGAACGAACGGTCGGTGTGGTGATATCTTGGCTTGGGTAAAAGGTGCCAAAACGGCTGCCCCAAAGGCTGGCGGTCGCAAGACACAAACGCGCAATGATCCAGAATCTGGATTGCGCTCTTAGCTACACAAACCGCTAAGACAGCATGCAGCTTCTCCCGTGCAACCTAAGATCAGAAAGAGCCGATGACGAGGAATAGCACACCAGTCAAAGCGAGCCTCTGCGGCAGGTCTCGTCGTTGGGAGGGTCGACTTTGCCTTTGCACTGCACTATGAAAGGGAGCTTCCTCTCACATGCCCACCACCCTAAAGGCACCCTCATGGGCTAAACGGCTAGGCTAAACCCCAAGAGCCTTGGTAGCCAACTGCTGAACCTCCGCATTTGCCAGCAGCACGGCGCAGCCCGAAACAGCCTGTGCCCAACCATTACAGAATGTGACCGCTCAAACTGCCGGAGGTTTCCACGATGGGCTTAGCGTTTACACACGCAGTGGTAATCAAGTATAAGTGCTCCATGCCGCTGCGCCATGATCACGCCACATCATCTGGACAGAGGTCTGAAGGGATCCGGCCGCACCTTGCACACCCGCCCAGCCGCGCGCAAAGCCAACCTGCGGCATGCAGCAAAAGCCCGTCAAGTCGGAAGATTGTGCCGTATTTCATATTGCACCAAGGCCCCGGCATTCGTGAGATGGCCGCAATGCCCGGGGGCCCCAGGGCTTCCATCAGCAACTCAAGGAGCAAGCTGTCCAAAGTGGCCACACCGTTGCTTGAATCGCACTTGCGCCAATCGTGGTGGAAACCACCCGAGGTGGACTTCGGGTCCGTCAGCTCGGACAGCATGGACAGTGTGCGGCTGATAAAGGAGCAACCCGACGGCCCGTTGGAGATGTCCGGGAACTTAATCGGAACACTCGCATCGTGATGAGGCGATGACTCGGGGGGTGCCGGTCGGCGCCTTAGCAACAGGTGCTCCTCCATATGGAGAAGGTAGCGAACCACACGACCGAATTCCTGTCGCCAGAGCTGCTGTGCGCTGACGCCCAAGTAGTCCTGCACGTGCTCGAAGGACCGACGGAGCTTGAAGGCCTGCGCAGCCATCTGCTGCAGTGGGGCCTCGGCATCCTGCCGGCTACTTGGGGAGGGCCAAGACAAGCTTGCCAGCAAGGACTCTATTCGACGAGCCACCTCTCTGCGCAGACCATCCAGCAAGACGGCCCGAGGATCCACCAGCACTGCGCCGAGAAGTGCCACATCCGTCTCACGGATGCCACGCATTAGCAGAGCGATACGCTGTGTGAGGATGCCGACCTCACTGCTTGCCTTTTCACACTTCTCCGCGTAGCTTTGAAGCTCCACCAAGCTTATCCTGGAGGGCAAGCTCTTTGGCAATTGTGCGGACTCAAGCGTTGAAAGCTGACCAAGCAGGCGAAAGATCAGGCGCGGAATCTCCTGCAAGACAGACCGCATGAATTCCACTAGCCTGCTGGAGTAGTACCCCGAAACGAGGGATGCGTGCGAGGAGTTGCCGGCCTGCCTGGTACGCCGAAGTGGTGCTTCCAGTATAGACGCAAGCTTGAGAAAGAGAGCTCTCAGCCCCTTCACACTATCTGGCGATGCTGCAAGCAGGTTGCCCATGGCCTCCTTGTACGTGCTTAAGGCCCGCCACGCATAGGAAAGGTCCGCGACCGTCTCGATCGTTTCTAGGACATCTGAGCTGAGGCTGGCCGTCCGAAGCATCCTTTGCAGCAGCTGCCTTGCGTCGCTGAGAAAGTGCAAGATCTGAGGCTGTTGGCTAACTTCATGGAAGAGAGCCACTTCCTCCAGGGCCTTGTTGATCTGACCAACCTTCCTTCCCAACGCCAAGAGGTCCTCCTGAGTCTGGAAGCTAAGCTCCTCGATCCTCTGCTGCAAATTTCGGAAGAACTCCTCCAGCTCGCTGTTGCGAACGTTCCGACGCAGCGCATGCTGCCCTGAGAAGAAAACAGCCAGATCATCCATGGCTTGGGCAGCCTCCTCCTTGAGACGGGCCCAGTCTGCATCCCGACGAGCTACCAGAGGGACTAAGATGGCTTTGATCTTGTCCTCCAGCAGCGCGGTGTCGACCAGGGTGCCGAGCAACTGCTCCTTCATCTTCGCAGAGCTATTGCACACCACCTGGATTTTCGAGTCTAAGGTGGTGGGTTGAAGTAGCAGCCAGCGGATGCTGGTGTTGGCCTCCCGCAGCACAGAAACCAACTGGGAGACTTTGCTCGAGACGTAGTCTTCTGTCAACACACCTTCTACCAAATACTCCTCAAGCTTGGACCGTGTCTTGGACAGTCGATCCAGGTGCTGCTCTTGGAGTTGACGTACGGTACCTGCAGTGATCGCGTTGCTCAGCGCCTGGCGTGCGGCCGGATATGGCGCCCACATCAGAAGCAGGTCGGCTGTGTATCCAAGCGCATATGCCACGACCCAAACGTCACCGAAGTGTCGGTCTACAATCTCCCGCATAGCAATTGCATCGGATTCAAGCGTCTTCGCTTGGAAGAACAGGAGAACGTAGAGCATTCCTGCTTGAGCAGAAAGGCCGTGCGACCTGTGCTCGGGTAAGGGATAGTGCCTTGAAGCCTCGTAGATGTCGCCGGTTTGTAGCTTCCCGAGCACGAGACGGACTGCATCCTCATGGAGTGGGAATCGCGCGAAGTAACTCTCGGGGTATCCGGGCCTTCTGCCCGCCAGTTCAAGGTCTCTCTCTGGCCTTGTAGTTGACTTGAAAAGCCTGCAGACATCTGCAAAGTCATCCGACTCGCGGCTTGTGCCCGCTGTGCATCGATAGAATAGAACGAGGGTCCGCTCGCGGCAGGGCCCTGAAATGCGCTCGTCTACGATGAGGATCATTGTTCCAAGCAGAGCTATGGCCTCTGGGAGTAAGACCGCACCCGCTGAATCGCGAAGAATGCTCTCATGACTCTGCCCTACGAAGACGCCGACATCAATATCGTCAAGCAACTTGGCGAGGTCAGCAAAGTACTTTCGTATGGCAGACAGGACCCGGAACAAGCGCTCAGCCGGATCTGCATTGATTTCACGACTCTCCTCATCAAGTTCAATCAGCTCTGGTGTGCCAGCCACCTTCTCAACAGCACCCTCGCGACGGAAAACTGCAAAGTCTGGCAGCACCGGCGAGAGACGCTTTGCAACCTCGCCCTCGCCCCTGATGGCGGCAGGCAAGGTTTCAGCACATCGCTGGAGCTCTGCGACAACTGCATGCCCACGGCTCAGCAGCCGCAAAAGGGCCAAGCCACAATCCGTCTCCACCAGGCTCACAGCCATGAAGCTCACGGGGCTCACAGCCCAAACTCCTCATCTCAACTGGACAACTAACCTGACACAATCAAGGGTTGGAATGCCACTAGGAAGCTTCCTCCGGCTCTAGCTTACCAGCTAATTATGTCTGCTATGCACTGCTACGCTATGCTGCAATACCCTATGACTGCAGGTCTGCGACTCCAAAGACCAACACGATCTCGTTTAAACTGTTTAACCTTTGTCACAGTGACCCTCATTTGACTGGAACAGCATCCAAAACATCGAAAATGGGCACACCCACTGAAATTGAAGCTGGGACAGATCAGCCTCCCAGCCTTGTTCCTCAACGGTTCTTACGAACTTATCAGTGCAGCTGACTCTGTTTTCAAGGCCCTTTTCGCTGTTCGCCTTTGGCGAGTTTGCGCGAGTGAAAGAGCTTACAGCAAATCTTCGCAAGCTCTGTCTCCCATCGACGGAATCATAGGGTTTTTCCGCAATGCAGGTAGAAGATGATGGTAGAAGGCACAGGAGCAAAGACACACCACGTCAGCATGATGGTCAACATCTCGACGCCCATTCTTCAGTCTACATTGTCCGTGGCTCCTCTGCCGCTCGAAAGCTGTCGCGGTCGCGGGCCTCCACTCGAACGTGCTACACCCTTCTGCCTCTCCGACTCCTACCCCTCACAGATGCAAGATTCTGGTTTGTAGGGATCTAGGTATGGTCGACGAGTGGGATTAAACTGTGCTAAGCATGTGCTTGTCGTGACTCAGTCGCAGACTCTTCTGTCACGGCACGGTGGCTGCGGCTGTGTAGGTGGCGAAGGTGGCAAATCTGCCCCGGGCTGGCCATAGAAACTCCTGCCTTGACTTTGGGCCAGAGTCTCTGCCCTGCTGTCCTTTGTTGATCGTTCCAATCTCACGCCCTCCACTTGTCTCCAGAGGTCATCGACCCGCTTGTTGGTTCGTGCCAGCGTACTAGTCTCTGCTCTGAGTTCGTCGATGTCCGCCTGATGCTGAACCACGCTTACGGAAAGGTCCTGGACTTTGTCCTCCACTTTCTTCACAGACTTCCCCAACCTCGCCGAGCTAGTCGCTGCAATCTCCATGTCGCCGCTCATGCTCGCCAGAGTCTGCTGCACCTGACTCAAGACCTTCTGCTGCGTTTCCCTCAAATTCTCGAGGTCCCGCTGGAATTCACTTCGCACAGAGAGAAGACTCCACTCCAAACCCCTCTTGAACTTTGCCTCGGCGGCTTTTACCAGCTCTGCACTCAGCTGTCCCGTCTCCTGGGCCTCTGAGGCCTCCTGACTAGTGCGCTGATTGATCTTGAGCTGTTCATCCAACAAGCCCTTCATGCAATTCCTGAGCTTGGCTTCAAGATCCCCGAGTTTCGTGTCGGTCTCCGCCTTAGTCTGCTCGCAGAGGCATTTTGACCTGCGGATCACATCCTCCAGGATGCTGCGCCACTGAGCAGGGAAGTCCTCCCTCAGAGGCGATGGCATCGATGGTGGTGGCTCAGGAGCCCGAGCAGTCTTTGGCTCCGCAATGCCGGCAGACGGGCTTGCGCCATCTTCTGCAGCTTTTGCCCAGTCTGCACCATGCTTCTGCCAGAGAGCCTTGCAGGCACATGGAAGTCTCTTGTAGCAAACAACAAGGACGTTCTCGATTGCCTGCGGCATCCACCCTACAATGATATGCCCTGGAGTATGCTATGGCTATGTATGCTGGTCACTGGCGAGTGTGGCCAGCGTGCGGGGCCTTGTCGAGGTGAATTTGGAAGCTTCGCAGCTCACCGTCTACAATCTGCTTGGCCTCCCACTGCTGGGACAGCACCAGCTGCTGAAAGGTCTTGAATTGCTCCTGGGGACTGTTAGATTCACCACACGATTTCGGGGTTCGGGGACTTGCGAGGTTCTTCTGAGCGTTTGCGTCGGAGGCTTTTCGAACTGCTCCTGCGCTTCGGTGTGACGCTGCTGCGACAGAAACCGGAGCTCCTCCACTTGTTCCAGTACCTGCTGCTGGCGAGTTTGCACCGACTGCTTGTGGTTGCTGTAAGATTCCATGATCTCTTGCTCCAGCGTTTCGAAGGCTGCCCGTACCTCGGCCACCTCGGAGGAGAGACGGCCATGGACCTTGTGGACTTCGTCGAAGCTGCTGCTGTTGCGCTGGCAGCTTGCTTTGGCCGCCTCTTGCGCTTCTCTGTGATCGGCCTCACTCACTCCGAGCCGTGTCTCGTGGTCCTGCAGGGACCTGCTCGCAGCTTCTTGGTCTTCTCTCAGACTTTGCAGCCTCGACGAGAGTGTCTCTACTTGCTCCTCCTGCTCCTCCATTCTTTTCTGGTAACAGGAGTTTAACTCCTTCAGGTCCTGCCGTGTTTCAGCAAGCTGACCCTGAAGCTTCTGCAGCTCCCGCCAAGCACCCTCGTCACTTGCGCGAAGGTCCCGGAGAGACACATGGACAGCGGGCGCTGCGGGGGGCTCCGCAATGCGGCCAAAGCTCTCGTCTGGCTGGAATTCGTTGCGTGCAAAGGTCTGAAGCTCTGAGGCAATAAGCGCCAGCCGCCGCTCCTGCTCCTGCTGGCCTGCAAGACGGGCAACTTCCTTGCAGGGCGCGCACCCTAAACGAGACCCGAGCCCCCTGAAACCCTCTGAGATTTTCAGCTGCTTGCAGCGGCACTGCGCCTGCACAGTGCGAGCGAGGTCGACAAGTTGCTGGTGGCAGCGGAAGACTGAAGGGGACACAGCACTGAGCGCCATGGCGCAGTAGGATCGGGAATACCGTGGAATACCTGGCTCTGGGGTGGGGAAGGGCTTCGAGAGTTTCCGTCTCAACATCTGGATCTACATGTCCATGTTTTGGTTGGATAGCAGCACTCTTTGGCTTGCCTCGTCTACCTTGAGCCACACAGCCAGAGCCAGGAATTGCACGTGTATTGCCAACACAACCATGAAGCTGCTTGCAGACTGCTCTCCTGACCTTTTTCCCTGAACGGGAACTGCGCGGGCCAGTGTGGCGGAACGGCAGAACGCCGAAAAGCCTGGACCATCTGAGCACCTCCTCATGCCTCTTCTTCAGCTTCTGCTCCATACCAGGGCAACAGCACCGCAAGCCGCGGCTCGCACAGATGGTGTAAGCTCCGAGGCGTGAGCTACACGCCCGAAGCAGACTATGGCAGGCTTCACGTTCATGCTAATTACATGGCTCCTTGAACCAGCATCTTGGAGCTGTAGGGCAAATTGCAAACGCCATCTTCGACATTGTTTGCAATGCCCCGGCTGAAAAGGGACCGTCGAAGGCCTGGCTCTTGAAATACTGCACGGGCAGTCCGCTTCAGGTCGACATGGTCTGAAATCCGAAAACTGTACATCTAGAGAGGCCTGCGGCCTCTCGCAGCTCCACCGAGAAGCGTACGAGGACACCTCCCCAAGCCTTAAACATGAACTCATGGCCGAGCGCGAAGTGCTGAGGACTTGAAGAAGTCTCCGGTGCACCGGATTAACTGGCGCTGTTGTGGCTCCCGACACTCGGCATTGAGGACAAAGGTGGTCCTGTTTCTGGAACACAGGAGTATCCATAGAAGGAAGACACTCGGATAACGTACTGGTAGAGTTGCTCATAGGTCAGAGCCAGGGTGGCCACGTCTGCACCCGCACTTCCACGCAGAGGTGGCTGCCCGAAAGTGTCACGACACTCCACGAGGTCCGCAGATCTCTGCATCAGCCTGGTAACCTCACGCTTGAGGATAGCTGCATGACTTGGGCTGGAAAAGAGCCACTCTTGGTACCGGCAAACTGCCCAATGATGCGAGTCTTGCGAATCGTCGCAGCCCGGCAAGTGGCCCAAGAAGGCCAAGCGATGTACGACTGCCATGGCCTTTTGAGCAGGATCCGTCACGGTACGCAAGGCCCGTCTCGGCACCCGCACGAGGTTTTTACCACCTGGCCCGGGCGTCGGACAGGACAGCTCACTGGGCGTTCGCGGTGATGGGGATTCTGTGGGCGTGCAGCGACCCTGCACACTCCCGTCTTCCCACACAGAAGTGCCCGTGTAATGGCTGCCCTGCATAGTTTGCATGTCACTGCCCCAGTACGAAGTCATGTTTCGTTGCACAGCCTCCAGCTGCTGCATGAAGGCGGGCGTAATCAGCTGACACACCTCTTCGATTCCGGGGCGCTTCTCAGGGTCGACTGCGAGGCACTCCTCGCAAGTAACCTGCATGAGCTGCGAGTGCTCAGATCCAAGGCGCTCGTAGTCACATTCCACGATCTTCCGCGCCACACTAATCGGATTGCCTCCTGTAAACGGATCTCGAAGAGTTGCCATACGGTATAAAAGGCAACCCAGAGCCCACACGTCAACTTTGTTCGTGTATGGTCTGTGCTGCACAATCTCTGGGCTGCAGTACAGAATTGTACCCACCATGGACTTCATCAGGGAGGCGGCACCGCCTTTCTGACGCGCGAGTCCGAAGTCAGTAACCTTCACAGCCAGCGAGTGCGACTGCACCAGGACCTGCCACAGGCACGCAACAGGATTGCACGTTTGGGCATTTGCATCTAAGCCTTCAAATCCTCCTCCGGCCAGACCCCGTGGTCAAGAAGCGATGCAATGAGCAGTTGCTGAAACCAGCTGCCCGCCAGAGATATGAATGTG
Source organism: Symbiodinium sp. clade A Y106 (assembly GCA_003297005.1). Lineage (NCBI taxonomy): Eukaryota > Dinophyceae > Suessiales > Symbiodiniaceae > Symbiodinium > Symbiodinium sp. clade A. Next base: position 102,284 of record BGNK01000710.1, read on the forward strand.
TCTTGACAGCTGCATTTCAACAAACGAGGGGCTCGCTTAGCTGCTGATGATCCAACGGAAGCGGGAAGCGAATGTTCCACAGGCTAAAAGCCTACTAGAAGGTTGGAAGATGCAAACTAGCCGACTAGCCTTTGCACTATTGGAGACGAGAACGGGATGAAACAAGGCAGGCTGGCGTTGTTGGGAGAAAGGTCGCGATGGGCAATCCGCTTGTCGATATGCAGATAGCGAAGCGCCAAACAAATCTGTACCTCGTCCGAGGGCAAGGCATGGCAAGTGACCTACGACCAGCAGCTCCATTAGCATCGCAGCAGCTCCATCAGACGAAAGCTCAACCTTCTGCACACCTAGGAGAACACTCATCGACTGGAGTCATGTCTGCAAGTGACCCTTGGGCACAAAAATCCGCCACGCTTGCTGCTCTGGAAGCTTCTGCAAGCCTCGAAGAGCAAGCTGGTCGGCAGAATCGGCAGTGCTAGGGGTCCATTAGAGCTTGCGGAGAAGCCTAGTGACTAGCACTCAAGGTGTCTCCTGAGACACTGCACCGGCCTTTCTCTTTGGCAGAAGCCGTCAAGGCCTGAAGCGGCACCCCGCTGCAGAACTCCATCACGATCCTGGCTTCTGATTCTGGTGCTTCGTCACCTAGGCCTATGGCCTATGGATGCATGCGCAAGACTGCGCAACATCCGGAGCGGTCGCGGTGACAGCTGCGAACCATCTCTGTTCACGGTGCAGGTCAGCTCTGAGGGACTAGGCGGGTCTGAGCAACCTTGACAGCAACAATCATGATAAGGAGAATGGATTCCTGCTATTTCCTGCTATAGTTATAGTCTTTATAGTTCTAGTTGTAGCCCTAAACTATGTGTGACTCAGCAGGCCACCAAGGCGCCAAAGGGTGCTTGCTGGGCCAGCACCCGTTATGAAGGAGGTGAAATACCGCACCACCTGGGAAATACCGCGGCCGGGAGCACAGCTGACCTCATGTCGAGCAGCTACTGGTAGGAGGCGGGCGTTTGGGTGATCCAGCTGTCGGAGCAGATGCACTTCCAAGTTAATGTCCTGCACAAGAGTCTTTGGCCGCCTGGGCCCTCTGAAGTCTCCGAGCTCTTAGCTCAATGCAAGCGATAGATCGCCACGTCCTCCGCAACGACTTCCTGGGGAGCCTCGGAGGGAGAAAAGATCCAGGAACAGCATCGGGAAGAGCTATCACCCAGGACCCCGACATGCTGAGGGCTGTGAGCTTTGGGTGTGCATTCATGCTGCCTGAGCCGCTCCAATCATCGCGACCGCTTCAGTTCCGCGTAGTGCTGCAACCGTTGTCACATGCCGCTCAGCTCGGCACGCCGGATTTGGCAAGACCGTGACTTCTGAAAGAGGGATCTGCGACAGGCAAATCTCGCAAGGCGCAGCGATGCGTCCCTGCAGCCCTGGGACCGCCTCCTTCACGGCGAAGTCGCCTGAAGGTCAAATCTCTTTCATACATCGCAATTGGGCAGATGATCATGTTGCATCGAGCCTGGCATGTCAGCCCGGCGTGCTAAGTGGACACGGCCAAAAGCACCAGAGCCAACACACCTGTGCCGAAGCGGTTCCCAAGCATCTATCGTATCAGTCTGAAAGAAGCTGAGACTATGGCTCCACGAGCTCATAACCAGCGATGACTCGCCTGAGCTCTGCACGGATCCTATGAACTTCACAACAGCTTCACGCAGTGCAGTGTAGTGAAATCCCAATTGCAGCTGGGTTGAGAGTAAGGCTCGCAGTCCCACTCATCTCGCGTGCCTGGCAAGAGCACCACGGTGCTCGGAGCTCGGAGTCAGATAGCCACGGATCTGCCAACATCGGTGCCGTGACCCCTACGCATTTGTTCCGGTCGGGGATGCGCGAAACGTGGTATTTTGGCAGTGCTGGCTGCGCGGCTCAAGCCCCTCTCCTCGGCCGGTCTCTCCACAGCCCCAGCAGGGACCCCTCAACCTGCTCCGGTTCTGAGCCCGGCGACTCAAAGGTCTTCGCTTTGCATACGCGTCGCTTCTAGGCTGACACACAATGTATGCAAACGCTGATGCAACAACCTGCTTCCTCGCAGGTAGTAACATGACGGATTCCTGACGACTCTCGTCTAGTGACTTGTGCCGTGGTTGAGTACGGCTGGCAGCGTCTGCCTCCATGGCATGGCTGATCTCATATCACACACATCGGATATTGAGTGCATGTGTGTGTGTGTGTGCGTGTCAGTGTGTGTGTGTGTGTGTCTGTGTGTGTATGTGTGTGTCTGTGTGTGTCAGTGTGTGTCAGTGTGTGTCAGTGTGTGTCAGTGTGTGTCAGTGTGTGTCAGTGTGTGTCAGTGTGTGTCAGTGTGTGTCAGTGTGTGTCAGTGTGT
>BGNK01000710.1:104676-157216 GCA_003297005.1 Symbiodinium sp. clade A Y106
GTGTGTGTCAGTGTGTGTCAGTGTGTGTCAGTGTGTGTCAGTGTGTGTCAGTGTGTGTCAGTGTGTGTCAGTGTGTGTCAGTGTGTGTCAGTGTGTGTCAGTGTGTGTCAGTGTGTGTCTGTGTGTGTCTGTGTGTGTCTGTGTGTGTGTGTGTCTGTGTGTGTGTGTCAGTGTCAGTGTCAGTGTGTGAGAGAGAGAGAGAAAGACACTAAACATGTTGATGTATGCATGCACGTGTCCGTCTGTCCCCGTCCCCTTCTCCCCATCTCTGTCTGTCCATGTCTGTCTACATTTTCCCCCATCACTGGGTTCCCCCCGGCTCTGCATTTCCCAAATGTGACACGGAATGTGTGGGACAACTTCACATCGTCCCAGTCTGTCTCTTTCATTCTGCAGGTCTTTTTTTGAGGCCCCTTCACACAGGAGAGGATTTCCTTCGTAAAGTTTACACCCCTTTTTGACAGTGGAAACAGACGCAGCAGGTCTCTTCTTTCCGCAGGTCCAAAGACCGAGGAAGCTATCTCAACTCCTCTTCTGAGAGGGACCTGCTAGGTCTGCCTTGTTGTTCGAGACGCACTAGACACTCCGTTGATTGTCCGATTTCCCAGCCGAAGCAACAAGTATTTGTCGTCGTTGACAGCTGATGATTTGTCCCCATGTGACACGAGAGATGATCGTGTAGCTAACCTCAAAGATCTCCGAGCACACGCACTACTCCTCTCTTCTTGTTTCTTCCTCACTCTCTCTCCGTCTCCTTCTTCTCCACTGTCGGCGTCTTCTCGTTTTGTCTGGGTGGCATGATGCCTTCGTGCTTGTGAGCTTTCCAGTTGTCCTCATCAAAAACGCCAGCAGCAACAACGACAACGAGCTGCTTTTTATGCTTAAATGCGGGCCTCCTCTCTTTCGTCCCGCTCTCTGTCTCTGCTGGTAACACGAGTTTGCTTCAGCAGGCGGCCTTCACGGAAACCAGTTGGTGAATTCGTGCCGTCAGCAGTCTTTGGCTGAGGCACTGCAAGAGTGGGCATGTCTCTGCCCTTGCTGTAGTAATCTCTATACCTGACAGCAAAACTGAACTCGGTGGCAAATTACAAACCAACCAGCTCCCGCACGACGGTCAAGCAGCTGCCTGCCGAAGCGGGTGTGCAGGAACGTTAACTCTTTCTCCTGGCGAACTCATGTGCCATAGGTTGCCCATAATGCAGGTGGATGACAGTTGTCCCTGGGATACTGAGTTCGCCGCTGTCAAGCCGTTCAACACTTCCAAAAAGCTGTCGTATGCCTACCAGTCAATTCGAAGATTCAACGAAAATTATCTGAGGATTAGTTGAGAGAAAGGTCGAGCAGGCCACCTCCAGAGACCAAACATAGTTGCCAATGTCGACAAAGCGCACAAGGAGCTTCTCAACGGCAAAGATGTGCTTAAAAGCCTCCACATTCATCATCTTACTGTCAGGTGTGGGGTTACTGCTGGTTGCACATATTGCTACTGAAGTGCTCATTTATTTGCCACTGAACCGCAAGTAAAATGCCAACAACACCCTTCCTACGACTATCACTGCCACTGCCAAGACCTCGAGCACGACCACCATCACTACCACGACGACGACTACTTCTACTGCTACCTCCGCCGCTTGCAGTGCCACTGCCACTGCCACTGCCACGGTGACTGCGACGGCGACTGCGACTGCTACTTATACTGCTACTGCTACTTCGACCGCAACTGCCACTGCCACTGCCACTGCTACCGCTGCCGCCACCACTACCAGTACCACTACTACTACCACTGCCACCAGTTTTCTGATGAGCGTGACTCTGATCATGTTTGCCACGATGGCGACTATGTTTCGTGCATTGAAAACCCGTATCGCCCGGTTTTCGAAGGCCGAATGTCATATCATCTCTTAAAGGGAGACTCCGTGGTTTCTGAGAGGCCCAAGCACCTTCAAGTGCCGGCTTGCTTGGGTTTTCCCGGTGGCCTAATGGATTCCTCGCAGGGCCTTCACAGCCTTAAAGCCTTCTGGGCAGCGTTTTCCTTATAGCCTGGATGGATTCCTTACACGACCCAAGAATCCAAAATGAAAACAGCAGACCTGGTTCGGAGGGGTTCTAACTCCAAAGTGCAAAGAGCAGACGTGGGTCCTTGCGATTCCGCTCCACGGCGAACAGGAACCGCAGCAACCTATCGGTGGCTTGCGGGTTTAGGGTTGGAGTTTCGGGCCCGTTCGCTAGGGGTTTATTGCTTGCTGGGCTGAAAGCCTGTGGACTTCAGGAGTCGAGTCCGGGACCTGGCAGCCGCCCGCTGCACATCCCTCGCCTTCAGAGGGATCTCTCAAGGATTCTTTGCAGGAGAACTTCGTCTCTGGCCGTTTCCGCGGTGGAAAAGCAAAGGAAAGCTCAAAGAGACATCGAACGCAACGCCGCAACAGCAAACATGCATCTGGTTCAATAAATTCAAGATGCACTCCTGCGCCCACCTGACATTCGAAGCTTCCTTCGACGTCATCTTCCATAAGCGGAAGGGGTCCCAAACTGGCACAGAGCAATTCCCTCAGCTTCAGCAGACTACGACTACCCAAAAAAGATCTTGCCTCGGTGAGAGCTCGAGCATCAGCGCTCCGAGAGCAACGAAGCCGTCAGCTTGGAGCCGCAACTTTAGTGCACACTCGTCATCCTGCAACGATGGACTACGCAGACTAGGGGCAGTGCATGTGCTACTGCTACGGAGCTACGGAAAGCTTCAGTGCCATGGGGCGTACCATGCACATCTGAGTGATAGCATCCAAGGCCGCCAGGACAACCCGCAAGTTAGCCTCAGTCAAGCACCGTTCGCATTCATAGTGTTGGTCATGGTGATTTGATTCTCAGTAACATCGTGATTAGCTACCATGGAAGCCGCTCAACACAGCGGTGCTGCACGTCAGTGGGATCCAGACATCGTGGGACTTGTAGCACGCCCTGGACGTTGGTTGGTTGGACTCTGATCTGCTAATGCAAGAAGACGGAGATCAGAAAGCACTCCCCACCTGACAAGTCGTAGGATGACGGCCAAAGCATTGTGCTCCAGCAACTCCTGAAGTCTCAACAAACCAGAACACCCTGGGATGGCCTGGAACAAAGCTGCGTGCCGGCCTGGACTGCCCATTGATCCCCGCTCTCCACATGGTCGCGGGCAAGGTTCTGACGTATGCAGCTACCGAGAGCTACGGGGGGTTCATCGCTACAACAACAAGAACAAGAACAAGAACAAGAGCAAGGGGCTGCAGAAAGGCCTTGCAGCACATCAGCCTCGGACCACCGAGAAGTGGTCGAGGTGACACAATGCTCCAAAGCCACAGACTGACCCACAGCTGGGCGGCTGGCAAGTGAAGCCATGTGCAAGCCTGCCCCTGATCAACACCTGTGAATTTCTGCTCTGCAACCGGATTTGCTCGCTCTAGATGCGACACCGTGCGCACACCTCCCGAGAGGTCCGAGTAAACTCTGAGTTGGTTCAAGACCTGCAGCTGGGCTGTAGAGCTTCAATTCGGCAGCCAGGTCAGTTGCTTGACGTTCCTCCTACTCTCTGACTGTACCAACTACGTGATCGAGACGGCTGCATGCTGTCTTGGGGAAAAGTGGGGGAAATCCAACTGAACAAACACGGCATCAGGCACCTTCATGTCAACGCATGCTCAGCCACACAATCACGTCCCACTACTGACACTTTGTTCAACGGAAAATCGAAAGTTGGAATCCTAGCGACGACGTGCATTCTTGATACTGATAGTGCTAATGGATGCTGCGTTGTTGCAAAACCTTCGCCATACCTCACTACTAGCAACACATCCAAACTAAGCTGCCACCATAGAGTAAGCTGGTCCCGAACAGCAGACACTGCAGTTTCTGAATTTTGCACTGCCGAGGAGCCAGGGGCAGCGCCTGAAGCCTGCGAAATCGCTGCCGGCCACCAACAGTGCGGAGGAGCTGGTCCTGCGGCTGCTGTGGGCTCTTGAGGGCCCTCTTTCGCCTCGCTGTCACTTTCACCCCATCTCGGGAGAGCAGAAGCCCCCTTCACGGAAGCTAGCATTCAATATAGGTAGTGACCAGGTAGTGGAACCCACCGACGTGACGACGATGGCAGCAATGCTGCGAGAGACTAAAGAGCAAGCCAGTCGTATGCAAAACTCGCAGAACGTGGTCACAGCGCAGATGAATTATGCCCCATAGTGAATTAGCGTGAAGCAATGCCTCCACGCCCCACAACCGTTCCAGGAGCACCCAACCCAAGACCACCCCATGAGTTGAATATGCATACCATTGCACACCGCACACCGATCCACCCCAGAACACGCGCTGTCGCATCAGCACGACCTCGGGAGGCAGAAATGCAGGGCACACTTTGAACTTTCGGAAACACGAGTCGCACGCAAAATATGGACGGCACTTCGGCGGGACTGTGGCAAGACGACGAGCACTCGGGAAACATCCTCTTGGAACGGCCGGGATTTCGAGACCGTACCGACGAACCTCAAAGAGCCGAGTAGTGCGCACCGTGCAGAGACTTGAGAGTTTCGGGCGACTGGCAGCCCAAAATGAGCACAGGACTGTTCCCAGGCAATAGCTGGCTTGCCCGATTTATGAGTTTTGATGCTCAATGGCCTATGTAGCGGGAGAAGACATCAATGTCTTTCTTGAGCCTGGAGGGTCAAAGAACCCTTCTCCAAACGGCATAGTCAGATTGCTGAGGGCGCGAGGACTACACGGTGGCACAGCAGCTCGCACTGCTGACAGTTTCGACTCAAATGAATCGTGTACAGTTGCGAGGAAACAGTGTACAAAAAGAAGTCTCGCGCCACCTGGGGGAACGAGTGAGTGGCCTCGAGATGCCGGGAGCATGCCGGGGACACGATCAAGCGTCGTAGAACGTGGAGCACGTCGATGCGATGCTTGGTGCGCTTAGCAGGAACGTGTGGTCTTTCCCGTGATGTCGAGAAGTTAACTTAGTCGGTCCAACGTCACATTCACGTCCAGCATACTGGGATCTGAATTACAGCGCCAAAGCAAAAGAGCAACTGTTCCAAGAGCTCGATTCACCTTACATTAAACACTGCTTACCGAACGTGGCCGTGAGACCGACATGTCGTGAAGGTCCAGAAGTTGGGCAGCCAGTTGCTTCAAAGACCACTCGGAGGACAGCAACAGCTGCAAGCCTTGAGCCACCAGCTGAGCAACGACTGAGATATCTAAACCGGGGAAGGAGTTCCAAGCTCAGGGCCGTGTTGAATGAATGATGAGAGCTTGCCACTCGTGTCAGCGCCGTCCAGCTGAGGCAGAGCCTGCAAAGCCAGTCGTTGATCGCCAGGAGAATGGCACTGATAGTACCGCGATAATGCTAACAGCAGTGCGACTAACGAGAACCACAGGACCGGGTCAGCAAACGACTAGAATCAGAACCGTGGGATACTGTTGGTAATGATGCCAGTGAGAGTAGTAGCAGTAGTAGTAGTAGTAGTAGTAGTAGTAGTCTAGTAGTAGTAGTAGTAGTAGTAGTAGTAGCGATAGCAGTAGTAGTAGTAGTAGTAGTAGAAGTAGTAGCAGTAGCAGTAGTAGTAGCAGTAGCAATAGCAGTAGCAGTAGCAGTAGTAGTAGTAGTAGTAGTTGTAGTAGTAGTAGTAGTAGGAGTACAGTAGTACAGTAGTAGTAGCAACAGTAGCAGCAGCAGCAATAGCACTAGCACTAGCAGTAGCTGCAGCTGCAGTAGCAGTAGCAGTAACAGTAGTAGTAGTAGTAGCAGCAGTAGTAGTAGTAGCAGTAGCAGTAGCAGCAGTAGTACTAGTAGTAGTAGTAGTAGTAGTAGTAATAGTAGTAATAGCAGTAGTAGTAATAGTACGCCCCACCCCTACCGTTTGCCCGCGCCTCTCTTGGAAAGGTTCAGGAAACGTGCGCAGGGCGGGTGTTTCCGGCATGATATGAGTTCCCAGTCCTCTGTGGCGCGTAGTAGTAGTAGTAGTAGTAGTTGTTGTTGTTGCTGTTGTAGCAGTAGTAGCGGTAGTAGTAGTAGTAGTAGTAGTAGCAGTACAGGTAGTCGTCGTCGTCGTGGTCGTGGTCGTGGTCGTGGTCGTGGTCGTGGTCGTGGTCGTGGTGGTGGTGGTGGTGGTGGTGATTGTGGTAGTAGTCGCCGTCGTCGTAGTAGCAGTAGAGGAGAGCAGCAGTAGTAACAGCAGCAGTGGTAGTAGTGGCGGCAGTCGTCGTTGCAGTGGGAGTGATATGGTTGCATAACGACATGATGAAACCCGTGCGACTACCGGTTCAAGTGGCTCCCCTCTTCAATCCAAAAAACCTTTGGAAAAGCCGGCCGTTGTATGAGAACCACAATAGCGAAGGAAGCAAAGAGCGTCAGGCCACACACACACACATACACACACACATACACACACACACCCACACACACACACACGCACATGCGCGCGCCCACACACACACACACACACACGCGCACACGCACACCAAAAAAAGCAAAAACACTAAAGCCTCAAAACCAAGCAGAACCAAACCCTGCTGACAATACTAACTTCTTCTGTTCTTATTACTCTTCCCTGTACTCATCAACTACGTTCTCTCCTTTGCTGATACTACCACTACTGCCATTCAAATTCGAGATCTCCAGCTGTACGACAGAATGAGTTGAGTTCAGATACCCCGACGACACGACAGCGACAGCGACAACCACGACCACAACGACAACAACGGTAGTCGCAACTGCAACAGCAGCAGCAGTAGTGGTCGTACCGCTGCCATAGTCAACCTTCGTCCCGAGCCGGTTTCTCTGAGCAAAAGGTTCTTTTATCCATGCTCTGGACTCCCCATGTCTTTGCTGCCGAAGTCTGATCAGAAGTGAGACACAGCCAGGCTCGGGCATTGACTTATACCGACTGCTAGAGCTTCTCGAGGTTTAGGCATTGGCGATCCACAGAATCCGGTTGAGGGGATGGCCTAGTTCGTTGATACCTCGGGCTGCTAAGATGAGGTCAATCTTAATACCGCTTGTACTTGCCCTTGTCACCTTTGTTCAGATCCCGTTCCAAGACGGCCATCTTCTTGCGCATCTCCTGCCAGCAATCGTCTGTCTATACTATAGCCTCGACAATCCAATGAGCGAAGAGCGCTGACGGACACTGCCTCCTCCTTCTTGGCCTCTTCCATTGCCTGCTTCTTCAGACGAGCCTCTGCATCTCACAGTTCGCAACAACTGGCTTGAAAGCAGTAACGGATTGGTCACGTGCTATGGCTGCTGTCGTCCTTCTCTTTCTCCTTCGCGAGAAGCAGCTTTGCTTCTTCAGCCCTTGCAGCCCGTAGCAGACATGCAGTTTGACATGCAGTGAAAGAGCCGGCAGGAGTACCGCTGAGGCTCCAGCTTGCTCAGCTTCTTCTCAGGGGCCGGTTCCTCTCCCTCACCCTCGGCAGCCTCCTTTGCTTTGGCTGCAGCCTGCCAACGAAACGTGACGAGAGCTCGACAATCTGACCAGCGCCAAGCATCACCAAGCCTTGTCCGCTGCAATCTTGGCCAACCGATCGAGAGTTTCCTGGCGATTCTGATGCTGGGCGCAGAGTTTAAACTTCACCGCCTCTCGTGCCTTCTTCTCCCTGCTGCGTGACCGTTCACGTGCTTCGTTTTTCTTCGCCTCCTCCTCCTTCGGCAGCTCTGGGATTCGGTTCGGCACACACGGAGCTCCTCTCAGCTCTGACAAAGAGGGGCCTGATCCACCGCCTCAACGAGCTTGGCTTTGGTGCCAAGCCTCCAGTGCAGGTTGCAGGGCTATCCGACCCGATGCTAGCGAAATCAAGGCCATGCAACGGAAATGAAGGCTATTCCCCCGATTTCCGGAGAAAATTCAAACACCACCACAACCATGCAACAAGCCTCCAAGCTTCTGCAAGGGACTTGACGGCGGCGGATTCCTCCTGGAGCCAGTGCCAAGACTACCTGTTCTTCCTTCTTCGTGGCAACTATGGCCATCTCTACGGAAAAAGGGTGCTGCTCCTTTACCCTTCTCGTATGAGGCTCTGTCCCAAGTCCAGAGCGCTTCGGCTTCCCGCTATCTCCCAAATCAAATCTCCCAACACTCTCTCACCTCAGCTAAACTCACATCCCCGAAGCCGACACCCCTTAACAGCCTTAACACCAAACTCCCTCAGCTACACACCCCTATCCCAAGCCTCCTTTGGAGCCCCCTCTTCTAACCCGGCCTCTTCCCTCAACCTCCTCGCTTCGCTGCGGGACAGCTTGGGGCCGCCGGCGATCTCCACGGTGCCTCTCCGATTTGAGGCTTTCTGGATTGAGGGGTGTGAAAGTTAAACACTTCAGGCTCTTCAGGCTGTAAGGGACATTCACCAAATCAGAAAGCTCCAGTGCTGTGAGGATCGGGGGCAAGGATTCATCATTGCACATATTTGCGAGCAGCCGTAGATGGGTTGAGTTCAGCACATCTTCAGGACGGTCTTGCCTGACGCGAGCACCCATTATGCTACCTGTGCTGCTAATTACGGGATCGTTGAGTGTTCCAGCGCCGATGGTGACAGGTTCACCCAATTTGCTTACCGGCTTGACATGCCATGCTTCAAGACCTTCTCGAAACCCCGCTGCAAGCTATCACAGTAGCCTGACAAGCTCACCCGCAGTGCACGGAATGAAGGAGCGAACGCTGAATCTACGGCCGTGGTGCCTGGGGCCACTGGCGGGCCCACGTTGGAGCTCATGGCAGCAAACGCGGCAACACGGCGTCTGAGAACCAAATACCCGACTTGCCCGGCGACTTCAAAGAGGACCTCACAAGTATCAAGCTTCCGACCAGCGGTGTTCTTGCTGGTCCCTTCTCAATGCAATTTCGCACGCCTATCATGCTTCATACTGTGCTGCGCTTGAACCTGAAGCGGTGATTCAGCGCAGCGTGCAACTTGCCTTAGCTGCTTAGCTAGTATGCTAATGTATGTCATACAGACAATCATGTCAATAATCGTCCATCATCCTCAAGGAAGTTTCAACGGTTCCCGAATTGTCCGGAGATGTCCCGATCCGTCTCTTCGGCTCGCGCGTGGCCTTGAAGCTCTCCTGCGCCGATGCTTGCTCCAGCTGCTCCAAGACTCCTGGACTCCTGGGACATGGACATGGACTCAATTTATGCTTTTACGTAGGCTGAAAAGAGTCAGACGTTTAGCTTCGTGTGCTGATCCATCGGTACTTGCAGGCTTCTATCGATTCATTAGACAACGTCCCAGCCATCTACAGAGCACGCCAACAAAAGGGGATCGAAAGCACTGAACTCCGGAATCGCCCAAAGCATGGCCTGGTCAGCTGCACGGCTGTCTCCAGCGCGCACCTTGCGGTCAGCGTTGCGGTCAGCGTTGCGGCCTATGGGTTTCAGATTTAGGCCTTGGTCTTGGGGACTGGATTGTAACTAGAACGCTGGCATTCTGGCAGACATGTAGAAGCTGCGGTGGATCACAAAATTGTGCGCTTGTCCAGCCCCTGGGCCTCTGAACAAGGGGATGGCAGTCCTGGCGCTCTCGACAGAAAAAGAACTCAACTTGGGCCTCAATTTTCGCGCGCTGCATTGGGTGGAAGCATGGCAGAGGTGCTCTGTGCAGGAGCCTGGCCATGGACGGCAGGGCCTCAGCCGCAAAAAAGTCCGTGCAACACCGTCCTTCCATTCAAAAAACTTCTAGTGGGACATCTCTTCTAGCATTAGGATGTATGCTCAGCAACACAAACCCCACACAGGAACAAACAACCGGGAATCCGCACACCCATCTCTGCCAGTCGGCTCCGCCTGTCCTTGACAAACGCAGTAGGAGGTTGCGAAAAACGACCTCCTCTTACTTTGCCGGTACGTGCGGAAGGAGGTCATATTGTCACTTAGAGGTATGTCGTGCTCACAGAGAGCGATGTAAACCTGCGTGCATGCTGCATGCTCCTACAGCCAAGAGTTCACTCGACAGCGTCGCCGCCTCTGCCGGGAAAATCCCGATGTCTTAAGTCCTAAGCCTCAACATTAATTAGAAGGACTCTGCTGAATCAACCCCTGAATCCAAGATCCGACGGCGAAAAATGAGCCAGCTCAGCCTCCGTGCTCGCATAGCGATTGAGCATGCCCGCGATTTCAGAGACGCAGAGGCCAGCCACCGTGACGGCAAGCCTCGACAGCGAAGGTCTTTCCTCACTCCTCTGAAAGGATTACATGACTTTGCCACGCAATGTCTTCTGCTGTTCTCGATTTCAGAGAATGCGGAAATTCTGCACTTCGAGTCGGAGAACTACTTCTCGAGATCACAGTGATGCTTCACGAGTCGCCCGACTTCTCAATCCTTAAATTCCAATCCCACACTCCTCCCAAACTCAGGAACCTGACATTCGATGTTGCAACACTCTTCAACAAGCACAGAACACAAAGAAGTCGCAGGCAGGCACCTGTTGGCGATCCCTCCGGTAGAGGCTTCGTAGAACTGTATTCCTGTCGCATATTGTCGGGTTCGGCGATCGAAATCCTTCGCGTTCTCTTCGTCGGGTGCCCTACGTATTGTTTTAGCTCTTGCTTGCTCTCGCTTCTTGGTTTCGGCTTCCTTCACCGAACTAGCAAGAGTGCTCACCCGGCCTTGTCCGAAGCCACCTTCTACCTCTGCAAGGTATTCCGACACAAGCTCCGGCAAAATCCTCGCATGGCACTTTGCCCCGCTGCCACATGGAGCTATTCCTAAGTCTGAGCCATGCAAACGGCAAGGTTTGGGCCTCAGTACTTCTGGCGCACGGCTGCTGGAAAGGGCCTGACCCGGCTCCAAATGCTGAACACTTCCGCTGCCACCTTCTCATAGTCACTTTGCTGCGGCCCGGGGCGTATGCGGACTTTTGGCTTCTCTCACAGCTCCTGCAGAGAGAGGTCCGGTCTCATCCCAAGCGAGCCGGTGCCACCAGGGTCTCCTCATTTCCAGTGGAGGAAGCCGGAAACGCTCGCGCTCAGCTTGGGCCTGAGCCACTGTAAGGGAATGGAATGATCACACAAGACAAGAAGGGATGTATCAATGATGTATCCAAGAGCTGTGCATCTGCCAAGTAGGCCGGCCCTTCCATGGGAATGCCACAACCAACGAAGCTTCCAACAACGGCGATACTGCGCTCCACTCGTGGGGCCTCTGCACACGACCTCTTCCAGAACTTCCGCAGAGGGAGACCTGGTCGGACGAAACATGGTTTAGCTGGTTAACGGTTCGCTGCTGCACACTGCTCAAAACTATTCACATCGATGCCTCTTCATGGGCTCAGGGCTCCTCCACATGGTTCGAGGAGATGCACAGGCTCCTTGCACAGCACGGGTTCCAGTCTCACTTGCAGGACACCTGGCATCATCTGGCATCCCCATGGAACACTCCTGAACGAAGGCTCGGTGGCGGCAGCCCCGGAAGATCTGGTGCCATGACCTGCTTTGCGAAGGAGACAGAAATCGCACGCCGCTCTGTTCAGAGTCGCTGTACTGAGCCCGTGGCCCGGTAGCAGGCTGGTGGCACCGGCGTCGGCCTTACAACTTCTTCTTCTTCAAGGTTTCATTCGGCACGTGAACAGGCATAGGCTGCCGGCAGCTCACGACCACGCTCTTGCGTGCTTTGCAAGGGAAGCTCCGTCTCCTGGACGCAGCGATCCTCTTCGCATTGACACAGACGACCAACAAGCATCGACAGCCTCGAAAGCCGACTTCTTCCACCCTTTTTCAAGCAGCCTGGCCATCTTTACGTCCAAGCTTCCAGGCACAGGCCAGAAACTGGGGATCGCAAATAACGAGCGTCGGCTCATGACAAAACTTGGAGACATGTCAGGTGCTCGCAAGCTGGAAGTCGGGATCACGCCTTTGATCTCAGGTACGTTCCGACGCAGTTCCCGTCGACGACTACAGCGATGCACGTGGGAGGTTGCCCTGTTCCCTGAGGCTTCAACGTGAGTAACCGCAAGCACCTCATACAAAATGGATAACTACCCCCGACGCAAAGATCTTCTTGAATCGGCATCCATACGTCTACATATTGACATGCAGGCCTGGCATCTGAGTCCAAAACTGCAGTATCCTCAAAGTAAACACCCTCCCCTTCTTCTCCTTGAGGCAACTTGATGCATTGCAGGATGCAAAGTTCTTTCGTGCAGGTGACCAGGCCTTGTGATTCGAACACATGATCTGCCGAAGCTCCTAGCGAGCAGATTGCGACTGCAATGCTTCTCGGGTTGAAAGAAGTATTGCCACACGCAGCGGTTCAAGACAAAGGATCCCCACGTGCGGTCGAAATGCCCTGTCCACTCTCATCTTTTCTTGATACTTCTTCTCGTCCTCTTGCAAGCGCCGAAAAAGCTGGACGTAGCGATCCATGGCCCCCTGCGCGTGAAAGTGTCAGCGCCCTTCGCTCGCAAGGCAAAGGATGCCGAGACCAGCGCATAGCGTGTGTCCCGGAAAACGTAGCGCTGCGAGTGCGCCTGAGCGGAGCTGAGCGGAGCTGCGGAGCGTGGAGAGGGCTCTGCGCAAAGCGCTGCAAAGCTCCCTGCCTCGATGAAAAAGTCCATGGCTTCGGCAAGCTCGGGAGAGTCCTGAGCTGTTTTAAGCTGCCACAGACGTCGCTCCAGGGTCCATTCGGTCATTCGGGCAGCTGACATCCTTCTCACAGGCACCTGAAAGGGTCTCTGAGGCAGTGTTGGCGTTTTCACATGGCCATGGCATCACCTGGCCTTCCAGGTGCTCCGCCAGCCGGACTAAGGAAGCGATCTCGCCCGGGCTGTGCACCTCATCCATGGGGCCTCAGCCAACATGGCAGCCTTGCAAAAGGCCCGGAGGCACCGCGGAATTTGAGCCGCGGACCCGTCCAGACTCAAACCACGTGGAGGAAGCCATGAAGCCGCAACGGCCGACCTTTGGGCGGAGAGGAACCCAAACTTCTTGTTTGCAGAGTTACATTGCAGTCAGTACCATTTACCGGAGTGATGTTGCTGACTGATGACGAGGACGAGAATCGTCCACAACAGCAACAGCAACAGCAACAGAAACGTCGACATCATCACGGGGCTCCATCATAATCAATATCAACATCGTCATGTTCATGAACATCATCGTCGTCATCATTGTCATCAGCATCATCATCATCATCCCATTCATCTACATCATCATTGGTAGCAGCAGGAGCAATAGCAATAGCAGTAGCAGTGGCCGCAGCAATAGCACAAAGCAAAAGAAACGGCAGCGGCAACAAAAGCAGCCCCAACAGCAAGATCATGTAAAGTTCAGTTCCCATGGAGCCTCGAACTAGCACATCAACTGGGATGCAAAACACTGGGCAATGAAGACGCATGTTAGCATTGGGCTCATGAGACTCTCCGAAGGATATGTAGACATGCACAGAAGGCCTCCGCCTTTTGTGGAAAGCCGGTTCTGGCAGGGTATGCATGGCATGGGTTCACATTTCAGCTTTGGGCAATGCGTGCGTGTCTCAAGGGTCATCAGGCAGGCTTCACTCTTGCATCTTCTCTCGTGGTGGCCGGATACCATTTTTGTGCTCATGTGGCAAACGGCTGAGACGGATGAGATCAGTTGCGAACTATCATACATTCTCGGACATGCCGCTGGCCAAAACCCTCTGCAGGGCGGTCACTTCTGCTCCGCTGTGCCAGGCCTTTTCTTGACTGCTGCATGCTGTCCCTAAATTGCAGTGGGCCCTGCGGTCTGATCTTGGGTGAAAGCTGATTTAAAGAATGTGGCAGGAGCCACGTAGCAAGCGAGTAGGCAGAATTTCTTCCTAGCAGTGAACGAGATTCGACGATATGATTGTTAAGCAGACTGGACATTCTAAGACCTTCTGACTGGAGAATTCCCCGATGTCTTGCCGCCATTCATCAGCCAATGTGCCCTGCAAGGCGAGCAACGGCAACGAATCCAGGGCGCTAACACGGCAAGATTTCCCACCCGCTGCGACCTGAGGCTGGCTGCTCGATCTCGCGTTTGCCCGGCTGCATTCAGCATTTCGAGCCCCTGCTCCCAGTCCTGGTGCCAGGGAAGGTATCTCGACTTTTTTGGCTTGGGGATCTCCAGCTCGCCGTGCCTCGAGTGAAGTAGGTCGCGTGATCTTCGGATAGCCAGCGTCGTCATCGATGTTGAACATCACAGGCTCTCGTGACGGACTCGCCTCAACCCAAGCGCCGAAGCTGGCTGGAGAAGCTATGCGCATAAGCTGAGCTGCCTCAGAGGGTGCTTCATCACTTGCACCTCCAAAAGTACTTTTGGTGGATTCCTGGGACAACGACTCCATATCATCGTCGACATCGACACGACACAGTGTGGCACTTCAAGGGTTCTGAGGGCTGCCACGTTGGTTCCGGCCGGCGGGGTCACCACCTCAGAATCGACAGGGCTCACTTTCTTTGTGAACTTCTCCGGACAGCTTCGCCTGGCCAGCTGCTGCTAGCCTTTGGCGAAGCAGCGCTTCCCTGCAACACCAACGAAGACCACGCGCTCGCTGGAAATGCTCGGAACCCAGCCCCACCTATTGGCAATGATGCCCCGGCGGATCTCGAACTGTCGAAGCTCCTGCATTCAGTTCACGCCTGTTCACCATGGGAATTTGTGCGCTCCAAAAGCAGACAAGACCGACATAGAATCATATCATACAGTATCCTTTAACCTGACCTAATCTAATGAGACGTAGTATGAACAATGCAATTCAGCACAGAACAACATAATGAGACAAATGATATGCCCACAATGGTACATCACATGATTCATTGTAATATAGTATACTAAAAACCAGTATAATACAATGCGGCATGATCTCGTGTGATGAAATACATGTGTAATGTAATATGATATGACATGATGTACTCCACCATCAGGCTCTGATGTCACGTAATGCAACGTGATATGCTGTGACATCACATGATGTGAGATAATGAGATGAGATATGGCGAGAAAACACAATGCTATGAGACATATGACAATGTCATGTAGTATACACTAATACAGTACAGTGAAAACACTGTATAAGAACCCACTGTTTAAGAACCCTAGCCCCTACCCAGGCGGAATTCACAAGATTCAAGATGCTTCAACATTAAGAACCTTAGGGTACCCTAGTTTTTGGGGTCAGGTTCTTATTTTGTGGTCTCGTTCCCTCACCAAGGAAAGATTTCCTAACCCTCCACATCAACAAACCCTCTGCCTGAGCATAATGAGCGTATGTTGGCTGGATACAGCCCAGGCATGCCACAGCGTGGTTGTGCATGCGCTCTCGCAATGCGAGGCTGCTGTTTCGAACCCGCCTAGTGTCATGCCGGCTGGGCCTCTAGCCCCAAGGTTGTGGAAATTTAAAATTGAAATCTAAATTTTCCAAACCTGCAGCCTCCTGCTCAGCCTGTGCTCCCCTGACCCCAAGGCTCCCATCCACATTTCCCGATACCAGGAAATTTAGATTTGAAAACTAAATTGCAGGGCAGGCATGGCATTGCAGGGCAAGCATATATGCCTGGAAGACAGTCTCAAAGGATACAGGGTTTTCACTGTACAATATATTACATCATAATACAACGTAATGCAATACAATACGAAACAAGATAGTATAAGACAACAATATGCAGTATAGTACAATACAATGGAATACAACATACTAGTGTAAGAGATACAAGGACATATACTTACCATAATGCAATATACCCTAATCTCATCAAATATATGGTGATATAGTATGCTGCAACGAATAGAGTAGAACAGGCGCAATACGAGAGAATAGAATAGAAAAGAACATAATGCCAGGTAACACATCAGAGCCAAATGCACGATAATGTATTGACATGTATGAATGTAGTAGGAAAATGCACAATAAAAAAAACACAGTATAACATAACATAACATGACACGACGAAACAGAGTGCAATATCATAGCACAATATACCAAAATACAGGATAACAGAACTGAACATAGCACTGTCTACTCAAATGAGGCATTGCAGCGCGATACAGCAGACAGAATACAGCACAATACATTCTACCACAATCAAACATGTTGCAACATGATGGGAATTCACCTGTAGTACGAAACTGACGGCACAAAAAAAATCGTGTCAATGTAAATTGAAATTTAATTAAAACCCAGTTATATAATTACGAATATACGTCTGAAACTATTGCAATCTATAATATCTTGCAACGTTAAGTCAGACAATGCGATGTGAAATAACGTGATATGCGATGCTGACACGATACGACATAATAGGATAAAACCGTGTAGAACGTGACATAACATGATGTGATATGATTTAATACCATGTACTCTTATCTACTACACTTCGATAAAATCTGATCTGATTTTATACAGTGTGATATAACACAACCTGATGCAACACGGCACAATGTGACGCAAAGAAGAGACAACACGATAGAACAAATGGATTACTTTAGATGCATTTAAAGCAATGGAATAGAATAGAACGGAATAGACTCGAATGGAAGAGAATCCAACGGAATAGAATCGAATGGAATAGAATAAAATGGAACGGAACAGAACAGGAGGGAACAGAACAGAAGAGACCAGAATATATAACATGTAATAGTAGAATAGAGTAGGGCAGAAATAACATGGAATAGTGTAGAATAGAATACTGGAACATTGAACAGAACGGAATAGACTAACACGGAATAGATTAGAATGTATAACATGGAATCGAACGGAATAATATAGGGCAATGTCGTACATAAGGGGTGTGAGATATATGTTGATGTTGTAACCTCCCCGCCGGTCTCCTGGCGGAGCTCCTCGATGGTCTGGTCGACCTCTGCTCATTTCCCGTCCGCAGCCGGAGGAGAACAAGAACGAGCAGGGCCGCTACTGTTGGGCTTACCGGGGGCGGGGGGCGGGGNGGGGGGGGGGGGGCGGGGGAGGGATGACTGGGTTTTATAAGGTTCGGGGCGTTAGTCATAATACTGACTTATCATAAGGTTTAGGGTTTCGGTTTGGGTTTAGGTTGGGTTTCGGGTTTGGCTAGAGATGATCAAGATTGATTTATTCGGTCACATTCGGGATGCGCCTGCTTGAGCTCCGCAACGGCCCCTCGCCAGTCTTCAACTGATGCCTCCTCCTGGCATCTTCTGAGGGTTCGGTGCCTCCATGGGCTCACTGTTGGCATGCGCCTGGCCTCAGCCATGGCTAGGACGTCTGCGACCCAAGCCCTACCTCTGAGCAAAATGCCCCGAAGGCCAAAGAAGGTCCAAGACAAGCACCGACGTGAGCCTAGACTGCCTAGCCGCGAGAGCCAGGGAGTTGGGTTGGCCAAGGCACTTCGCGTTTTTCAGCGCACGATTGCTTGGTTGCTTGGATGCTCTTTCAGGACTGTGAGAGAATTCAACAGAAAGAGAGCAGTTGCTCATCTCCTGCGGCTGCACGAGGTTGCACGGCCGAACGCCAGCCGTCTCGAGGGCCCCTTGTGGGCTGCAGACTCATCCCTCGGACTCTGGAGCTGGAGTTATGCCCTGCAACGCCTGCCTGAGGCGAAGACGGAGAGACGTCTGAGACTTCATCTTGTGGCTTCCCGAGGCCGGTGCATCTCCTCGAGAAGCTTGGCCAAGTTCTTCAGGTGCTCCTGCCCATGAAACACTCCTTGAAACGACATCATCGACCGTTCTCGAAAACTTCAGCTCTCTCCTGCTGCAGAGGAGTCAACTCGGCCTCGGAAAAGAGTCCAGAGACAAGAAAGCGGTGGTTTGCAAAGGTCGTACGAAGATTGAGCAGGGCCTCCTCTCTCGGCTCCGATGAGTCCTTGGACACCTCGGTTTCTTTCGCGTCCTCCGGTGTCTCCTCCGGCTTCGGGGGCTCGGGCGTCGCGTGTCTCTGCTCCTGGCAGCAGGTCCAAGGTCGCGAAGATACCGCCAGTCACAGAGTAGAACTTGCAGTACTCCGTCCAGCCCAGATCTTTCCGTCCTTCTCAGGCTGCTTTGCAGAGCTTGCAGCTTCGGTGCTCTCCTTTCGTTCAGCTTCCACTTCCCGAGCTCGCTTCTCTTCCTCTGCCTGCTCTGCCATGGCCTTCGGCTCAAAAGCTTTGAAACGAAGAGCCGACGAGCACCTGAGCACCTCGCCTGCTGCATGAGATGCTTCCTTCGAGCACTCCGAGCTGCAGGAGGCTCGAGGCTGTGGAGCTCCCAGTACCAGAAGTACGCAGCTGAACAGGCGAAGTCAGGAAGTCAGAAGACTCAAACTCACAGTGTCACAGACTCACAGCTTTGCAACGCTGGGGGCGCAAACAATAGGCCGCAAGACGCTTCTCGAGCCAGACCTCTGACAGAGCTCTCTGAAAGCTCAGGATTTCTCCAAAGGATGAGACTGAGACCTTCCATGAGGCGAACCAACAGAGAAGTTGGAGCGAACGCCGTCGCAGAGATCTCCGCCTCAGCGGAGAGCTTGAGCAGAACTTGCTTTGACTATACAGGAGCGGAAGTTGACATTTGGATTACCTGATTTCAAGGTCCTGCTATCAAATCGTCCTTCTAGCAAGTATCCTGTTACTTGGGGTCTTTATTGGCGACATGTTCTGTTCTGAAACTCCCCTACAGGTGAAGCTCATGCCCTCTCGGACCGCGGCTGGTTGAGAGGACCACCGGACACGTACCTCTTGCAATGACAAGACTTATTGGGTAGACAACAATAGATGGGTGGACAGACTGGATACTGTAAGCCCCTACAGCGGGATCTTGGATGAGTGCACAGCTACTTCTACTATAGGTACTTCCAATGTTGAAACCCAGCCATTGTCGCAGCAGTCTGCCTGAAGGTGGCGCTGGGACCAAGCAGGAAGGCGAGCATTGCCGGGTTGAGGACTTGAAATGAAGGGATGCCAAGGTTTGGGCTCACGGCATAGTCTCTGAGTCGGACCTTGACCGAACTAATTGAACAAACCCTAAGTCGACGGCATCTGCGATCGCGCTTCTTTCTGGCTTGTTCGTGCCATCCAACCGATCCAACCTACACTGGACTTGAGCCGCTGATCCCAGCTCCAACGATGCGATCTGTGAGACAAGCTTGCACTGCTCAGAAACACAAGCGAGGCGCGAGGATTATTTGCATGTCAAAGGTCTTTTTCCAGCTATGTTACAAGGACGGGCACAATCTTTGGTACCTCTGTCCAGAAACAGATTGGCATGGAGGAAGCGCAGGGCATTTCTACGCTGAGACCTCACCATCTCCGTCGCAGTGACCCTCACGATCCGGTGGGCTCAGGGACCGCTGCCTAAGCTGTGGAACTGCGAGCATCCTTTGGTTCTTCTTCACGTTGACAGGTCTTTAGGACCGCGCTTCCTGCCCTGAAGCTCTGCGATCTGCGCACGGAGGTGTGCTGCCACCAGGGGTGCTTTGGGCTCTTGCAGCTGTGCCTCGGGCCGAGACCAGAGCTCTACAATCCAAAAAAGCACAAGGGGCGGCCGCTGATGCCTCCATTTCAAGAAGAACTTCTGCTTCAGAAGAGTCCGCCTGCCAGAGAAATGTCTGGGTTTAGGGCCAGTGGCCGGCCTGAGAGCCGCAACCCTCCGCAAGCTTCGATCCCCGCCTCTTCCAGCAAGAAAGCGAGCATCTCCACCTCGTTCTCCGCCTCTACAGGTCTCTACAGACTCTACAGGTCTTCCGAACCTCTTTGGGGCAAGGTCCCTGCCTCAACAATCGCCCGTTGCAGCGAGCCGTCCGAGCCTGTCCGAGATGCCCGGAGCACCCAGCTTGGCTAAGGTACGCAAGATGTTGCAACTTGCAACCATGGCGGCTGGGATTGAAATCTGGTGCCTTCGTGGTTGGTCTGGGCCTCCTCGCGCAGCTTGGCAGCTTTGAGCACCACCGTCACGAACTGATCAGGGCATTCTGCCACAGTTGGTTCCACAGGATGCAGTGGCGGCAGCTCTCGTTCATTCACCGCATTCACCCCTCCCCTCCCGCTCGCAGTCGGACATGTTGTTTTTCTACGCCCCGCCAAAGCCAAGATGCACAGAGGCGTGCCGTGCCGCGCAGGTGTGCGCTCCGCATCCTCGAGCGACAAGCCGTTCCAGGTCTTCCTGCACCGAAGATCTCCACGAGCAGCCGAGCAGGGGATCGTGACGATTCGCATGACGTGGTTTCCGACGCTTCCATCAGATGGGAGGCTGAGGCATAGCTCGAATCACTTGGCACGGCCCTCGAAGCATTGCTCACTTCCAATGTCAACATATGCGCAGAAGACTTGTCCGTCAGACTGTACGAACTTCTGATTGTTGCCACCGTGACATTCGTAGAGACCCCAGGTGTTGACGTCCTCGATACAGGAGATACTCTGTCTGCTACTCTCTTCAGATCATGACGGTCAAAACAAAGCAGCTAAGCCACTTCGTCAGACCACGTGTCCAAGCAAGCCATTGTCTCGGCCTGCTTTAGGCCTTGGTTCTCATAGATGTAGTAGCCACAGTCTTCCTGGACACTCGCATCGTGTTTGCATTGATTGTCATGTGTCCCAACAACTTGTCCTGTGACTCCACCCATTGTGCTTCAGCATCGAGACATTGAGTGCTGCCCTTCCAGTACAGCTTGATGCAACTTCTGCCTGCAGCTTCGAGCTCGCTGGCCATCTCTCGTGCCGCGTTTCGGGCTCATGATGCTCACAAGCTTCTGCTAAACCATTTAAGAGCATCAACGCCCCAGGTTCCTGAGAACCTCTGACCTATCACACCAACCCCGCCTGGTTCCAAGCACCGCTTGGGCATGTCCGAAGGTGCATCCACATTGAGCTCCGCATTGAGGCGGGCGAAAACCTCCACAGGGTTCAGCAGCTTTACCAATAGAGCTGGTTCCTTTGCCTGTCCACCCCGGGTGCCTCCGGATGTTCCTGCTGTGCTTTTCGATAAAGCTTTGTCTCAAGCGGAATCTGGGAGCTCATCTTGGAGAACCTCCAGGCACTGCTAAGGCACTGCGAAGCTGCATGTAGATTATCTGCCAACAGGAAGGATGCCTCGAGCCGCCCTTGTTCCGGAAGGATACGCAGGGTGCCTGGCTCTCAGCAATGCAGGAACTCACTGTGGGCTCTCATGGGGAAGTTCCTGGCTTGCCTCTTTCAGGCCGGGTGTCTGAGAGTTGGCTGGTCCCAAACAACTGGAACCCTTTTTGAGAAGACCATCCTGAGCAAAAGACGCAGAGCCCAACGCAACGGCAACTGCAGGTATGATGTTTCCCTCGCTAGAGCCACATCCCTCCGTCCCAGCTGCGCTCGTCAACGACCAAGCTTGAGAAGGGTTCGTTCCAGACAGCTCACCTCGGCAGGGACGAAGCACAAGATTGCATTGACCGAACACACTGTACTTGTAGGAAAATCCGTTGCATGCAGGGTGCAAATGCCGGTGATCCCACGTCCACCTGATTGCCCGCCCTGCCACGTGATGGCACACTTTGGTCGCACGGGCAGGAAGAGGATAGGCCCAAAACTAAAACGGTCTGTCATCATAGTCTTGCTACGTGCCAAGTCCTGAAGGCACTGGTCAGTGTTCCAGGCCCTCAAGCCGCTGCAGCATTTCCTGAGACATGCGCACAGACTCTGTTCCCCATCAGTACAGCTTTTGATGGAAGTGCTAAGGGCTTCTGAAAACCTGGGCAGCTGGCTTTGTTTTCCTCAGCTCACACGGAAGCTTCAAATTCGAGAAGCACTCGTTCTACATCGTTGGGTGTCCAAGGCAACCGAAAGGCTTGTTGCGATTCCCCAGGTGCCAGAAGAAGCGGTGGTTGTTCTGATCGCAGTTTTCAAGCCTCACGCTCTCCCGGCGAGTCGCTTTTGCCGCAAAAAGGGCTCGGTTTGTCCAAACGGCGCCTCACGCCCTCGGATCCGGAGCCGCTCGTTCCTGCCCCGCCCATGTACCGCAGGCAGAGCCCGCTTTGCTCCTGGCCACAGGTCACAGTCGCTTACACGCCGCAAAGGACGTCCTTTGGTCGAATCTGCCACAAGGAGAGGCGTCCTCTCGAATCATGAAGATTTCCGGAGGAATCAGACCCGCGTCTTCGTAGACTACCTTGAAGCGCTTCAGGTACCACGCAAAGGGTCTGCAGCCATTCAGGCGTTTCTTGACGTTGTTGAAGGTGCTCATGTCCTCGTGCAGAACACGCTTCGTGGTCTGTGACCCTGTTCGTGAAAACACAGAAACTGAGACCCGGTCTCCGAACCAATTGGCTCCACCAGAGCTTTTGCGATGTGCGAAGTTGGGATAGTCATCCAATTTGGCACTGAACTCTTCCAGCCACGCATTTATCGCCCTGGCACGATTGTAGATCGTGTCACCAACATGCTTGTATCGGGCGCTGGTCTTCGCGGAGCCTGTTCTCCACATGTGTGCCACCTGGGAATTCGGAGCGGCGACGATCTCGCCTCCACACACCCACATGCGCACACCTTGGTCGATGTTCTCTCCTCCCCAACCCAGCATCTTGTCGTCGTATCCTCCGCTTTCATCCCACCATTGCCGGGACATGCCCGCTAAACCTCCGGAAAGCATCCCCATGTACATGTCGTCGGTGCCTGGCAGCGGCTCACATTCAGATGCTGCTCGGTTCTCTCGTGAGAAGACAGATATGAACTCTCGAGTCTGCGAGACAGGAAGCCTCCCCATTTGAAGTCGCCGTCCCATGTCAGATAGCACTTTGACATACCGCCACCGCGGCCGATTTGGGTCCAGCTGTCGATGTCCAGTGCTGTGATCTGAGGTATGACCATGCGACGATAGTTCTCAGCGATGAGCTTCATGAAATCGTCATGCCATCGAGGCTGAGGAGCTAAGTTGCGTCAAGCACCAGAGAGCTGATATGCCATTTCTGAGAAGAACGAAATACACTTGAAGAGGAGTCATCTACGACCATGCGAGCGTGTCTGAGTACATGTGCACATCTTATGTTCATTTGTGCATGTTTGCGCTCACTCGTTCATATCTGCAGCAATAGTTTTGCATAGCAACATATCCAAGAGCAAAACACCATGTCAATGTGCTCAGACTGAACAAGCACTCCTCAAGATATGATACATACATTGTATATTTGTCTTCGGCAACCTGTAACTAGTCGTAGTATCAGCAGCAGAAGCTGTGGACGGCTGGTGGTGGTGTGAGTGGTGAGTGGTGAGTCGTGAGGGGTGAGTGGTGCGTGGTGCATCGTGGTGCGTGGAGGGTGGTGCGTGGTGGTGGTCGTCGTCGTAGTAGTAGGAGTCGTGGTCGCAGTCGTAATCGTCGTCGTAGCAGGAGCAGCAACTACTGTTTTGCCAATGCTAGTAGCTATCTTGGTATCAATGCCTGAAGTACCACTAGCCTCTACCCAGAAGACCGAGACTGAGTCAGGAGTCCCACGTGACAGTCGAAGAAGACGATGATGTCGCCAGTTGCAGCATCTCCGCCAGTCTTCTTGGCACCGATCAGCCCCACCGTCCGGTCGTGTCTTTTGATCAAGATCTTGTACTTCTTCTGAACGTCTGCATTGAGGTGTGTCTCAGAAAGCGGAGGATTACCTGAGAGAAGGCACGAGTCAATCTAGCTCTTGCCTTACTAAGCGGGTTTTCATGTCCAAGACCGTCGTGGGATCGGACTCTTGTTTTAGTTGTCGTAAACTCGTCTGCACTCCTGCGAAAGATAAGAGATAACATGCTTCGCAGCTGCTGCCGTCATCAACGACGACGATCTCATGCAGAATGTCTGTCGGAGTCGTGTCGAAGACAGACTTCACGGTTTTGAACTCGGGATAAGGTAAGCAAGCTCGACTAGCAGTGTCCACAAGTGAGCCCAAGCAGACTGTCAAAACACTCCTGGGTACACAGCTGCTATCAAGAGGCTGCCAAATCACGCTCTTCTGCACAGGGGAGCACCTTATAGCCCATTAAGGACCCCTTCAACAGCTGCAGGAACCACTTGCCACAGTTTAGAGCGGATGCGTACAAGTCCAGTCGCTTGGGCTCAGGCGACTGAGATGGTGCGTGGCGCCCACTTCAGGTCTTCCGGCTCTGCATCTACCACAAAGTTACCCTCACCGACAGCTGCCAGCGAAGCGCGTGCTATCCGTGGAGTCTCAACCTCGCAGGGGTGCTCGTGACACGTATCAGCAGAAACTGCAAGGAGGCACCTCCACAGCTGCAAGGGGCCGAGGTGAAGGGGATGGAGCCGACATCTTTGGTGGCACCACCATGGACTTTGCCTGTGCGAGCATTGCCCCTTGCCCAAAGCCGCCACCAGTACCCACCTCTTTCTCGGGCCTTCGAACCTCGCATCATAGGAGCATCAAAATTCGCAGGCTTCTCTGGCTGGACGGGCTCGGCAGGCTGGTCCGAGTCGTCGGGCCGCATGCTTTCATGAAGCAGCAGCGACCACAGCCTCAAATCACAGACAACTGGAGCAGCCCACCGCCTGTGGTGCCTTCAACCTAAGATCCTGAGCACCCCCCGGTCTTCAAATGGCGCACACTGGCTCAAAGAGGCCTTACTGCTTCTTCTTGCGACTAGCGGCTGCAGCGTGCACAAGCCTGCAAGTCGCAGGAAAAAGCTTCGCCAAGGGGGCGATCGACGCTTGGAGCTTGTGAGCGCTGAAAGCCATATCCAGATTTCGCAAAGGGTCGCGCCGATGGACAGAAGGCTGGTGAGCCTCAGAGCACAGCATGGGTGGAAGAGACTGGTGCTCGAGAGCAGTTCGCAAAACGGTCGACTTCGAGGCACAAGTCAGGAGTGACCCCGGCAGCGAGCGCGCCGCCTGGCACCAGCCACCTCGCTCTCGCTCTCGGGTGCATGACTCTGAGACTCAATCCCGGCATCTGCAGAAGCCTGAGGCATGTGCACAATCACCAGTCGCAACAGGAGCTCGAGCATGGATCCGGTTCAGGGGCCATGAGCCGCGCGTAGCACAGTCATCCCCTTTTGTAACTGCGTGGCTACGGTGCGAAATGCGGTTTCTGTGGGTGCTTGACCAGTCATCCTTGCAGGTGCGGACGACACACACGGATGCTCTTACAGCAGTGATAATGTACAGATGGCGCTAACGTTTGCGTCTGGCTGTGTTCGAGGAAAAACCTTTTCGCAGGCGATGTGTACACCCGAGCAAGCCGTCAGTCTAGACCGTTCCACATATGCACGACTTGTCTTGCCTCCCCTGCTGGATGAGGAGACCTAACTGAAACGAAGCAAAGCATCAAGAAACGCAAGATTTAAAATCGGGGCGAGGCGGCGAGCGCGGAGTCACGTCCAAACCTCGGGAGCAGCAGCTTCTCCCGCCGTACCGCGGAGACCGCCTCGGAAGCCGCTCAGGTACTCGCGCGGCTGCCCGGAGACAGGAAGCCCAAGCCTGGCTCAGAGGGTTTTCACCACATGCTGCTGCTCAGATTCGAATCAAGCCGGGTTTGTCCGGTGCCTGGTAGACTCAAGCGACCTCCCTCTGCGAGCTGGACGTCTCCACAAAGGTGACTGCAGCGGTGCTGTACGCCTGAGCAACTCAAGCGACTCCTGAGCACTGCTGGAGCGCTTTAGATACGGACAGCGCTTCCAGAAGACTCCACCAGATTGTCTTCGCAAGCCTGTTGGGTGTGCGCATCCAACCGGTCCAGGAGGCGGCACTCCGACCTCGCAAAGCGAAAAGAGTCCAGTGCCATCCAACTCTCTACTCGTAGACTCGTAGCCGCCCTGCAAGGACCGAGCTGTCATCCTGACCGATATGACCTTCACAAGTGATCACAAGCCGTGCAGCCTGAATCACGCAAGGCCAGGTCGTCTCTGAGATTTTCGCTTGTCTGCGTGGTCGGTCTGTCGCCGCCAAAGGCCTATCCATGTTCCCCGGCTCACTCTTGCAGCACGGCAAAGTCAGTGCACACCGTCCTCTCCCCAGTAGCCAAGCCGTGGAGGACTGGCCAAGTCTCAACACAACCCCGGATACGCAGAGAAGGCATGCCAGGATGTGGCCTGAACGCCGGTGCAGCAACCAAGCTTTGGATTTCAGCCTGGCTCCGCAGTTGCGAAGATCCCTTGAAGTGGCCCCAGTCATGGGCCTGAAGCTCTGCATCGTCGCGGCGAACCGCGAGGCCCTTTGACTCCTGGCATGGGAGGAGCAGCATTCCAAAGATGCATTGAAGCTCGCAACAGGCATAGATTGCTGATCGCCGCCGCCACAGGTCGCAGTCGCCCTGCTTCCGTATCAACGCCTCGCTGTCAAGTGTGAGCAGACATTGCCTCTCGATACCGACTCTATGCCACCTCTCGCCATTCCGCCGCAGTTTGCAGCAGCAAGTTGTAGCGATGTCGCACCTCGTCGAATTCGAAGTGCAAAGCCCTAAGGGTTAACTGCTCGGATAGGGGACTGACAGCCTGTAGCTCGGCTTGCCTTGCAGGTGCGCCAGCCTGCATTCTCCCGCAAGCAGATCTCAGGGCTCAAGGGCATTCCGGGACCGGGGCCTGTTTCTGCGTGCTCTTAAAGCTAAAATCCTTGGTCCTAGTGAGCTATGTACAGCTATGCCACGCACCGCCAGGCAAGAGCTACGCGCCCTTCGCCGGTCGCAGCTGCGCACTTTGGGGCATATGATATTGAGAATCCGCAGCTTGAAACTTGAAGGGTTTCAGCTCTCGGTTTCCTCGGTCTCCTCCTGGTCCGATGATGAATGTTCTTGCCTTGCGAGGAGCGGGACGTTCTCAGGATTCCGATAAACAATTTGGACAGGATATCCCAAAGCCCTGAGCATGGCGAGCATGCGCTGTCGTCTGATGTTGGGATGGTCGCCGTCGGAGTCAGAGTCCGGTGAGTCGCCTTTGTTCTGCTCTGGAACGTCTTGGTAGTGATCCGGCCGTACCGGAAACTCCTTCTCGCCCAGGCGGAAATAAAGCTCGGCTCGAGCAGCCGCGTTGCCTTCTGGCTCAGTCCAAACACTTGCTACTCTCCTTCCCCAAGAAGTGGTGGAGACCCTCTCTTGTTCCACCCCAAGAGCAACAAGCTCGGTCTGCACACACTCCGCTCGTCGGCGAGAGGTGCTGGTGGCGATCCCCCTGGGTGCACCAACCCCTGCATGCGCATCTACATGCAGTCGCAATCGAGGGTGTTTCTGAGCAAACAGCGCTGCTGCATGGACCAGCTGCTTCGTCTCCTCCAGCAGGTTCACACCACCGCCGTACTCGAAGTACAGATGGTTCTGGCTATCTGAAGCGCAGACCTCCGAGACGCTGAGGCCGATTTGTAACTGTTCGAGACTGGTGCACCCTGATGCCCAAACCATGCCATTCTCGCAGAAGTCTTGTGCCCGCCGCTCAGCGAAGCTGCGGCAGAGGATGAGGCGGCGCAAAGTGATATCTGCCATCCCGAGCCTGGACCGCCACTCGGAAACTTATAGGGATAGTGATCCAATATCTGTCATTTTCTTACTGGCCCCCGAGTCTTGCTGACCTGGTCACCCTTGCTACTCAATAGCGATGATGGGCAGGGAATCAGGCAAGGAGGGATCCGGGTCTGCCCGGGTCTTAAGCTTCTTCCAAGATACCGAGCAAGTGGCGCCGGGTCGCAGCAGGCCGCCCCCAAGGTCTCCGTCACATCAGCAAGATTGAAGCAAGCAGTCAGCTGACTTTCTGGCTGACCTGCTCAGGACTTCGACTGCCTACTTCTTTACGATCCGCTGGCAATTTCACCGGCTGTTCTAGGTATGTCAGAATGGTCCTAGCACCTGTCGCCTGAGCAGCCCGCTTGTCACACCTGTTCGCCTGAAACCCCTGGTCCCGCGAAAGCAAAGGGCTCCTGACTGTCGGGACCTGGGAAAAAGTCGTCTTCCTCGAGGCCTCGACGAAATTCGCGTGGACTGGCTTCTCCGCGACACGTCTTGGCATCCTGGCGGTTTGACTCCGGGAGATTCTTGTGCTCCTGTGGCGTTTCGGTCTCCGCCTTTGGTGCAACAGTCTTTGCCGTCACTGCATCCGACATGGACACATCCAAGGGCGTACCTGTGGAATTCGTGGTCGAAGTATCGTTCTCAGGATCCGGCCGACTGGTGGTGGAAGCTTCTTTGGTCACCTCCGCCAGCGCCATTTTGCAATTCTGAGCGGCTGTGTGTGTCCGCGTAGCCTTGCGAGTTTGACTTCTTTGAGCCTGTTGCACCATTGCCACAGGTCTGCATAGCCACGTCGTCCAGCGCCCCTGCGTCCTTGTCTGATGAGTCAGCCTCCTCGACAGCCATGGCAGGGCACGGCAGCTGAGACTTTTCCGGAAAAGATGTTGTGGTGTAATCCTCATGTTTCCTGTTTGCCTCCGATCCGATTGTCTTGTTTTGCTGGTGAGCCTACAAATTTCGAGCACCGCGCTGCTATGACGACCACGGTTGCAACGGAACAACCCTGCACAGCGCAGCACAGCAGGGAGCGAGGAGTTCTGGCCACCTGGGACATCTCCATCCTAGGTCCTACGGGTAGCTGTCGGCTCGAACCTCGGCCGCCTTCAGCGCTTCGAGGCGGACGGCCAGTTCGAGGGCCTCGGCGCAACGGCAGGACTTGGGATTTCAAGCGTGTGGAATGCTAGGTTGCTGGAGTTTCTGTACAGAGTGCAAGGTGAAAAAATGCCTTACGCAGAGACCTTTAGACCTTCTCACTTCTCAGCTTGTCTAAGATCCTGTGCAAAACCTCTTTGAATGCACTGGCCGATCCTGCCTTGGTGTGTGGGGTGCCAGGTGTCCTTTGACCGAGGACCGCACTTCTTGCCGTGATTCGCTGTGCTTCTTTGCCAAGCGAGCGTTCTCTCTCTGCCTCAAGAAAGCTGGAATTGCAAACCCGCCAAGCAGCTCGGAAGTTTCTCCCCACCTCAAGCAGATTTCGCGAACAGCCTCCTGCACTGGAGCAGAAATTTGGCTCAATGCATCACTAGAAAGGGACAGGAACCGCAATCTTTAGCACATCGCCTGATGCTCCCGAACGTACACGTCCGCCTGAAAGCAGGACTTTCACAGATGCTAACTACTGCGCCTGTCTAGCATCTTTGGTCATTTTTCAACTGGTTCCGCCCTTCAGGCGTAAGCATGCTGCAGAATGCTACTATGCGTTTGCTTCTTTGCCTTGCGTCCCATCTCCGCCTCCTAGGGTTCTTTCCTGTACACTGGCGCAGACACATGTCTCGTGTGAGTCCCAAGCACCGCTATGCGCTCGTGTGCTAGTCCCAAGGCTTCGGAAAGCCCGCGTGGGCTGGGCGGGCCGGGCAGGTGCCTGCCATCGAGCTGACTCCAAGGCCGAGCGGAGCTGGTCTGACTCCTGCCACGGTCCCGGTCGCACCGCCGCGGCACGCAGCAAAGGCGCTGCAACGGCCTCCGCGTTGGACCGTTTCAGCTCATCGACCTCCAGCACGAGGCACACTTGCGAAAGAGATTCCGCTTCTACGAATTCGCTGCCTGCTCTCGTCTCGCGCGCTCGAGCTCCGCCACCTTCTTGGTCGCAGCACAGCCCGCGACTATCCCATGGCTGTTCTTCGCTGCCTTCAGGGCGTGCTGACAGCGAAGCTCCTCGACCTCCTGCGGGCGGGATCCACAAAAGTCGAGATCAAGCGCCTCCTTTTCCTGCACACTCGGCTTGCTTCCACCTTTTTCTCCGCGCATGCTTCATGCTCCCCGGCACACGGAGAGAAGACGCTGCGTGCACCGCCGCCAGCTGTTCCGATGCAGGGTCGGGCACTCTGTCTAGTCGAACTCACTGAGCTGGGTCGCGAACCAGTGCCACTGAGCCTGTCTGCCAAGTCTCTGAGCCTCGCCCTTCACGTCCTCCGTCAGTTGACCGGCAATCTGAGGCATCCCCTCTGCCACCCCGAACTTCCCAACGAGGCGTCTCTGCCTTGCTCTCCAACTTCACGTGCGCCAGGCGTCGAAAGGTCAAGGACGTTCTGCGCCGAGCACGCTGAACTTCAAGACCATCCCTGGCATCAGCAGATGGCGAACTCGCTCTAAGTGCTGCTCTCAGACTCTTTTTAATGCCTCAGGCCTTGTAGTGTCTGCCTGCAACACGCTATATATTCGAAAGCATCTTGCAGGCCGGCAAAAGCTCAAAGGATTCTGGGTGCCTCAGCATGATCAATGCGATGCACATAGAGGTTGTACGCCTCGCCCTTCATCACAAGCAAAGATCTGGGCTCCAGCAGCACCTCTGCAAAAGGCATCACCGAGCAAAAACGCTTGAACTCCAAAGCACCGCCTCGAAGCGAGGAGGAAGATGCGGGTAAGCCTTTGGACTGCGAGCGCAGGCAGACTTGGGACGGCGATGCAAAGATCCGACTCAGAGGCGGCACCTTCTTCTCCACGAGACCAAAGTGCAGCAGCGCAGGGCCTTCCAATGTGAGGATCGCCACCTCCGGATGAAATTGTGGCCCGTCACCTCAAGGAAGAAAGGGAAAGAAGGGAAGCAGGCAGGGAGGGAGAACAAGGAGCGCTAAGAAAGGATTTCTGACCTACCTCATCCAGTCATGGTGCAATGAGCATCGATACCCTCACCGGGACGGTAGTGATTGACGAAGCACTGATTCGGCGCTCCTGATGAACATGCGATTATCACATCGACAGTGTTTCGGTCAGCCCCTGACCTTCCGTGGCACCGACCCGGACGAGGTTTGATCCAAGTTGAAAGATGGCTTCGGGAAGGTCTTCACAAATGGCCCCGTCTGGATGAGGCACACCTGAACCGTTTGAAAGCGCACCAAAAAAGGACGGCTCGACGCAGCACCCCAGTCCAAGCCTCCGAGGCACATGAGGCGTCGCCGTCTCAGCTGCGTCCATCTTCCCTGAGTTGCAGATCGCTCGCTTCTGGTACAGTGTTCCAAGCCGTCTGCCTTCAACTCCTCGCCGTATATCTCGGAGATCAGGGAGGCCTTGGCTGCCGCCTCCGCATGCCTCCGCCTCTGAAACCTCACCTTGCAAAGTCCGCGCCTCCCCCTCCACGTTGACGAAGTCCTTCACCAGAAAAAGGGGGAGAGCGGCGTGTACACGATGCCTTTCCCAGCGCGGATGAAGGCAAGCCTTCGAAGAAGTGTCCTCTGCAGAGAAGCTATAGTGGCGACGGAGACAACGCATCCCCGGCGCTTGGCAACACAGCCATCTGCCAATACTTTGCACATGGGGTCCTGCCACGCCTGCCACCAGAGCGCGCGCAAATCCGCAACATCCTCGTCCACTCTGCTCGCACGCTCCCATGGCCTTCGCAACAAACTCTGCTCTCCAAGAGGTCGCTACAGACAGCGGTGGCAATACTTCATAATATTTCCGACGCCATCTCTCAAGACCCTTCGAACAGCTTGCATCCTGACGACCCGCAGCCGCAGCAAAGAAGCCTTTGGTCTACGAAAGAGTCCCGGAAATCCCTGGCTTGGGTCCTACCTAGCCTGAATCCGGGAGTCCGAAAACATCCAAGGACTGCCAAGCACCCTAATTTCCGGTCCGACATAATCCTCTCTAGTGCTGAGTGCTCGGCTTGCCCATGACGTAGTGCAGTATTCTGCATTCAAGCTCCAAGGCGGCCATGTGCTTTGGATTCTTCATGGCATGCTGGAGCACCTCAGATGGGGTCTTCACGAAGCAGCAGAGGTTTCATCGACTGAAGTCACGTGGATCAACTGCTATCAGCCTCTGCAACGCAAGCAAGCCTCCGACATGAGGAATGCGCTATGTTTCGTACCACCCGCAGAAACCAGCTAAGTGTTCTAGGTCCTATAGCGTACGCAGCATCCTCTGACAACATGGCTGTGTGTTACCTGCACTCACGACCAAAGCCTTAAGGGCCGAAACCTGACAATGCCAGGTCACATTAAAAGCCGATGGCAGAGATCGTATCCGCCCACGGAAGTAGCTATTGAGAAAGTCTTGTTCAGCGAATGGCCTCAAGCACTGCTCTGTCTGCAGCGGGCGCTGGAATCGCGAGTCGGGGTCGACTGGCTCCTAGCTTCCTGTTTGGAGCCCATGCAATATGTCCGTCCAGGGAACATTGCTTCTGGGAAGAAGTGCTCGGCATTCGGCTGTGCATCTCGCCTGACAACGGCTACGTGCCCTCCGCTACTTGCAGCTTTGCAAAGTTGTCAGCCAAAAGTCGCACTGACACACAACATTTGCTGCATTTCGGCTGCATGCTACGACTGGAAGAACCAGAACAGTCTAATAATAATTCACCTGAATTGAAGGGACCCTATGTGCAACAAAAAGAGCGGCAACTTGGGCTGTTAGATTACAGGGCAAAGTGGCTCTGAGAAAGTCCACTTCGCCAAGGCTTCTCTCATCTTGCCGAGCTCCAGCATACTCGGTCGGAAACAGAGCAGCCCTGCGTTGACATAGAGGCCTCGACCAAGAGAGGGCGAAGTTTCAAAAAAAAACTGCCCTGCGGAATTTTGAGGCGCCTTCTCTCGGCCCCGAGGTGTAGTTGCAGGATTCCGACCGCCAACACTCGCAGGAAGGCACGGCACCCAACCTCAAAACACGCATGGCATCGGGCACCGAAGTTGCCTTCAGTCGCCTATGGCAAGCAGCGTCGCTGAGCAGTGGGCTGCCCTTCTTCAGGCATGAAGTCCAACAACCCGGCAACATCACCCACTGCCAACATGTCCGAGTCCAGATAGAAGATGACATCATATTCCTCTGCGGCACAAGAAGTGGCGCTTGGACAGGCAGTCTAGAATCTAGAAACGAAACTGCCAGGACGGCAGACAGATTCTTGCATCTTTTGAGCAGTGCTGTAAGCTTGAAGACGTAGGGACACCCTCAGAGCCGGACCTCCAGAGCCCACAGGCCGAGCTTCCGCCAGCAAAACCGGAAATGTGGCCTCACAATGCCGGGCCTTTTTCGGTTTGGCACGCTGCGGCAGCAACCGCAACGATGGCCAGAATGCAAGGACCGCTGTGAGAGCAGCAAAAGATATCAAAAGCATATGAAAACCCAGGTATCTGGCATCAGCGGTTCGCCTGCTTGCTGCGGTGGGGCTACTTTCGGGAGGTCTTCCAACTCGCGAACAGAGACACCTGGAAGCTCCATTGCGAGTGGAGGCAATTACTTTGTCATACCTGGAAGATCCTGGAAGCCTCACACACACACACACACCACACACACACACACACACACACACACACACACACGCTCCGCCTGGCACCACTGCCAGCTCCGCATCGCTAAAGACGACCACGTCCACGTCGTCTGGCAGTCGGGTTCGCATGCTCGCCTGCAGTGTGTTGCATCTCTCTGTTGCTGTGGCGACCGTCAGCACCCACATCCGTCGCAGCCCAGCCACAGACATCACCAGCGCACCCCGTCCATAGTCTTCTGTGGCCAAGCTGACAAAAGCAGTCCGCCGCCTGACCGGAGCGGTCACTGTTTGAACGCACCAGGGCTCACACCAGGCCTGGGAGAAGTACCGACGCCCACTTCACCTTGCCAGGCTATGCCAGGCTGGGACATGAGCCATGGGCTATGCCTTCGAGCCCCGGCCTTGGCCTTGGGCTGGCGAGCGCGAGCGCGAGCGCGATCTGGAAGGCGCCATGGCAAGTGGCCATGACCCGACAAGCTGCGTCAACTGCCGGCGGAAGGGGCTGTGCTTTTCCGCTAGACCTAAGCCTGTGCTGTAAAGCTAGTGCAGAGTTGAGCATCTAACGCTTCTCAAGCAAACCAAACACTCCATTGTCACAGAGCGCGTATCTCCCGTGCCCTGGGGCTGCAGAACCGGAATGCAGGTCAGGTCCTGCTTGTGCAAGGTGGTCAGCAGGCTCACCTGCAGAGCAAACCAGGGCCAGCCGAAACTAGGAGTTCCTTCAGGGCACGATTTCTTGCAGGCAAAGGTACAAAGCGACCCTTCGGGGATGAGAATATGGAACAACGTTTCGAGTTTCGAGCATGAAAACCCTCAGGCCCTGGTCTTAAACCCCAAACCCTGAGCGCCCGAGATCTTCTGTGGGTTTACGTATTGAAAGCCTGCCGGATCAGTAGTGAAGGAATGTCAAGCTAAGGGTTTTGGTTTTGGGGTCATCTGGTTGCATCTTCCGCTTGCGAATATTTGAGCTCAGGGTCGCGGCCCCGTGAGTCTCATTGGCCAATGCAAGTTTTCTGTCTTACTTGCCTGTTACAGTAGCGTCTGCCCGATTCATCTTGCCGAACATCTATCTCAAACAAGACTTCGGGTCTTGCCTCCTCTGTGTGCTGCGCCTCGAGCTGCGCCAAGGCTCCTGCACACTCTGCCTCGGTTCTTCCGAAGCTTTGTGTCAGCAGTGTTGGCTTCGGGGTTCTGTTCTACGCGGCCCCCAGAATGCCGGTCCGAACGATGACAGGTCACATTGTAGTCCAAGCCCGACATACCACAAACTATTCCAGAAGGGGCAAAACGCCACAAACCCGACATTGGCCACCCCCACCGGGTGGCAGTGGCAGTAGCAGTCGCAGTCGCTGTGGCAGTGGCAGCAAAAGCAGCAGCAGAAACAATAGCAGTTGTTGTTGCTGCTTTTGTTGTTGTAGATGTATAGATGCAGTTGTAAAGTGATGTGATTGTCGTTGCAGAAGAAGAATTCAACATCGGATGCGTTTGGAATCTCCAGTGTTCGTCAACAGTTCGAGAGACTTGCGGTCTATGTAGTTTGGAGAGTCTGAACTGTCGAATGTGCGAGAGATGTCTGAAAGGTTTGCAGTTCAAACGAAGCGACGAAGAAACGATGTGAATCACCGGAGTGCCTCTCTCTCGGTACCAAATCATAACTGCCGCAGGCGCCTCGTCATCCTCCAATTCTGCGAGCTTGGGCAAGCCTCCAGAAACTGGCGCTCAGACTGCCAGATACAAGCTTCCTCAACCCCAACGCCCACGGCGAACCTTCTGCTAGCTCCTCCTTGCAAGCCGCCATCTCCTCCTTCAGCCGCACGAGGTCCTCGCTGCAGGCCTCGGAGTTCATCACGGCATCTGTAACAAAACCACCCAGACGGTCTTCGCCGCAGCCTCACAACGGGCCCAAACCCAAACCGGCCTGGAGCTGGCTCCGCAAAACCTCCGACTCCATAAAGCGTGCGATGACCGGCGCCGCTTCCTCTCGCAGCTGTCTCACTGCAACCTCCAGGAAGCTTTGAGCAGAGGTGAGGTAAGGCCAGTCAGGGATGAGAGTATAGGGTAAAAGGAGCCTCTACCTCAGCGCTTCGCTGCACGGCCTCGGGCGAGCATGTGCGAAGGCTGCAAACACGAGGGAATCGAAGCTTCTGCCCAGGCTTCCCCGCCAAATCCCGATCCCGCTCGGCGCGGCGGACTCTGCGGAGGAGGAGCGTGTGCTTCTCCTGCTCTTGCTGCGAAACTCGGTACTTTGCTCTGTCCCTCAATTAGCTGGGATTTTCTTTCCTGGCCTCCAAGCCGTCAGCCTTCTCCTGGAGCCAGAAGCACTCCATCGGATAAGAGAATGCGCAGAATTCTGGCACGAAACAAACTCAAGTGTAAGATGTTCGGTACGGCGTATGGCATAAACTGCGGAAGCGCGACTCCTGCAGCTCTGCCAAGAGCAGCTCACTGTCACGGAGCTCCTCCTGGGGCTGCTCAGTCAGGAGAGCATCGGAAAGTGCATTCAGCCCAGTGGATTGAAGTGGCGAATTGCAAAAACTGTGACATGGTCCGATGACAAGCAACATGTTGCAAACAGAATTTGTCACTTTGCCCACAGCCACATCGAGGCGTTGTCCTGCAGCGCCTCCACCACTTGACGAACCTCGGCACCACATGGCGCCACCGAAGCCGCCGCTTCTGGCCAGCAGAAAGCGAGTTCCAAGAGTCGCGCCTGGCTGAACACTTCAGCCTTCGCATCCTCAGACCATTCACCTGCCGGAGATTCTCATCTCCTGCCCTAATCAACTTGGACATACGCTGCAAACCGCGATCCCCAAAGCTACTGCTACTGCTACTGCTATTGCTGCTGCTACTGCTGACGCAACTGCTGCTACTGCAGCTCCTGCTACTACTGCGATTGCTGCTAAGGCTTCTGCTACAGCTGCTACTGCTACGACTGCTACCACTGCTACTATACTGCCACTGCTGCCACTACCGCTACTGCTCTACAGCTACAGCTACAGCTACAGCCTCTACCACTGCCACGGCTGCTACGGCTGTTGCTGCTGCTGTGCTGCTACTCCTACAAGTACTGCTACTGCTACTGCTGCTGCTGCTGCGGCTACAGCTACGGCTATTGCTACTGCTGCTGCAGCTGCTGCTGCCAGTACTTCATATTGCTCCTACTTCCAGGACTGCAATGGTTCTTACCACAGGAAACGGTTATGCTGATTGCTGAGCACGATCAAGTATGTTGCATCCGGCCTTGAAGCTCTGGTTTGGCAGCCGCGCCAAGGTGCCGAATCGCCTCGGGACCTGGCTTTGGGGCTTCGGGCCTCTGGAAGGGCTTGGTTGGAGGAGAAGGACATCGCCGGTATCATCACCCACATTCAATTTTTCAGGGAGGCAATACAAGCTCGGGGTCTTCGTCTGCTTGGGTGTGTCCATCATACTGTCTATGTGCGCGTGTGTGTGTATATATATATATGTATATAGATGTATATAGGAAGATGTGCATACATATGCTTTTCTCGTTGTTTTTGCGGATTAGCTTGTATGTAGTCATTTACAGAACGAGTATTTCTATAATTTGCTGATTACCTTGTGTTTATTGATTTGAACATCCAGTTCTATATCTGCCTATTTACCCTTGATTGTTCGTTTCTCAATCATCGTCCTTCAGTCCAGTGCACGAGGGAGCCGAAACCGCTTTCTCAAATCGGAAATCAGACAATTTGCCTGACTTCGCGGTACCGGGTACGAGTTCTTTGCTTGTGTGGCTCGCCCCACTTGCGGACCTGGTAGCTTTTTTGCAAATGGGGCCCACTCGCGCCCCACTTTGCCTCTTTCCCCAGTTGTCCCGTTTGGCCCGAATGCTCACCCTGCCCGTCGACACCTTGCCCTCAACCCTATACCCTAAAGCTTCAACCGTAAAAACCCTTACAACCTGACTCTAAACCCTACAAACCCAAAGGCCCTAAATCAAACCCTAAAACCCAAAACTCTAAACCCTAAAACCTCAAATCAAACCCTAGAACTCGAAACTCTAAACCCTAACAATCCCTAAAACCCTAAACCCTAAACGCTGAGAACCCTAAACCCGAAAGACCGAAAAACTCAAACGCCGCCAACCCCTAAAGCCTTAAAGCCCTAAACCCCAAAGCCCAAAACCGCAATATCCTAAAACCCTAAAGTTTGAAAGCCCTGAACCCTAGACGCCCTAGACTTTGAATTGAATCCTAACACCCGGCTACCGTAAATAAAGCCCTAAACCCAACCTTCAACTGAACCAAGTGGGGCAAGTAAGGGCCTCCACCTTGCGGGCGGTTTAGGGTGTCTACGGCGCAAGTGGGGCGCCCCACTTGCAGCTTGCAAACGGCTACCTGTATCTCAGCCAGAAGTGGCGGACAATGCATAAGCCGCTTAAACACAGACAGACGGACAGACGAACGGACAGACAGACAGTCTGTCAGACAGACAAACAGACAGACACTCAGACACACAGACACACAGACACACAGACAGACGGACAGACAAACACACAGACACACAGACCGCCAGACAAATGCTATGTAAAGTGTTCACGCATACTTTTGCGGTGCAACAGACGGAAAAATGTGTGTGTGTATATATATATATGTTTGTATTTATTTACCTATGTTTATATGAATACCTATATATATATATACACACACATCGGCATTAACAGAGAGAGAGAGAGAGACAGAGAGGAATGGCGGGAGATGCGTGACTGTGTGTCTATATAATATGAACACACAAGACGCCTAATGTACACAGCCCGGCGAAAGTTCGGAAGAACCCTTTGACAGCGAAGCTCAAGAAGTCAGGGCGACCGAGTACGCTGGCCAAGGAGGGTCTTGAATCCAAGACGAGACTGGGGCTGCCCTTTCCTTCGCCTCTGGATTTCACTGCGAGGTTCCATCTTGGAGAGAGCTCATACCGATACTCAGGAAGTGCGGACAGGAAGACTCGGCCTGCTTCACTCATGTGGAGCCTGTCGCAGCCTCGAGTTCAGGAAGTGATGTCCGGGAATGACAAGCCATCTGGCGGCGTGATCCAGGCCATCACATTGCGAGGCCCGTGAAATGATGCCGGGAATATGGAAGGCAGCTATGACTTGGGGATCAAAAGCTTTGGTCCAAGACCAGTTGGGGCGGTCCTTGCGGCTTTCTTGCAAGCTTGTGGTTTGACACAGCATGCCGGAGCCATGGGGGAATGTATCCAGACTGTCCATCGTTTTGTGCGGCGCGAGCCAGAAAGCTGCCTCCACGACTCAATTCTGTCAAATTCTGTCCGACGCAGGACACGCTTGGACTGATTGCAGGAGCACATGGTATTCAAACTCAGCACAGCTCATCATGAGACACTCGACCCTTTTGAAAAGATTCCAGCAAGGCTTGCATCCCATCCGGTATGTTTCAGCGGGACGGCACAAGGTTGATGCTGACTCGGAGTTCGAATGTCCTGGGTCGCCATGCAACTTGTTTTTCGGCCAGGCCGACAGCAAGAAAGCGAAATGCAGACTAGAAGCCAGTCACTGGAGCAGCTTTCGGACGGGCGAGAACAAAAACGTGGGGTCATTCCTACCAGCCACATGAGAAATAGATAATCTAATTTGCATAAGAAAGCCCATTGATGGGCCTGGGAGCATAGAACCAGGTCTTGAACTCATTGACCTAGCAGAGAGCTGGCAGCTTTACGACAGGGAGCCAGGCCGTCCTGCGAAGCCGAGTCCGGAACTGAGAGCCTACCGTCTTGGTTGAGGTCAGCAGTCTTGAAGCATTCCAGCGATGTCACCGAAGCGAGGTCCTGCACCAAACGGATCAAGACTGTAGACTGTGGTGGGTGGAGGGCTTTGCTAGAGCTCAGTCCTCAGCTGACTCAACATTTACTCCCATGCTGTTCATGGCACCAACGACCACCGGCGTTAGCACCACCTGTCACTGAGTCGAGATGAAATCTCATCGTCTATGGGCATCGCTTGCGACCCCCATCCATCCACACCATGGAATCTGGCCGCTCCTCGTGCTGGCTCTGACTCCCTACCCGGCCCTACCCTCCTTTTGTGGCTTTACTCGTGGCCTTGTCATCCTTGACAATAAGTCGTTCGACAATAAGTCGCAAGCGACGTGATAGGTTAGCACAGTCACAAGTTTCTTCTTATGATGTGGAATACTTCCTACCTTGAAAACAGACGTGAGGAACTTGTACATCTCATCCAAAGAGATGTAGCCGTCGCCATTCTCATCGAAGATGCCAAAGACCGCGTGGATCTTATCATCCTGAACTAGCAGGCGCTTTGTCTTGACGGGTTCCCAGGCACTCCGCCCTTTACTCCGGCCTCAGATCCGTGACAAAGTAACGAAATGCCACAGATCAATTCCATCATGTCGACCTGAGTTCGGTTTCGGGACGCAGGTCTCCTTTCTATTCATCTCAGGCAGCCTAACACTCCGCTCAGAAAGGTCCCAGCAATGTTGTTGTCATCGCGATCAAACAAATCAAAAACCGCATTTTTCACCTTGTTTGCAACCAAGTCGAGTATGAAAAATGCACACTGGCGCGGCCCGACAGAAACTGACACTCGGGTCGGCCACTTCATTGGCCGGAACCTCGATGCCCTTGGCCTCTCGGTGTCACCAACAGACTCACCAGCGTGTGTGTGTGGGGAGTTGCCGAGATCTGCCTGGAGCAGTGCCGAGTAGGCCTGGATGAACCTGGCAGCTGTCTTCGGCCACAAGACGCATGGTGCAGAGATTCCGGCCGAAATTGCGACATGCCAGGCGGACTGCTCACGTGTGAGACGGCTTTCCACGGAGGCTTTCTTGAAAGCCTGCAAGCCTGTCGAGTCTGCCGGCACGGGTTCAACAATCTCGCTAAGGCACTGCACGCCTTCGTCCACTGGAATTTGCTTGAGCCCGCTGGTCTTCCGCAGCTCCTGTCAAGCAAAAGCAAATGGGTGGGAAAGGTGTGAGAGATTGCGGTGGACCTTCAGGTTTTGCAGCTGCGTATCCTTTTCGTGCTTCACCTGCATCTGCAATCCAGGCTCACCGGGGGCCGGGGGGGTGAGGCTCTCGGATCAGGCCTCGTAGGCGCCCTGCGAGTAGGCCGGGCCTCCGATGGTGTTTGGCCGAGCAGCCACGACCTGGCGAAGCA
This sequence comes from Symbiodinium sp. clade A Y106, assembly GCA_003297005.1. Classification (NCBI taxonomy): domain Eukaryota; class Dinophyceae; order Suessiales; family Symbiodiniaceae; genus Symbiodinium; species Symbiodinium sp. clade A. The sequence goes on from BGNK01000710.1 coordinate 144,890, forward strand.
GCTGCGCCGCCAGAGCTGCGCAGGCGGCGGCTGCGGCTGCGGCCCGGGCTCGAGGCTGGGCGCTGGCGGCGCTGATGCCTTCCGCTGCTCGGACGATTCGGGCCCCTGCTGGCCTCAGAGGTGCTCGAACTTCTCTTGAACGCGTGCCCGGCTGCGCTTCCTGATGTGAAGATGGCTGAAGTCTAAGACAGAGGCGTGCTCATCAAATTCTGCGGAGCACCTGTGCGCCGACTCCCCACCGACACGCCAAATACAAAATGGCCCACAAGTGGCCCATAAGATCATGAGGATATCGTCGGACAACGTAGAACTGAATCGCACAACGAAGCATGTGCACAGCAAACATGCACATGCACTTGGCAGGAAAAGAGGATGTTTCTTTGCTCAGCACATGCCCGTGATGCGAGCGCTTTGTCTAAGCAGTTTCTTGCTTTCAGACAGGTTTCTCTTCATTCTACGATCTGCCTACTTCTCTGATGCGGGTAATGTCAGAGACTGACTGCTGCACAAGCCTGCAAACCATACTGTGTCTTCGCATACACTGACGATCAGGAGCAGGGGACTCCAACAGTTGCAAAAAGTAGTCACGACAAGCCCGCAGCGAAACACCCTTTTCTGATTTTCTGGGGTGTGCCACATTCCTGCAATTTCCTGCAGTTCAAAAAGCCTTGTGACGACATTCACCGCTTCCAGTCAGGAACAAAACAGAAACACTGACGCACCGCATATGCCAGAAGGCATTGGCTTGTGCGGTTCCAGGGCTAATCTGCTAATCAAACAAACTTCCAAGTTTTCGCGCGGGATCCCCAGATCACTCCTGCCCTCCCGAAGCCACAACCCCAAACCCGCAAACTCAACAAGAGACGGCGGGTTACTCCCTATACCCTGACAAAGCCGAATATCCGCCGACCCCCTTTGTCGGCGTCAAGAAGGTGCGCCTTCAACGACAAAACACAACGGCACTTGCTTCTCCCTTTCCCCCACCTCGGCCCCAATCCCTACCCCTTCCTTTGCTTCTCGGCACGGACGCGGAAACTCGCACGCGTTCCGTGTGGCGTTGGGGTAGGTTTTTGGACGGCGCGGTGCAGCGCCAGCAAATTCGATGATGCTGCTTCCGCCCGCGGCCGTGACCTCATGATGCGCACCGCAGGCGCGCGCATCATGAGCATCAGCGGGGCTCGGCGCGCCCAGACTAGCCCAGGGCTTCCAGCTGATGCTCATGATGCGGGCTTTTGGGGGGCCAAAATGGGAACTACTGCCCGGTGCACAAACTCGCGCTGCCCGCACCTGGCGCAGCCCTTAAATAAACGCATGAATCCCACTTCATGTCCACATCAATCAAAAAATATTTTGATGTTTATGCGTACTACTCCTCGATTGAGGTTTATGTCTGCTTAGATATCCCACTCGCGAAACGGATGCTGCCACTTGGCATCGCGCCGGCTGCGACCGGAGCCCCGCTGACCACCACTGTGCGAACGGGAGCTTGCACCGGCTGCGGCGCCCCCTCAATTTCAGGCCCGTCATGAGGTGAAGGGGTTGAAGCCGAACGCCTGAGCTGCAGTCACCTTGGGCCGCGACCACTTGTCGAAGATTCGCTGCCGGAACAACCTTCAGGAAGGCAGAGGATGCCCCCAGGACCCGGAGAATCCCACATCCCACGGCTACACCTGTCTGGCGAAGGGCTGGCCGGCCCTCAAGGTCACCGGTGCCTTCATCCGAGCTGTGATTCGGCACGCGGCACGCACAAGGCTGCTCCAAGCAACCCGAACCCCAGGCCTGGTACACCACCTGGCATTTGAACAATCAGCTCCCACTAGAAATCACCAAGACATGTAGTCAGATTGCCCCCAAAAGGCCTTAGGCTGCTGCAGCACCTCCAGGCACGGTCTCTGTCTGGAAGAAGTAAGAGGCAACGACAGCGCCTGGACTTGAAAACCCTGCCGAGATCCCTGCTGGTGAGCTTGCATAGGTGTACGCGGTACTTTGCGCCTCTCAACGCTGCACATGCGACATCCCAAATTGACTTCATTCGAGCGTGTGCTAGTGCAGTGGGAATTCCTCTCAGGTCCCGACCATAAGTTGCAGCAACCTCCGGTCAAAGCTCTCTGACCTTGGGATCGACAGCTCCGAATCCAAACATCCATCCGAGCCCTGCCACTCGGCAGCACACCGGAAGTTCTGCAAAAAAACACTCCTCTTAGCTTGAGCCAGAACTTCCCTAGTGCAGAGAGGAAGCACAAAAACAAAGCACCACAGGCAAGCTTTTTTCAAAAACGCATCTGTGACTGGCAACGGTAGCACTGAAAAAGCGTCGGACTTTTTGTTGCATCGGGGAACGGGACCGTCAGCTCACATCGGCGCATCCATCGCAGCATACAGTCGTAGAACTTCCACCTCAGCTGCCAGAACATAAAAGCAAAGAAAAAACGACTGCTTGAAGCATTCAGACAGTCGTGCCCTGATGGATCAGGGCCAGTCCCCCCAACCGTGAAAAAAAGGCTTGTTCTGTAACGGCTTCTGCCAAAACACGCAGGTGAGGAAGCGCTCCATTTCTTTGGCATCCTGCGAAAGCATGGCACAAATGAATGTCGCAAGATCACTTATCAGTTGGCACGCAACCTCTTTCCGACTTTGCTGGGCGCCTTCATTACCAGAGTGACGGATTGCGGAACACGACCGGCATCGGCATGACTACCTGCAAAACAGAGAGAAGAAGAAAGCTCCGCTTTGTCTCCACTCGTCTCCTTCCCTTCCCGCCCTGGGCCTCCGGAGCTCACGAGGATGCTGCGACCGATGTCAGAGCTGGATTTCCCAAGGAGGTCCTGGTGTCCGCGGCTCGCCGCGTATCCCGATCATCTAAAGCCAGCCTAGCTGGCCTAGCCTCCTGCTCGTATACAGGCAAGTGCTGCAAGGAAGTCAGTCGTGAGATCCACGGAAGCTGCACCTCGCACACTCTCACGGCATGCATCGAAGTTTGAAAGCTGTGTGGCCTCTCACTTTAAGCGGCGGACAGCAGCAAGTAGCGTTCCACTCGAGCTGCTAAACTTCAACCAGCTGACAGACGGATCCAATTTGTACACGGCCTCGCAATTTGCGATTCTTACAGCGGGACCAGGCAAGAGCCTCCATTGCACCCTGCCTCGACCCTACCGAGCGTCTTCCGCTCGACTACAGTACCTGTCATGCCCGGAATGTACAAGCCAGTGGGGCATGCAAATCCGCTCGGAGCACAGTCGACCCCCTTCAGGGCTTCGGCAGTAAATTTGTGCACCTCGGTTGCATGGAGACACCGACATGTCGCATTGGTGAGTCCTGGAAGTCTTGCAGAAAGAGTACAAGCTCGCGCAAACGCTCCTTCTTCGACTTCCTCACAAGAGATCACGTAGTCTGCTGCCGGCTTGCTTTGTTGCTGACTGCGCCCGCCTCTCATCGTCAGAGGATTCGGAGGAGAAGGATGCAGCCCTAGCCTGACAGACGAGCTTCTCGTATGGACTCGGGGGTCACAGTTACTGCGGTGCTTCAAAAGACGCCTCTGAAGAGGGCGCGGAGGAGCCCCATGCAGGCCATGCCTGGCCCTGGGAGCAGCTCGAATTGCAGCTTGGCCTTTGGACTGACAAGGACGGCAGAGTCAGAACTGCTCTCGGCTGCTCTCAGCTGCTGAGCTGATCGCACCGAATGCTTGCAGGCCATGCATGAGGCAAACAACATGGCAATGGCAATCTAAATTAGCAATGAAGGCACATACATTCCGCACTCGGGTGACAACGGATGTCAACGGAGTTAGCCCAAGACATAAGGACCAAGCGGTGCAGAAGAATGGGCAACTACGAGATTGGTTACAGTGCGAATGCGATGGAACACATGATTCTGCTCCTTTCTTTGCAGTGCTGCGGCAGAGACTTCAGGAGGGAGGAGGGAAGGGAGAGCGAGCGAGGCGCCAAAAAGGGAACTGGCGTGAAGAGACTGAGAAGCGATGCGACACTTGCAACGCCTGTACGAAGTGGAGCGCAAACATCACATTTTCTCGCGCTGGTTCCCTTCAGGTATGGCGAGAGTATGGCTTTATTCCTCGCAGCTTCTCAACTTTCAGTCGGTCACTTCTTGCATCCATCACGGACTGGCGAACCTTCCAAGGATTGTGCACATTCACCAGCCCCTACAAAGCAAGGGAAGCCACAAGCTCACCGTCGGCCTCTGCCATCTCCGCAGCACCGATTACACCGGAGCCGACCTGCAGAGCTTGGAAAAGCCACGCTTAGCGAAGCCGAGAAAGGGAGCCGGAGGGAGACCCAACAGGGCAATCTGCAACTTCAACTGGAGCGAACAAACACATGGCGATAGCTGCTACCTGCTACAGTAGCTACTTCGCTTGCCAAACCACATACGCCAAGGACTCATGAACTGCATCCGAGGCCCAATGAACAAACTGCATACCTCCTACGCACAGTTATGAAAGTGGCAAGGCATTTGCAGCTTGGATGCAGAGTGTGTTCTCCTCGCTCGTCTTCACGGTTTAACTTCCCGTTAAGTCATTTCATTCCCCGCTTGGAGACAACTCTGTGGTTCGAGGAAGTTGGTGTCAGCGTTCAGACAACTCAATTGACTAATTAAACCCCCCGTCTGAACTATACATAAATTGTAACTTTACTGCTTTTTTTCGGACTTCTGGACCAAACCGCTTACTTAACCTATTCGATTGCCCCATCTACATGCAGGTTACTGCTCGACTTGTTCAAAAAAGGTAAAACCGTGAGATAACAATTAGCTTATCCAAACACAAGCCGCTTGAATTCGCAAACCTGTTCCGCGGTTTCGACAAGTTTGATGTGTGCGTGCAGGCGGAAGTGCGGGCACGGCACATGGCACCTGTTGCATCCTATCCGATCAGCCTGGCCTGAGATCATCACCCTCGTGGCGTTTGCACTACATGTGCTGCACGTGGTTTACTTGCCTAGTTCACGCTGTATGTTTTGGGTATGCCATGGGTGATGCGAGAGCAATGTGCACCTGCTCCAAGGGCCGATGCAGATGTTGATTCTGATTCTAGTGCTGGCGGTGACAACTTTGACAACCATCGACATCGTTGGCATCGTCATGAACACTAAATGGAGTGCTGCTGCCAAGGGGCGGCGGCCCACACCAGCTCCGAGCGCATCCCGTCTTTGCGAAGCGATTTCACTGCATCGCTGCTCCAGTCGAGCTCAAACTGTTGCTCGGGCACTTTGTCCGTGGAGCCAATCAGCCGAGGCTTGCCGCTAAAATCTCGATGCTCGTAGACTGCCTGAAAAGCGAAGCATGGATGCATGGATGTCAAAAAAGTTGGGGGGTTCGCGGCGGGGAAGTCTGTGGTCTGTGGACACATCAGAAGATCTCGGTCTCCGGCGCCGAAGTGCAGCGTGGTCTTGGAGGTTTCCAACGCTTTGCTGGGGCGATCCGCGTGAACGCCTCCCAGCAGTGCTTCCCCCTGCATTCCTTTGTGGAATGGATGTGGACTGGCCTTTGGCGCCAGGCCGCTGTTCAGTCCGGCGCTGGATGTTCGCGGCCGCACGGCTTGCTACATCGTGGTCATCCTGCGAAACTTGCATGCGCCAGAGTACTACGTGCGGCACTCTCAGCATGCTCTCAGCGTCCTGGGCGCCAATGGCCAGGAGCGCTCTCCCGGCTGGGCCCTGCAGCATCATGGCTTTCACTTCCGTCTCGTCATTCCTGTGCCGCACAGCTGGCAGGTTCCGGCCCGGGGCTCTGGCTCTCGGGGTCTTCAGGGACGGGCCCGGGGCCCCGGGCCTGGATCTGTCAAAGAGCCGGTGCAGCGCAGGACTCTCCGCCAGGGCACGCGGAGCTGCCAACCTCAACTCAACTCAATCGGCCCGGTCTTGAACTCTTTGGAAGGCTCAGCCTCCGACTTCTGGCCGCTGTCGGACTTCGCCATTGCTGAACTGGAAGCTGTGGACTTCCTTACACAGACAAGCTGGCGCATCACCACGGCGTAATCGCAACAGACTCAGGATCAGACATAGGGTTCAGCATCTTGCCCGCGACCGTGTAGACCATCGATTGCCAGAGCACATGTCAATGTGAAACCGGAACCCAGTCTTGCACGCTGTTAGTAACCTATGTCTCCAGGACCAGCTCCTTAACTCTCGACATGAACCTGTGAGGACGCGGCTTCCTGCCATCCATGGGCTCACAGGACACAGGATGTAAGTACGTACGGATGTAGTGTAAGGTAGGTAGGTGTTTCAGGGGACTCACTTGAAAGCAGCTCAAAGGTGCGATAAAACCACAACGGCAAAGCTATTTCGGAGACTAGTTTTGAACAGTCCCACCCCCGGCAAAGGAGGTCAATATCATAAATTAAAGCTGGCTAGACCGCCCATAACTTATGGTCAAACTCTTTCAGGGGCGGGGACGCACCATTATTATTATTTCCTTTGGAGGGAGGAGGGGGGCCATTAGTATTATTTCTATAGTAGAAAAATCATATATCAAATTCCTATTTAATATTATCGGAATAGGGAGTATTCCTCTGATGCAAAACAATGGATCTATTTTCTATTTCTATTTCATTCTTTTCGGAGGGGGGATTGTCCTTCTGGTGCAAAGATATAGATCGGAGTCTGAGGATGGTGGTTTGCTGCAAAGATGATTCAGAAACTGGCTCAATGCTCTCTGCAATAGGCATCTACTTGATCTACTTTCCTTCTTGCGGTTCATAGAGATGGCGAACTAAGCTCAGGAGACCTTCTGGGAATCAAGCACAACACTCTTCGAGGGTTGCAACAAGTTAGGCTGTGGAATGTCCAACCATGAAGGACTTGAGTACCTGGTCGCCGCTCGATGTTCTGACGCTTGCTGTGCTGCCCCAGTTCCGACGACCGTTTTCTGGTCGAGGCATACCCTTTCTTCCGCTGCCACTGCTTATATTGCATCTGCACACCCTGGGGATGCATGGTGGTTGAGGAACCTGTCAAGCTGGCTGCTCGCACGGCAGGTCTGCTTGCTGGTACGTCTCGGGCTGCATCGATCGCATCTTCCTAGGGCGGACCTCTCGACCCGGATGCCAGCCAGGGGTAGCACTGTCTGAAGAAAGTGTGTTGCTCTGTTCTCTGTGATACGGCTTCGTCCTCGTAGCAACTGGCATCTTCAAAAACAACACTCCTGAGCTGCACTGCTTTTTCCGCTCATGCGCTGAGTAGTTCTTGCTGCGTACTTCGAGCTGCCCATGCCAAACACCCGAAATTGATTGGTGTGGTTTCGAAAAACTTGATGACCAGCAATGGAGTGATTGTGTTCACTATCTTCCCTCTTGGAGGCTCCTTGGCGGTCCACATTGGTTCGTGGTGTTGATCGGTTCGTCGGAGGTCTCTATGTCTCACAAGTCTTTAGGTTCCGTGGAACTTGGGAACGTTGAGCAACACCGCTGACTCGCTGTTCTTCGAAGCCTGACGGCGAGATGTGGACTCCTTGCTGTGCCATACCTCCGCGCCCTCCTGCGTGGTGGAGCAGTGTTCTGCATGGATTCGGCTGTCGTCCCTGAATCTGGTCGGCGACGCAAGCTGCCAGTCCGCCACTGCCGACCGCACCGAAATCACCTTGTACTTCCCCACGGTTCGGCCCCTGGTTGCAAAGTCCTTCGCTTAGAATGCCGCCTGGTGATCAGCGAACCCGTTTAAACCCAGCAGCTGTTCGTGCTTGCTTGTGCCTGCCCATTCTGCAAAGCAGTGTTCACCTTCGGAGCCTGGGTCGATGGCTTGGGGCTTCCTTCTCACGAGCCCCCTCTTCCGCAATGCTTCTGCCAAGTGACACAAGCGCCCGGCGGAGTGCAGCATGCCATTCATGTCCGGACAGGAACCGTCCTGATCTTCCAGCCTGATGCATCTGCCAATATTGACATGCCCGATGCTTGCACAACTCCTGTCTGATCTGTCCGACTCCCCCAAGAAGTAAGGCACCGAGGTGCTAAAGGCTCGAAATCGAGTGCCAAGAGCATCCTTCCTGAACGGAGTCCTGAATCAATTTGTGTCACGGCAGGCGATGTCGGCAGACGCAGAGCTTCTGCAGAGTCTTGTTTCTTGCTTGTCCGGTCTCTGCGGCTTCAACAAACGGGCCATGCAGCAGAGCCGAAGTGAAGTCCTGCTACTGTCCGTGTCTCCATTTCGCAACCATGTCCTTGAAGGACACCCGATCCACCAGCACGAGCTCCGGACGCATCTCCATGCTTTGCGATAGAAGAAGGACGGTCTGTCAAAGGAAGTCTTTGGGATCCTCGGCTGCAGATGTAGCAACTTGACGCCGTGAATGCAGGACCTGGGCCTCCGGCAGCGGGCGCAGCACTGAGCCTGGGAGATGCACTGCGTGCGGCGGGCCGGCTGGGCTCCTCTGACGAAGCGACACGGTGCATCGGTGGATATGTGTGGCCTTCGCCTTACAGTAAGTGAAGCTTCGGCTCCTGAGCACAAAACTCTGAGGGCTGCGTTTCGTCACTGCCCGCCGCACCAGGCTCCTGGCAAAGCCCCGTCCGGTGCGCCCGCCCCGTTGAACAGAGCGCAGAAAGCAGAGAGCAGAGAGCCTCGGCCTCGCACGTGCCCAGCTCTAGCTCGCCGCCTGCGATCGCTCAAAACACTTTGGACCGAGTGGAGCCGCGGAGCCCGTGTCCTTCCGAGCAAATGGCTTGGTAAGACCAGGAGCCCAGGGCACCCACGGAACTGCCAGGTTCAAGGCTGCAGTGCCAAGGGCCATTTCTTGCGTGCGCGGAGCCAGAGCCACCTGAGTGTGCTGGAGCCCAGCTTCCCGATCGAGTCCAGGGCATTTGCACCTGAGCACCCGCTTGGGCACTGCAGGTTCGTCGGCTGTTGGTTCTTGGACCCCGGCTCCAGCTCACCCCAGCACCTTCTCCGCCCAAGTTTGGGCTCCCAACAGCTTTGGAGACACCGCTGTAAGTCGAGGTAAGTTCACGACACACGGTATCCATCCCAATCAGCAGCGCCTAGTCGACAGAAGCACAGCCAAGCACGATTCAAGTAGCAGGCCTGGGAACTGGGGCAGGGACATCGAGCACATCGGTGCCCAACATGGAATCCAGGGCTGTCAAGGCCCGGAATAACCTGAGAAAGCCCCCTCAAAACTGTCGGATGGGCAGCATTCTTGGCCCGACCTCGAAGCAGATGACTCCTCCAGTATGCCTTCCTCGATCAGGATCTCCATCAGCTGCCTGTCACCGAAAAGGAAGGAGTCCTCAGCCTTTCCGCTCCAAGCAATCGCCTCCTCCTGGAAGGGGCCAAGTGCAGTACCGCCCTTGCCATGCTCACGGGGGACAGGACCAGCTGTGCCTCCGCAACGGCTGCCTCGGAGGGCTCTCACGGACAAAGACCTGACGTTTTAACCCCGACTGGCCTGGCCGATCAGATCCAGCTCCGTATCGGGAAGCCTGCGTGGAGACAGATCGACGCTTGGAACCTGGTATGCTGAAGGCCAAGACCCTCGCACTGCCATGGCGGACACGGCAATTTGCCACACCCTTGCACCTCTAGGACGGGAGTGAACGGAGACAGGGGCACCCTGAGCCGAACTCAACGCCTCTTTCCTGCCGCGTGGCCCGAATGGTCTCCTCGGCAAGGCTCGAGGCTCAAGAACGTCACGAAGCACTGCAGGAGCCTACTGGCACTGAAGGAAAAAAGCGACGCAGGGAAACGAATCCGACCATGTTGGTCATGTGCATGCGGTTTCCTGATGCCCTGCTGATCGAGACCGCTAGAGCTCAGCAGGCAAAGAGTGGTCGTCCGTCCGGTGCATGTGCAACTTAGCGAATTGGTACATGTAGCCTCTTCGGGTTCCATCCCGTTTCCGGTCAAAGTGCCTGGCTAAATCGTTTGGCGTGTTAACTGTGTTGGCATAGACAGGGGCATGATGAGAATAGAAGCTGAACCGCTCGAGCCCGTAACCAAGGATTTGCTGGGGCCCAGGCCTCGCTTGATGCCGCTTCATCGCACGCTACCCCCAGCACCAGCATCTGCTGCCTTTCCTGCCCACAAACACACTGCATACGAAGTAGTGGGATGGCCAAGGGCGCCTCCCACCATGACCGGGCCAAGTGCACGTCGATCAACAAGGCGAGGTGACGGGCCTGGACATGACGGGGATACTCAATCTTGAGAAAAGCAGGTGCTGGCCTGCCTGGACTTGCGCAGGCAGGGACGCCCCACCTTGTACCGCCAGTCGGCACAGCTCCTGCCGCTGACCAGCATCCATGGCCTGGGCAGCGTAAGCCCGCAAAGCCCAAAAGACGTCGCAGAGCGGCGATGCGCCGAGTGTTTGGCTAGCCACTGCCATGTCCAGGCCATCAGCCGCTGCTCTGCTAAAGCGGCGGCAGAGGCCTCCCAGAAACGGTGAAAAGGAAGGGGGGGGGGCGCGAGGCGCTGATCTGCGGCACCTGGCCTCCGATCGGCGACAGAGGAGCTTCCGCATCAGCCGCAGCGTCGTTCGTGACACCTCCAGGCTTCACGGATCGGCACGGTCTCCGACTCATCCAGACTTTGCCCACCCGGCCTCATCGGGGGGCAAGCTCAAGAAGACCGGTAAGTCCGGAAAGTCATCCTGCTGGCTGGAAACTCAAGTCTTCCCGTCCTCACTTGGGTCAAGATGTGATTTGGTCCTCGACTTCGGAGGAGCCCTCAAACTCTGCGGCGACCACCTGGCCAACGGGCCCAAGAGCTGAACGCAGAACGACGTCTCTCGTGATTGGAGGAGAGGTAACTGATGGTAACTGATCCTCAGGTACTCGGCACGTGTACGATGCCGCCCAAGCCTGAACCTCACTCGCGAGTCTATCAAGAGCACGCCGGGCCCTTGCAATCTGGACTTCTGCTTCCTGACCACCATCGCTAAGAAATTTGACACTCACTCTGAACGTACCGATTGTGCAAGGGCACCTCCGGTGGGCCTGATGACGCAGAGTCGGCATTGGACCTCAGCATCATGGCACTGAACCACTACGACAAGAAATAAATGGCTGGCAAGGGCACGCAGTTCTAAGCACACAACCCCATCTGGGTGCCGAGTGCACGGATGCCGGATCGACAGCGACATGTGGCGCATTTTGTTGCAAAGATACGCAGGGTGTTGTTGCTTCTCTGCCTGTCTGTCCAGCTGCATGACAGATTATTCGATATGTGTTCATCACCGGCCAAACGGCTTGCACTGCGGGCAATGCGGTCAACAGCACACAGTGTCTTGTGACACACGGCCGCCATGTCATCGCCTGCCTGCTCTTTGAACTTCTGCCACTACCCCGCCCCGGGCTTCTGTGAGCATCGGCATTACGCCAACGATTGCAGGCTCATGCCAACGAGGCCCACTCGCGCATAGCAGAAATCTGCATGTCCATTTGCAGGCAACTCCATCTTTGGAACCAACGAACATGTGCCTTGTAGCAACTACGGAATATATGCATCGGGAGAAGCCTGTTCTAATTTGCTGCAAGCGGCTTCAGCTGGACCTCTGATCTCGATACAGTTGAGGAGGTTACAGCAAAAGCATCTTGCAGACAGTCCGGTTTGCAAAGGGCGACAGCCAGAGGGGTTCCGACATTCTCTACCAGTACTTCGCCCTCTGACAATCACAAGCAGCTTTTTATCTGTTGCACAAGTGCATGTCAACTAGGATATCCCTCCGAGATTGGCCGTCTGCAAAAAATGCGCTGTTCCAATTACAGTACTGCAGCAGCTCGCACAGGCGTGGGGACCTTCATTAAACCACAAGAATCGTACCACCACTTGCTGCATAGAACTGAGAGTCTGACTCCTGCTGATGTTGGGTCATGCACATGGCTGTCCTGCAGGAATAAACTGTCACCCGAAGCGGTTCAACATGCTATCCGCTGCCTGCTTGCCCTTCGTGGGGGTCTTCAGTGGCACCTCGGGCATCATGCGAAGATGAGCTTCGGATCTCAGCCCCAAGAGGGGCATAGACAACAATCAAGCAACAAATGTAGGCAACGTCTCATCCCCATCAGCACAGCTGCAGCAACCGCATCCACTCGACTAACAGGTATGACAGTGGGAAGCAGCAGTAGTGAGGACGATGAGCAGCTTGCAGTTTCAATTGCAGGAATGTGGCGGTGTCACACTGAAAAGACCTGATTGAAATTCGCATTCAAACGACGGCTTGTCTTCCACCAACTTCCTGAAAAGGAATGCAACGGTGATTTCAGAATGGATCCAAAATTATCTGATTGATTTTTTGTTTTTGTTCTATAATTTTTGTTGTGTCCGTTCTTTTTGTTTGTCTGAGGGTGCGGGGTTGCGGGGGGGGTGCGGGGGGGTGCGG
>BGNK01000710.1:160999-209686 GCA_003297005.1 Symbiodinium sp. clade A Y106
CAGTTGGGACCCCCAAAAACTGGAAACTCCAGAGGCCTCCAAACAGTTGTGCTTTTTCTGGGGGGGTATATATAAGGGAAGTAGTTTTCCACTGTTACTGGGCGGGGGATGCACCCAAGCCATACATCTTATAGCAAAAATTAAAACTATCCCTCGGCCTCAGATTTCGCCTGCGTGGACACGGTATCCCTGGGCTGGCTCCTTTAAGCCTTCAACGCGGTGTCGCACTTGCTTTCACTGCAGCATGGGATATTTGTCATCCCTCGCCCTCCGTTTTCGCCTGCGTTGACAAGGTATCCCTGGGCTGTCCGCTGACTCTGGCCTGCTGGCCGCAAGAGGATTGGCTCTTTAAGCGAAAAGAATGCTTCCGAAACTCAATCAAATGACAACAGCCCATTCCATTGTCTCAGTACTGCGCAGCGCCAAAACCAGAGTGAGGGCCTAGCTCGGAGGCGGTGGCAAATAATGCAGCGCGACGTCGCAGTGCTCGTCAAGCATGAGGATGCGAGCGTCAGAAGCCGGAGGGAGCTCGCCCAACAGCATCTGCGCTGCCACCTCCTGGAGGTAGTACTCCAGGGTCTTCTGCCTGGCCCAACGACCCCGCCAGGCAAGGAGGGGCACATGCTCCGTCTGCTGGTAGAAGTAGGTTGCCCCCGAACCTCTAAGCACACCAGGCGTAGCGCCACGAAGTGCTTTGCAAGGGATGCCAAGACGCTGCATGATAGCATCCCAGAGTTTGCGATCAGTGTGCATCGAAGCCGGAAGCAGTCGATCGTCCCGTCGCAGAGAACCGAAGAGCTTTTCGAGGTAGGCGATGGCCGTCGGGTCGTCGATTTTGCCGTGTTGACGACGAGCAAATCGAGCAGTTTTAGTTGTCCCGAGGGAACACCAAGTCTCGACGCGTCAAGCTGAGCATCTCCGCTGGATGCAGCATGGCAAGAAACCCTGGGAGGACTAGACCAACCCAACTAAACCATTCCCAAAAAGAACCTAAGCACAAAGCGGCCCTCACGGCAGCAGCAGGGAGCACCGCACGGCACTCGCCAGGTTCCATCTGCTGCCACGTCTTGTCGATTTGCCAAGCTGCTGTTAGGCTGCGGCTGAGCGATGTGAATCGGTTTTGCGCAGCGGTAATAGCATGCACCAGAGATAGCGAGGAAATGCGGTTGTCCGAAGGGACACTCTCGAGAGACAGCTGAACGGCTTCGGCGAGCCAGGCTTCGCAAGCCTCAATGGCTTTGCGCATGTTGTGCACCGTGCTCGACGCGAAACCAGCTTCTGTGTCAAGGTGGCCTCGCTGCACCATGGGTCGGCTCTGAACTGGTCCCGGATTGTGCTCGATGTCTCCTCCCAGCAACAAAAGGAGCCTCAGCCATCTAGCCGAGATCTTCTTGATCCGGCAGCTCGTGGCGTCGAACTGCTGCACGTCACCTGCCAGCAGCGCGGTAAGCCAGGCGGGAGCGGGGGAGCTAGGAGGAAGGACAGGTCTGCGCGAGTGCTCATCTGCTCCATTGTCGTGGGAATAACAATGAAGCAAGCCCGGGTAGAGACCAGAACCTAAGACTTACCCTAAACAACCCTGCAAAGCCCGGCAAATTGCAAAGCTGCTTGACCTGCTTTTGGCCGCAGCTCCAATCGTCACTCTGCTGTCCAACAGGGCAGCTACTCTTACGTTCGGCGGGCCCTTCGCAAGCGCCTTTAGCCAGGGTTTCAGCACGCGAGCTTCGTTCACATTGATATGTCCAGGCCGGACAAGTCGGTAACGAAAAAGCTCGTGGAAACGACGAGTCTTGCAGAGTTCACCGATCCATGTCGGATCCTCGAGGTCGCTTCTGATGCCCGAAACGTCGAACGGGGCCGGCAAGCCAAGAGCACGAGCAGTAGCCACCCGAAGCCGAAACTCGAGATGACGAGGAGCTCCGTGCTTGTCAGCCAAAGAGCCAGCTGCCAGCCTCTGGCCCAGCCGCAAAGGTACAGCGTCAGCAACAGTGCTCAAGGGCTGGCCCAGCTCAGGCAGGCAGCCAAACACGGCCTCACAGCTCGGAACACACCGCGACAAGAAGAGTTCGCGTATCTCCCTGAAACCTTTGTGGTCAGGTGGTGCCCCGTCCAGCGGCAAGTGCAGCGGTTTGCCAGGGGGGCAAGCCAAGTCTTGTTGCGCAGCCACGTTGACCGCCGCTGCCAAAGGCTGCCGAAGCTGCAGAAGCAGAAAGTCGTGAGCACACAGCCGACCAAGGCTAGACGCTTGTAGCAGTCCAAAAAGAAAAGGCATAACTGTCCTCGCAGCACGGCAATCATCAAGATGAACGCAGCTCTGCAGGCAACGCCGGTCTGCTGCTGGACAGTGAAAGCGTCGGCGCCCGGGAAGCCCTCAGGTTGACTCCTTGAGCGTGCACGCGGCCTCCGAAGCGCGCCGAAACTAGCACAAGGCGCCCGAGCGTGCCATTCGCGAACAATGCCCCTCAGTGCGAGCGAAGCAAGCTCACAGGGTCCGCAACATCCGAACACTGCAAGGTGTGCTCACTTGTCTGAGCCCTCGGATACACGTTCAGACCTAGCTTAGAGTACTCGCTGCTCCAGCGGCGATCCCCTAGACCTAGCTCAATGAAATCAAACAGGACCCCCTCCCTAAGAACAGGATACAAAGGGAAACCCCGGACAAAGCTTGGGGCTGAATCGCTGCAATAGCCTGCGGGGCCGAAGACGTGATCTCCTTCGCGCTCTAAACCGTGCTCGAGCAGGATGGACGATGCGGGAGCAGCCAATTTCGTGTAGTATCCACGTTGCTCAGAACGACGCCAAAGCTCGGCAGCAGCAAAACTCCCAATACTAGTGAAACAAACTGCTCCTCCCGACGGACTAGCGTCTACAGGCAGAAAAGCTCGGGATGATAAGGCGCACGCAGGCCGGCCTGACTAAGACACCCTAACATCGAGAGCGTGGGGAGCTCGTTGCGGGATTGGGAACTAAGCTTAAAAACCTTATTTTTCGGGAAGCCCGTTCCCTCGTGATACAAAGTGGCCACAATGCAAAAGAGAGGTCTGCGGAACAACAGCACGTGCGTCCAGCTGCCAATCAAAGAATCTCACAGCTCCCTCGACCAGTACCCCGAGTAGCGACGACCATACTGAGGAAGCTCAAACACGCAACTCTGTGGCGGGGCGCTGACACCACCCGAGAATTCCATCAATCTCCGCACCAAGGACAAACCCTGAAGCACAAGCAACCTTATCCTTATCTGGATTCATGGAGGCCTACTTCCGCATAAGCGTCCGAGGTTAAGCCGAAAATCTGAGAATCGCGAGCTGCAGGAACCTTCTTTCGGGAATCCTTCGGGAGTTTTTGGAAGGAAATGCGGTCGTCGATTGCAAGAGCTTCGATATGGTTAGTGCGGGGGAGTGGACTGCGATACCTCAGAACTTCATGCTCAAGCATGCTTCGGCACATCTGCTGGAGCAATCCCTCATGTGAAGATTGGGCCACTTCTACAGCCAAAGAGTCGCCCATGGCTAAGGTATTTAAGCTATCGCAAAACGCTTTTGAAGCCCCGACAAATAAGCTTTCAAACCAGCCAACTCTGAAGCGCTGAAGCGGGCTTGGAATCTGTTACGGAGTGCACGCTTTGGCCCTACCGCAAAAGAATGATAAAAGTCGGATAAATCAGCCGCATGAAACCCGAGGCATTGATCGGGCAGAAGATGCAAATCCTCTTCATAAAAGTACATACGACCATTAACGACAGTAGGGTTTCATATCAGCCGATCCCAGGCAGCATTCTTTTGGATAGCCAATACGCCTACTTCCTCTGAAGGATCACGCCCCTGGAGCTCGGAGGCTCCAAAGATTTTCAAGGCTCCGCATTCGTCCCAGATGCGTGCCAAAGCCAACAGTTCGGATCTATCGGCATGAACCATGGTGGGTCGCTCCACGACCCAGTCAGCCTCGGGCCGACGTGCTCCTGGTATGCCGCCCTCACAGTATTTCGAATGAAAGGGAGAGGGTCAAACTCGGGCCTATGCTTCCACTTTATCCTAGCCACTTGGACTCTCAAAGTCTCCAGAGAATTATAAGCGGCGCCGTGACACCCAAGGCTGCATTACCAACCACGGGGCAGGGGATTGGAGAGGACGGCTTCGACACGATGCCGTCCTTTGCGCTAGAAAGATTGGGTTCCGGAGGTCTCGGCGTGACACCCCAAGGCAAAGCTCGGATCACGATTTGACCCAGCACCTGAGTGAGTACTCCCGGTACGCGCTACATCTGGATCCCCAAGCTCGATCACAGAGTCGAGCGAGCTCGTCTCAGAGGTCGGATTCGTGGTGCAAAAGGGAGCAGAAGCTGCATCGTTGGCAGGGGCACGTGCGCTTCCGTATTCCAAACCCGACCTAATACTAGCACCTAATTCCTAAGGACGGGGTCCACATCCTCGTCGCGAGGCAGTTCCCTAGCCACCCTTAGCAATGCAAGAAATTTTGGGGCGCAACGGCCAAGCGCTTCTGCAGCAAAATGTCCGCAACTCAAGTAGCGATCGATCAGGCCTTCCAAGTGGTCCAGAACTTGATGCTGGTTACTACTAATGGCAGCGCCTAAACGACATGATGGCGGAGGAGTGCCAGGATGCCCTAGGGTTTCCCAGGTCAGACAGCACACAACTACTTGCAGTCTTGCAGCAGACGGGCGCGACACTCCGGCGCCTAGCTCTGCGACGACGAACCTGATCCGACCAACGACACCGAGGAGGCGGGATCGGCCAAAGCAAAGGGAGCTGCTGACATGAGCAGCTTGCACAGTGCAGGCGGGTTCGTTAAGGGAAGCACGAATAAGACAACTTAAACCAGAAAACCCCGACATGCAAAGGTCTAGGGTCGCTAAAAACTAATTCGAGGGGACCAAGCATGTTGGCTTCGGTCGAATCAGAGCTCTCCAGGGGCTCAAAGGATCGAGGCAGGCACCAATTGCGGGACCGCCTATCCCGGACTGGCTCAGAAGCCCCAAACAATGCCTGTTTGGTCCCCTTTAGTCGGGCCCACAATAAATCTTTAGTAGAGTTTTACTATGGTGCCTAATAAAGGGAGACCAAATCCCTGCTTTTCAGGAAAATTTGCATTTCGGACCCCCGAGCCCGAGTCCGCATCACACTCTACATGCTCTCTCACCCCGGCTTGCAGGAGTGGCCTTCCTTCGGACGCCTCTTCTTCCATCCCTCGTCGGCGATGTCGTCCTTCTCGGTCTTGTCGGCTCCCCGAGGCTTGTTCAAGCATGACATGCGTGTCTCTATGCAATCTAGATCGCGTAGATAGGCCGCGTTGCCGGCGATCCAGGACGGATGGCCCAAACCTCGACTTGAGGGTCGACCGCCGAGCTGCTGACGAGGTGCTCGAGGTCGGTTCCGAGTAACCTGCTAGCAACCATGCCAACTGGAGACGGCCCGAGTCCAGAGCCGCTTGCTCGCAGAAGATCATGAGCCGGGCAGCGTCGTAGCCTCCGAGCTGGAGGTTCTGGGTGCGCGCTCCAGTCTCCCAGCCCTCCCCCGCGAAAGCAGCCATGCAGTTCAGGAGCCGATGGGTCTTCGATCTGTTTGAGAAATGCCATACAACCTTTGATGCCTCCTCCACTGTCGGTGGCGCTGCCACAGTGTCTCGTTGGAGCCAGTCTCTCCAAAAGTAGCTGATTTTGCTAGTTGGGCCGCCAAAATCTGATGAAGAATCCTGAGGCTTCGCATCCGCGAACGGATCTGTCAGCTCGGGCACTGCTAGCGCTTCCAGCTCGGCCTCTCGATGCAGAGTGTCTCCCAGGCGCGGATTCCGCACCGTCGGGCCTGCCTTGGATGTAGCTGCACCGGGAGCAACTCCCTGTCCGAGGCGGGCACTCCGTCGACCTCGCCAGGGTCGTCCACCGAGGAGGTGGGCGGGCTCCTCGGCTGTGGTGTACTCCACGGCGGTCGGCCTCCATGGCAGCCAATATCCAAGCCTCTGACGCTGACAAGGCGCTGGAGGTGCGAGGACGACCTGTAGAACTGCCGAATGCAACCTGGTCTCGCGAGCCATTGTGCCCCGGAGTTTCCCACGGCACATCCACCAGCAAGACCTCGCAAGGCCCCAAAGCTCGACCACGGCGCGTCTCCAGCTCCACCTCGGTAGCGTAATCGAGGACGAGCCCCTCGCCCTCCTCGTTTCCGAGGGCCCGAAGACCTTGCAGCACCACCTCCGTGTTTGGGAGTAGCACAAGGAAGCCTCCAGGGCATATGCGCAAATGATGGCCCTGAGCCAGCCTGGTAACGCCTTCGTCGGCTTTCAGAGAAAGGTGCAACGGGGGCAAGGGTCGTTGAGAACTCAGAGCAGAAGCCAACCCTTCCACTTTTGCCTGGGTGCACGGCCGCCTTGCAGGTGTCGCGGCCATTCCCTCTCAGCTCCGAGGAGATAAGAGTTGGCCTCTGCCCGGCTGGCGAATGCGTGGCACACCGAATCCTGATTGAACGAATCCTGGCCGTCCTGAGTGTAGCAGCGGAAGGTGCTGAAGGGGATAGACCCTGCAGCACCTGGGCTCCGAAGCTGACAGCCGGGTCCACCAAAACATTCACTCCTTTAAGCCTTCAAAGCGGTGTCGCACTTCCTTTCATTGCAGCATGGGATACTTGTCAAAAACAAAACACCAGCAGCAACAAGCAAAGAATAAACAAGAGCGCCAAGCAACGACAACCAAGAGTACCCAGCAGCAGGCAGAAAGCAGAAAGCAAAAAGCACAAAGCAGTGAAGCAGCAAGCCGAAAACAAAAAGCAGCAGAAAGCAAAGCACAAAACAAAACAGAAATGCCACCACAAAAAACAAAACAGATCCCAGATAATTCGGATTCCTTGCAGAATACCAGCGCGCAGTGGAACAGCCGGGAGGGTCCGAGTTCCGATTCGCAGGACGACGACCCATGGCCCGTACTGGTTGGGGCCCTTGGCGGATTCGGGGCTTCCTGCTGCCGGCTTCCGGGTCGTTCCAGACCCCTGCTTGTCTGGCATCAGTGGTTTTGAAGCTCGTGCTTCTTGCTCTGGCAGGGCTTCCAAGCTGTTGTTTTAGGAGTTCGAGTTGTTTCTATTTGTCGATATCTGTTATCCATTTTCCATCCTCGGGGTGCGCATCGATTTCAGAAACGATGCGAAGCCTTGCCTGGTGCGAGTTCAACACGCATGCGGAAAAGAAGCTGAAGCTTCCACAGTTTGCATTCGGCAGGAAGGAATCTACACCCGGCTGATCCAGATTCGCACAGGGCGGCGGAGACTGCTAGCTTATCAGGGGTTCCAGGAGGTGCCATCGAGACTCGGAACTGAGGCTTTCAACCTCTACAAATGCCATCCTGGCAAATTCTATCGAGATCAATTTACCAGCAATGCTGACGATCGGTTGAAGAAGTTAAGCCAAACTTCACAAACAGCTGCAAGAAACATTGTAAGTGAGGTTTCGCCCTGTCTGCCCCTCAGCGCCGAATATCACATTCCGTCACAACAAGCCAAAGTGTACTTCTTTCAGTCTTGCACCTGCTCTATAATTCCCTCCAAACGAACCAGGCCGAGAACCCACGTAGTCTCCACACTGTCGCCCGGCAAAGAGTGAAGGTAGTGTGCGAGAAGCTGCGTGTAACGCTGCAGCTGAACTTCAGGGCACAACTGTGGTGCTGGACGAGCACGTGGATATTCTTGTTCCACCGTCTTGCTGCCATGAACAAGCATTCTCATGTTGCGGGCTTTGTTTGGAGGCTTCTTCCTGGAAATCTGTGACAGAAAGCGAACATGCATCTACTGTGTTAGTGCTGCCATGGCTCCACCGCGATTTCCGGCTCTTGCAGGACCTATCAAGGCCGGTTCGTTGGAAATGTTAGCACATCTCTACTCGTGTCAAGTGCTGTGCGCAAAACTCGGTGCAGAACTACATCTGCCTTGAGCGATGCCATTGGACCTTGTCTGAACTGATGCAATGCTTCGTTGGTAGCCTGAGCGAGGCAGACAGGAACCACGGCGAACTCAACTTCGACGCGGGACGGCATGCCTTCAGCTCACGCTCGAACTGGCGAAGCTCCTCCGAAATCACAAGACAACATAGAGAACGGCCCATCTCAGCGAGTGAAGAAGCACAACTCTTCCAAGCTCCTGCTCCTTTTCTTGAAGGCACTCCAGAGCGGCACCCTCCGCACCTCCCGGGGCACCGCATGGGATCATCAGGGAAGCGAGCGACAGAGAGCCACAGAGGCCATGCGAGGCCCAAGGAGGCCTTGAGCCCAGCGGAGCTCCAGCTCGCAGAGGCACAGAGCATGAGCGCTCGTGCTCTGTGCTGCCCGCGCCTGGGCCAGGCCACGGCGACATGGCACAGCATGGCACAGCACTTGAAGCCGCAGGTCCACTTTCGGCCTGGACAAAGGCAGACGCGGCAGCCTCCTCGGACACGCGAGCCTCCTGTCGGCTCCGCCACTCCCCGCTCGGCACTGTGAGTCGCTGTGATTCGCTGTGGCTCTGTGCCTCGACAGCCAGCTGCTCAGCTTCGGCCCCAGGCAAGGCCTGCAAAGAGATGGAGTGGATTCGAGAGGGCTGCGGCATCCACCCGTCCACCCGTGGCCCGTCGCTGCACCTCCAGAAGCCTTGAAAGGGCTCCGTGGAGCTGCTCCAGGACAGCCTTGTCGAAGCTTCCTCTGGCCTGGCACTCCAAAATTTCCCCAGCTGGCTTTCACACAATCGCGCGCACCTCTGCAGGCAGCTTCAGGGATGACAAAGCTGCCGTCTTCAGAGAGTCTTCCAAGGCCACTTCGCCCTGCCGCTGGCTCGCGCTCGACATAACATTTCATGAAGGGGCCCGCGCCAGCAATACGATAACCGTCTCGTCTCGAGCCTCGCAAGCGGATCGCGGATCGCACCGGGCTTTCACCGCTCGCGTTGTGAGCTCTTCGCTGTGCCCTCCAGGATGCCAGGCAGCCTTGGAGGCGAAACCAGGGGGAGGCTGCAAGAAACGGAACGGCGAAAAGCAGCGGGCCGAGGGCCGCCGAGGGCCGAAACCGGGCGCCCCGGCACCGCCAGAGCTTGCTGCAGCTGGTCCTTGCAACCAGTTGCCTCGAGGCTCGAGGGCTCAAACTGCTCGAAGTGCTGCCAGCGCTTTGATGTGGCTGGGGCCTCCCTCAGCTTGGCCTGGCATCGGCGCAGATCCTGCCCACATCACAACACGGACATGGAGAGGTTCGACCGTTCGAGGGGACGGGGACGCCTGCACCGACTGGTCCAGAGCTCTGCGGCGCTGCTGCAGGATTTGGTTGTCTGCCAGAAAGGTTTCCTGATGTCTGCAAGAGAGCCGGCCGAATTGTGTGAAGGTATTCATGGCAAGCCTTGGCTGCGCGAAAGGCGGAGATCGTCCCAGTGAAGCCCTGATTTTGGAGACAAACAATGAAATTGCGGAAGTTTGCCAAATGTCCCGACCTCCTTGGAAGTTCGCAGCTTGCCTGCTCTTTCCTGATGCTGGATTGTTCAGGCCACGAAACAGAGTCAGATCCCTCCACGACATCAGACCCATCTGCCTGCGCATCACTTCTGCATTTGTCCGCCTCGAACGGTTGGTCTCACAACTGTGCAACAGCTCCACTGCTGCCGCGCCCAGGCCCAAGCCTTGTCAGCCGCTTCCCGACTGCGCGCTTGAAGAACCTCCTCTTCATCTTGAAAGGCCTGCAGCAATCGCAGCCGAAGGAACACTGCGGAAAGGTTGTGGCTGCAGAGTGTTCCTCCTCCACAAGCCGTGCTGCTGCATCCTGGTATCGATGTCGCTCCTGACGCAACCAGCCCAGCTTCTCGCAGGCCACACCCGAACCGTCTCATGGTACCCTGCCTTGACAGGGCAGCCATAGCTACTCTTGACGAGGAGACGAAGCCTGATTTGACTGGCTCGGGGCAAGCACTTCAGTGGCATCTTCCATGGCTGCGAACAATGCATAAGCCCGGAGCATCTCACGGCCCGTCTCTGAAACGTCCAGCTGGTCCACTGCCTGACCACACAAGCTCGCGAATGCTCCCGGTCCCTCGGTGCCAGCAGAAGTTGCAAGGCCTGCTCGACGTCGGTCAAGCACTGGCTTCTCGATTTCGGCCTCGTCTCCTGCCATCGCGGAACAGCCAAGATTAAAGGTTGAGGCTTCTTTCCGAGGCTTCATGCAACGATCTACTTCTATGTTCGAAGTGGATACAACTACAGCACCCCACATTTAGAACCCCACGCTGCTTGGTGTGCCGTGCGCCGATCTAGCTCCTCCACACATTGCCTCTTGGCGGGTGGTGTACCGCTCCTGCAAGCGCAGCCCGCTCAACACAGGTGTTGAAGCGGCGACGATGCTTCGACTTTGTTTTTTTGCTGACCATGGCCATCAGCGCTTTCAGGGCGCTGTAGATGACGATGACTGGAAAGAACAAATTGTCATCACACTGACAATGGTGATGGTGATGGTGGTCCTGGTGGTGGTGACGATGGTGATAGTGGTGACAGTGGTGACGGTGGTGATGGCGGTGATGGCGGTGATGGTGGTGATGGTGGTGATGGTGGTGATAGTGAAGATAGTGGCGAGGCGGTGAGGGCGATGATGACGGTGATGGTGATGTCAACAACGACGACGACGACCACAGCATCGTCGCGGCCGACGTGGTGGTGATCGTGCTGGTCGTAACATTTCCGACAACAGTGTGGGAACAAAAACACCAGCTCATACACGGATTTCGCCTGTGCAGAAAATGCAGACGTAACAGTTTGGAAACGGAAGCTTGCGCTCCTGTGGCAAACTCGTCTTTACAAACACGCCTGCCACTGCAGAAACCGCCACACGACCAGGCCGCATCCTCACAATCAAACAAACAATATTGATGTCTTGCCCAAGGCAGCTTAGGCACTGTGCTGTGTGGTGCCATGGTTGACCCACTTGTGGACGCGTTAGCGCTCCGATACTTCTTGCGGGACAGGTACGCTGTAAACCGCGCACGGTCTCGGCAGCACATGTAAACCAACTTTCAACAAGAGCTTTAAGTTAAAAGCCATCGTGAAGCGGGAATTACGGTTGACTTTTGGCAGCAACTCTCACTCAAACCGACACTGATCGCATCCAGAAGCTCACCAAAGCACAACACCTTCTCAGGCTTAACATCTGCGACAGATTATCTTGTCCGGCTCTCTGCCTTGCCTCGGGCTGTCAGATGGCATGATGGCGCAAAACTTGCGGCCAGCCAAAGAACCCTGGAAAGTCTTAGGCAAAATGGGCTAGCTCTGCTGATGTCTAACCACACGCTGGTGAGGCAACGCCGTGGCACTTGCCATGTCTGACTCATGCAGATGTTGCTATCTTCTTTCCACTCTGTTTCAGAAAGCCTTGGGACACAGGCGAATGTGCTCGATAGAAGCGCCACCGCTCGAACAGCGGCACACATCACAATAGCTGGAGCACTGACATCGCAATTTTTTACACGAACTCCACCATCGCCGACTGGAAGTTGTCCAAAAGTCTCCGTGCTAGCTCGCTCATCTTGATTTGCATTGCTGGGTAGCTCTCTTGCTGCATGCCGTAGTGGTAGCGGCCCACTTGCGCTGGAGGCATCTGCACTGCGCTGCGCCGCGGGCACAAGCCCACTAGAGGGCCATCGGGAGGCTGTTAGGGAATAACGAAAGGGCCCTGACAGCTAGGAAGTCGCAATGGGCACGTCAAGGGTGTGCCGCAGGTCAGCGCTGGAGGCGCCAAGATGGATCCGGACACTGGGCTGGAGGACCCAGTCACCCAGTGTCGTTGAGTAGATCGAGAAATCCCGCACCGTGAAGCTCAGCTGGACCTTCTCAGACTCCCCCGGCTTCAAGATTGCGGTCTTGTGAAAGCCCTTCAGCAACAGCCGCGGCTCCTGAGCCTCGGGTGGAAACCTCAGGAAACGTTTCAGAGACTAAGAAAAGCGACAAAGTAAAGACGAGTTCAGGACTGCCTGCTTTACTTTAGGGCAGAAGATTACGGAGCCTTTCGGACCTCTGCTTGCCGGAAACTTCGGGTAAATCCCTGCAGCTTTTTGCGGCCGTGTTGCTCAGCATATGCTTGGACCACCTCTGCACCAGGGAATCTTGTGCCAATGTTGGTCACTGTGAACGACAGGCAAAGAGGCATGCCGCATTCGTATGGTTCTGGCGAAGCAATTGTAAACTCGGTAAAGGACAAACCGTGCCCAAAAGGGAACGCTGCAGCTTCCGATGCAGAGGGCGCACGGTAGGAGGTAAAAAGGCCTTCACCGTACACTACATCAGGCTCCTGTCCAGGCTCGATGGTGTACTTCTCGTGCTTGGGAATCATGAGTGGGAGTTTTCCTGAAGGAGAGACTTCTCCGAACAGCAGCCTGGCCCATCCGGCTCCGGTGAATTCTCCCCCAAGGAACATGAGAGCAACCGCATCGACGGTCTCTCGCCAGGGCAAGACCACCGTTCCAGGAGCTTGCACGAGAACCACTACGGGCTTGCCCACCTTCGACAAAGCATCGACCAGCTCGTCAGCCCCATTGTCTAGATGGAGAGATGGACGGTCTCGGCTTTCTTCAGCTGTTGTCGCAGCAAGGACGACTATGATGTCCGCCTCCCACACCACAGACAAGGCCTCGGTGACATTATTGCTCAGGGAGCTGGTGGTGTAGATGTCGTGGGCATCTGTGTACGCTGTGACGGTCATATGGGGGGTTTTGAACCTGTCTGCCGGGAGGTAGCAGTGCCCTGATCCACCGCCGCTGTAATAGTCGCCAAACATGCCAAGCTCCTCCGTGCTCCGACTCGGAGCCACCCAAGCTTCGCCGATGAGAGCCAGCTTTGCATTCGCCTTTAGTGGAAGAAGGTTTCCTTTATTCTGCAAAAGCACAATCGACTCTCGCACCGCTCGCCGTGCCAAAGCCAGGTTCTTGGTGCTGCGCTGGTCGGAGTAGATCGGCCCAGCACAGTCGAGGCCGGGAGTGCAAGATGGCACGTCTTCAAAGAAACGCATCTTGTGCGCAGCCGTCAAGATTCGTCGGGCCGGCTCCTTGTACAAATCTTCTCCTTTCAAATTAGCATAGCCCTTGAAAACACCATCCATTCGCTCCTCCATGGCCTCGAGCTTGTCTGCAAACAAGAATGTTTCGGCACCTGCCCCCGGCATCTCCACGTCCAGGCCCCTCACCACCGACATCTCGGCCGGGTCGTGGAGTGCCCACCAGTCTGTCATCACGAAGCCTTTGAAGCCCATCTTCTGTTTCAAGTCACGGGTCAGCAGCTCCTCATTCGCACACGCATAGGTCCCGTTCACACGGTTGTAGGAGCACATCACGGAGCCTGCTCCAGCGGCTATACCAGCCTCAAAGGGAGGATAGTAGAGCTCCCAAGCAGTGCGGTCGTCAACCACAGAGCTTTCCGTCATCCGGTTGGTCTCCTGTTCATTGAAGGCGAAGTGCTTCAAGCAGGCCATCACACCCTGGCCCTGAGCAAGCTCAGAGGATCTGAAATCAGCTAGGACTTCCAACAAACTGTGACCTCACGCACCTGGACCCCCTTCACATAGGCTGCAGAAAGCTTTGCGCCAAGGTAGGGGTCCTCCCCTTGGGTCAGGAATGACAGAGGCTGAGAAGTCGAAGACAGGCACCGTCAACTGAGATGCACATGCATCATGCACAATGCAGTTGCCAGGAAGCCAGACATGTACTCGAAGTTTCGACCTTAGTCTACATGAAGTGTCCTGGACCTTGACACGCACTGACTTAGTTGCGCGCCATTGCGGGCTACCCGCTGCACCTGCGATGCAGTTCTCACCAGCACAAGACTTGAACTCCTTACGAAGTCACGCATGCGCCTGAACGCTTGGGCCCAAGATGAGGTTGGAGCCTTTGCCGCGATACTCTCGACCGATTTCAGCCGCCACCTGGAAGCAATGAGCTTGTCGTAGCCTTGCACATAGTTCCAAGGGAGCTAAAGTCCAGTGGTCGCAAAGCCTCCTGCACCAGATTCACATCCCAGGAGGCCCCTAGGGCCAGTGAGCAGGGCCACATAACCTTGGATGACGCGGACGACAATAGCGGACACATTGAATTTTCGCAGAGTCGTCAGAGTGTGGCTGCTTGCAGACAACCGGCCGTACTTCCGGCTTTGCCCTGCGGACCAGGCATGTTCCGGAAGCCGTTGCCCGCGTCATGGAGCTTCAGCGGCGGCACACCAAGACGAGGGATGGGAGGAAGATTGCCCATGTAGTGCCCAACTCACGGGTAAGCAGCGCAAGATGTCTATGCACAAGATCATAGGCAAAATGACCTATGCTCAATGCCACCTTGACAAGCTAAGGCCACCACGGGCTGGAATGGCAGGGAGCGGTGCTGGCAACCCATAAGGAACTGAAATCCACCCAATTCCCTCAGATCTCAGATGCGTGGACGCATAGAGTCAGTTGCAGAAGCATTTCGTAGTCGATCCGCTTTTGCCCGTTGCCTGCATCAGGCTGTGGCGCTCTTGTCGGGTCATGTTGGCCAAAGTCAAGGCAGCTCGAGTTTCTGCCTCCTCCCAGGGCAAGAAAAACTCCGGACAGACCCGATTAGTTGTAAGAATGACGGTAAAGTCAATAGAGATGCCAATAGAAGTGTGACCTACAACTGGAAAACAAAAAGAACGACCGAATCGCACTTCTAGCCATGAAATGCCGTGAACACAAATGCGGAGAATGAGAAACAGAAAGAACTGCGAAAAACAAGGCAGCAAAAAAAAAGATAAACTGCTGGGTTGTGGTGGTGGCGGTGGTGGTGGCGGAGGCAGGTGGTGGCGGTGGCGGCGGCGGCGGACGAGGAGGAGGAGGAGCGTCGCTTTGCAACCAAAATCCCCACTTTATAACTGGAATCCCCACTTAGTCGCTTTACAATCAGAGACAGTACTTTCGACACGAGAATTCCCACTTAACTGCCAAACCTCTCTCTCTCGCTCCTGGGCTTGGGGCCAAACCTGTCTCTGTCTCTCTCTCTCTCTCTGTCTTTCTTCGGGCGGGTTGAAGCAAGGGCAGGCCCCTTGCTCCGGCGCGTCCGCGTCCCCCCAACTGTTTTGGGGAAGCCAGGGGTGAAAAGCAGCAAAGGCAGATCCGACGCCACATCACAGAAGTGTGCAGACAACATGAGGTACACCAAGAGGCCAACTAAACTCTAGTTTACGAAGTTTCCGGAATCTGCCTTGTGTCACAGGTTGAACGCTCACAGCCAGTGGGAAGCAACAAGTGAGTTAGAACACGAACTAGGTTCAAACAACCTATCCACATATATATATATATATATATTTAATATATATGCACAGGTCTTTTGGCTGAGCACGTTCCTCCTCTTGGGTCCTGCAGCTGCGCCTTGGCAGCTTGGTCTGGGCTACCCGGTCCCAGGGTGTCTCCCCTATTCTACGCTACTCAAGGAGGCAGCCTCCTGTAGCTCACTCGGTTCTGCACGTAAGGAGGAAGGGGAGAGTTCCCTGAGAGGCTTCTAGTTGTCATCGAATGCCGCATGCATTCGACGGCGTCGGTGTGTGGCTCTGGGGCCCCTATTGCTGTCGCTGCTGCTCGAGAAGGCCGGGTCCCTGTAGTTGTGGCAGCGCTCTTCTTCACTCTCCAGGTCTGCCCACTCGTCCCAGTCCGCCCATGATGGCTCAGGGACTGTGGCAAGCACTAGGGTTTCCCCTTCAAGCCCTGTCGGGGCTGCCGGCGGAGTTTCCTCCGCTATGTTTGTGGCCTGGCTGTCCTCTAACAAGGCAATGGGTCCACCCCATAGTGCTTCTGTCCACGTTTGCAGCAGTCCGTGGGCACCGGCTACCAGTTGGGCTGCATCTTGAGTCATGAAGGGCATCGCTTACGGGGTGGCTTCCCCGGGCGTGGCAGGCGCTATGGGCGGGGCCACCCCCGACGGATTCCGTTGGTTGGGCAGGGGTGAAGTTGGCTGTCGAGAAGGGTCTGGGGTTGCTCCCCGCGCTCTCTAAAGCACTATCCTTAGTCCCTCGCCAGGCACACCTCGCTTATAAGCCCAACGGTTCGGTAGCGTCCGTTCCCCCTTTGCAAACACGGCAGGACAACTAAGGCTAAGGCTTCTGTCTCTCTCTCTCTGCAGGCGGAGCGTGCAGCCCTGAACCTGGCGCGCGTGCGCGCACCTGCGGTCCATTCAAAACCTAAACCCGAAACCCTAAACCTCTCTCTCTCCCTCCCTGCCGGCATGTCTCTCTCCCTCCCAGCCGGCGTGTCAGTCTGCCTGCCTGCCTGCCTGTCTGCCCGTCTTGCCTGTCTTCGTGTCAGTTTGCACCAACCCTTAACCCTACGTCGGGGCAGGATGTCGGCTGCAGATTGTCGGGGATGAAAAACTTGTCATATTTGAGGAGATGTAGAGCACCTAGAACACCTCGAAGCACACATGTCAAATTTGTCCCTTCGATATCTGCTGCAGGCACATCGACTGAACTCTAGAATCCTAAACCCCCAAATACACAAATCCTGCACCCAAAAACCGATGACAAATCCCAAAAGTGTAACTGCATAGTTGATCCAAAGGATGATGCGGCAGGTTTCAGGCTTCGGTTGCTAAGCGCAGGAGTGGGGTATGGGCATGAGGCCAAGGGGTGGGCGGAGGATGCGGCCCGAAAATACTTCGCACTATTTCATGTTTCTAGATTGCGGACATGCCCGACACACCCGACACACTGGTATCTACGATATTTTCCCCGTTCTGTACTTGACACTGCCTGCAGATTCTTTACGGTTCTGGGTACTAGTACACTAGCACTAGCACTACAGCTAGCACTGGAACAAGCACTAGCACTCGCATTAGAAGTAGTAAGAGATGTAGCAGTAGCACTAGCAGTAGTAGTAGTAGTAGTAGCAGTAGTAGTAGTAGTAGTGGTAGTAGTAGTAGTAGTAGTGGTAGTAGTAGTAGTACTAGTACTAGTACTAGTACTAGTACTAGTAGCAGTAGCAGTAGCAGTAGCAGTAGCAGTAGCAGTAGCAGTAGCAGTAGCAGTAGCCGTGGCAGTAGCAGCACTAGTAGTAGTGGTAGTAGTAGTAGTAGTAGTAGCAGCAGTAGTTGTTGTTGTTGCGGTGGTGGTGGTAGTAGTAGTAGTAGTAGTAGGCCTAGTAGTAGTAGTAGTAGTAGTAGTAGTAGTAGTAGCAGTAGCAGTAGTGATAGTCGTCGTCGTAGTAGTTGTTGTTGCTGCTGTTTTTTGTGGAAGTTAGTAGTTTGTAGTTATAGCTAGTAGCTAGTAGCTAGTCGCTATTAGTTGGAATTTAGTAGTTGGTAGTTGGTAGTTAGTAGTTAGTACCATCCCTTCGAACAATCACGATAAAGCATGCAGCAACAACAACAACAAGCAGATACAACGAAGATTGATCTATATGTATATATAACAACATTAGCACTATGAAGAAAAACATCAAGACTAAGACACCCATGCCTCGATGCGACTGGTGCATGCAACCAAGCAGCATCGTCGTGATGATAGTCGCAACACGGACAGCGGTCAAGACCAGACAAGCGGAAGAAAACAACTGTGCATCAACTGTCATCATACTTTTGTGGCTGCTGGGATGAAACCACATCTAATAGCAACGATACACTAGCAACAC
The DNA here is from genome assembly GCA_003297005.1 of Symbiodinium sp. clade A Y106. NCBI lineage: Eukaryota > Dinophyceae > Suessiales > Symbiodiniaceae > Symbiodinium > Symbiodinium sp. clade A. Next base: position 178,610 of record BGNK01000710.1, read on the forward strand.
CAACTCTCAAGAAACATCAGAATGAGTCCAATGATTAGCGGTTGTAGTGCTTGCAGTTGCTTGTCATGCTCACAGTAAAGACATACTGGGTCATAGCGAACGCCATAGCAGCAAAACAAAGCAAACTACACCGCAACGACAAGAATGAAGGGCGGAGTCAAGACTGGTGCTAGCACGACCGCAGCCGTGTTCATCATGTTGCAGGCCGATGACATCGGGGCGGCTTTCTGCCAGATGGCCAAACTCGGACAATCGTCATCACTTTCGAACATCGATCCTTATGGGAGCTTGGCAACTAATGATGCGTCCTCCCAAGTCAGGGGCACTATCGGCTCGCAAAGGACCCCGATTTGCTTGCGCCAGGTTTCTGCCTGACACTGCTGTTGATGGAGTCACAACACCAAAGTGTCAACGGTCAACATCGTAAAGCTACACGCACCTCCTGAGAGCTGTCGCTGCAGAGCTGCAGACGCAGCTGTGGAGTCTCCGCAATGGCAGCTTCAGGGCGGAAGCGCGGTATGTTCTCCTGATCATGGAGGTGGATCAAAAATCGGCTTAACATGTGCTGTAGTACCCAGTCCTGAGCGACGATGACAGGAAGGAAACGCGACAGTGCCTTGCTGCCAATCCGGGAAAAACTGCAGCAGCAGAAATCCTCCCCGCATCATTCTCGAGCCAACCGACTACCGTCCATGCCAAGTCTCGTGAACGAGCCAGGCCAGAAAAGCCACAAAAAGGATCCTCCCCACTCTCGAGGACAAGGCTGCGATGAGACAGCCTGCGTTCTTCGCGTCCGAGATCGTCCGAAGAATTTCAAAGCAACGCGGAAGACGGAAACAGCTGCTGCCTAGCAGTCCAGAGAAGAAAGCCGAGCTCCCGCAGACATTCCATCCGACGTTGACGAGCTCGAGATCAGTCCGTGGGACTCCTGCAGCCTGATTCAGAAAACTCTTGACATGTTGACATGGGTTGTGTCGCAAGAAATGAAGGAATCCTGGCAGTAAAGGCAAGCTTCAAAAACTGCCGCCCACACCAGGAGACCCGCAGCAAGAAACGGCGGAAGTCGCCTGTTCAAGCGCAGGCTGGTGATGGCACTTGTTAAAATGCAGTTCCGACTTCAAGTCTTCAATCCGCTCAACCCTGCCTGGACGCCACAAGAATTCCAGCGATTATGTTGGGCACCTGCCACTGGTAATTCGGCCTCGGTTTGAGGCTCCGGGACCTGCACAACTCCGCTGCTTTCCCTAATTGCGCCAAGCTTCTCTTGCACGAGTCTCCAGGCCACGAGGGAAGAAAATAGCAGCGCTGTAGCCGTGTGTATCCACTGCAACGCCGTCGTCACCGTGACCATGGCCAGCACCGTTTCCGCACGGAGATTCGACTGATCTGGCTGGAGCCGAATGGCTCAAGAGCGTTTCGTGTATGGGAGCCCGGCTCGGCCAATGACGAATCGAACGATAGCCACACAGGTATCCTTTTGCAAACAAAGCTACGGCTTGCTTCGGCGCAAGCGAGGGTACGTTAACGGAAAGGTGAGATGACCAAGCTTGCTGACAGCACCAAGCGCTCTTTGGATGCTGTCTGCACCGCTTGACCGGAAAATCAAAGGTCGAGGCCAGTCACCTGTATCAGCTCAAGCACCTGAAAGAGTAAATGTAGCGCAGGCCGCACCCGTTCGCCAAAAAACTGCCGCACCTTACACGCGACTCCCAGGGCCAGCTCCTAGACAGCACTTCGTTATCTGTCGCTTTCAGGAAACTCTCACAATACAGCAAGCTGCAGCAAGCTGTCCTGTCTCACATCCAGCGGAACCAGTGCGTCCGGGACGTCCAACCTCACATCTGCTACCAGCCATCAGCCGGACGTGCGTTCTATCATATGCCAGGCTGATTGGAGAGGTCAAGGCGCAGAAGCAGATAAGGAGCTGACATCTTCAGAATACTGAGAATCGAATCGTTGGGATCACAACGCCCCTGCACTACAGGTCAAAGACACCAGGCTTTTGGTAGGGGTTCACTGTCTAGGCATGCCCACGGCCAGAACGCTTTGGAAGTAAGGCTGCTCACCTAAGGAGTTCACGTCAACGCGTAGACGAACGGCAAGCTTACATTCAGCTGTCTTGGCTGAGGCCTCCGGCTTAGACGCATATCTCTTGCAACACCTTTCAAGTATTTCTCCGCAAGCGGGCACTTCTCCTGTGCCATAGTGGTGTGCCAGGAAGCAACCAACGCTGTAGTGTCATTGAAGTGCATGTGCCTTCGGTCCACGCCCAAGCAACAACTCGTAGTAGTGGTCTGATATGTCAGAATCAGAGCCTCAGCGCAGCAAAAATCAAGGAAGCAGAACTTCCACAGCTCGCACTCCATAAGAGCTCAGAGATGGGCATAGCTCTATTCGAGATTCTTCTGCAAACGGACACGCCAGGCCTGAAACGCTGTGAAGCGAAACGAGTGTTCGGACCCCCAAAGCGTACAGGCACTGAGGGTCGATCTATCCTGCAGCAACGGCCTGAAACCACGAAGAGACCGGCAGGCCGTGCTGACACTGCAAAAGCTTCCAGTGGTTTGTAGCAGGCAACTCAGATCAGAGCCTCACTTTCGAAACCGCTGCACGGCGAGCCCAGGCCCGACACAGCAACGCGGCAAACAGGTCCTAAAAGCATCACCGTGCGCAGGCTCGCAAGCGACAGCTGCTGGGTTCGCCTGCTTCACCAGAATTTGCGGTGGTGTATCCGTCGACTTGAGGTCTGTGTAGTCCTGAAGCTCTGCATGAAAGCGCGGGGCTTTGCTGGCCGCATCTGGCCGCGGGCCTGGCCTTTCCTTCATTGAGGCTTTCCATCTGGCACAGCCCACGGAAGAGGTCGTAGCCATGACCTGGGCTCAGAGAGCTCTCGCCGGGCTCAAAAGGGCAGAAACAGAAACAAAGCCCCTGGCTCAGAAGAATGCACCCGGCCACGCCAAGGACATCCTTCACATAAACGGGGCGCTGAACAGGAAGGGCACGAGTTTGACAGTTAACAATGCAGACAATGGCAGGAATACTCATTGTCCTTTCCCATGCTCACGTGCACGCCCGTACCGTCAACCTGCCTCAGTTCATGAAACTGTGCTATGAATTTACAGCTCTCCGAGGCACCTGTCCTCTGGGGCCGCGCGCTGCAGCCGGGCTCTTAGGAGGTCCCTGTCCTCCTCCGAGTCGATCACCTGAAGTCGCTGAAGACGGCCCATTGCCAACGCACGCAACGCGCGGTGCCATTGCTCTGCTGCTCTGACCCCGGCCTCGGAGTCCCAGGGATGAGGCTTTGGTGCCGGAACCTCCAGGGACACTTCCAGGGACATGTTGTCTCAGCAAAACTTCCGATCTCCGAAGGCTGAGCGTTTCACCGTCCACCAGACGAGCACCTCTGTAGCACCGAGTTCCGGGGCTCAACTGAAATAAACATTTGCTGAGTGCATTCAAGCCGCATCCATGTAATTCTCGCAGAGAAAGACTCGACGCACCTGGATCCCTTGAACTTCCTGCTAGGTTGTTGGCCACACTGCAGGAACTCGTGTTGTTCTGAAATTGTGTGCGCAGCGTGGCAGTGACAGCCGCTAGATTTGTCTCCCAGCCGAAACGCCGGCTCGAGATCAAGATGCATATGCTTCGGAGGTCCCGGCGCTACACCCAAAACACTTCAACTCGGTAGCTTCTTGGTTTGCCGGTCTCAACAAACTGCTCCAGTCGAGACTGCAGCCTTCGCGCACCCTACACCTACCTCCCAAGCGGGATCATGTGATCGAACAAAGACCAAGCAACACATACTTTGAAGATCCTAGGTCCTGCGATCCTGAAGGTCTTGGGTACTCCACCAAACATGACAGGAGCATCGCGCTCCAGGATGGGGCTCGGCAGTGAGATTGCGCTGCCGCTTGACGCCCAATTACCCAGACCGTCCTCAGATACCGAGGCCTGCCGAAGCCTCGGCGTGGCCGCGGCATCTCACTTGTCCTTTTTCTTCTCAGCCTGCCAGAAAGCAAGGCATTGGGGCGTAGAGGAGTCAGAAGATGCTGCAAAGAACTGCACACACGTTTTGATCCTCCAAACCTGCGAGGCAGCAATCCCGAAGTCCACAACATGGTCTATGTACATGGGCAGCAGTGTGCAGCCATGCTTCTTTGGCCTTCTATGACAATTCGACTCGCTGCGTGCACACTGGCTTCCCGTAAAAGCGATCACTTTGGAATCGTTGCAATGACACTCCCTACCACGGAACAGCACCAGAGGATGGCCATCATGGCCCAGAAAACCGCCAGGAGCTCCATGCCTAAGAGATTACGGCTCGGATGAGGATGCTTGTGCTGTGGCGATTGCAACTGCTAAGTTTCCTGTGTTCATGCTGCCTATAGACATGGCAAACAAGATTGAGGCGCGTGCTCAATCAGGGATGTCATCGTATTGCGGAACTCGTCTGAAGCTCCCTGCAATTAACGGAACTACAGCCAACAAGCTCCAAGAGTCCTCGAGTCCTTCTCCTGGCCTCCACTTCTGACGTACGCCTGGCCTGGATAATAGTGATGACAAGACACCCTTTTGGAGCAGCAAGGTGCCACACAGTGTACCCAACGGGCATATGCTGAAAAGCACCGACCGTCAACATCGTACTGGAGCCCCCTGAAGGAAGACCTCCAGGTTGCGATGGCAAGAGCTACTCGATCCAGGCAGTCTTGCGAAGCTTCCCAACTACTTTTCCTTTTTCCGATCCTTGCTGCTGATAATGGAGAACAATGCAAGCTTACTCTACTCGCTGTTGGTGCATCTGTCTGCTGTTGTTGCTGCTATTGTTATTGGATTCCGGATCAGGCCTTCCGCGAGATGCCAGGAAGGCCGCACTACAAAGCAGCCAAAGCCTTGGAAAGGCAGAGGATGATCGCAAGAACCAACACACCAAGAGAAACAAGACAAGCACAGACTTGACGATGGAAATGATAACACAATGGTGATGATGATCAGCATCAGCATCGTCATCGCAATCACCGTCATGTAGCACCATCACCATCATCATCACTACGACCATTGTCATCATCATTGCCATCGAAAGCGTTTGAGCGTCATTGTCATCGCCGTCGAAAGCATCGTCTAGGCCAGTATCATGATCGACAATGTTGGCGGGAAGCCGAGAGTGTCGACCATTCTCTTGGAGGGGATGGCGGACATCTTCAAGGCTCTGGCGGCCAGCATCCCAGCAGGTTCACGGTGAAGCGTGCCACACTGCGGTGGACCAGCCCTCCACGCCTCCAAGCCTTCACGTGGCGGCAGAGTGTCGCCAGGGCAGGCTGAGGGGGCCCTGAGAGGGCCTTGAGGCCCCGGCTCTTCCCTCCCGCAGCAACTCCCACCTCAAAGAGCATGGCACTGCCCTTTCAGGCTTTGCTGGATTCCTGGATGTAGGCAAGTTGCGTCGACTTCGGCGGAGCCGTGGATGCACGTGTGTACTGCCTTATCGACGAAGGCAAGGCTCCGAGCTCCTAAAAACAGCATCAGCTAACGGCAAGCGACGAGTAGTACGGCCCGGAACCAGGAAAGCCATGCCTGTCACTCTTGACTGCGGTCAGGCAGGTCAGGCATACACTGGACGCCGGCTTTAGCTGCACGTGCCTGGCATTGAAACCATGAGAAGAGCCTTCCGCCGGTCTAGAGGCCTTGAATGCGCGAGAAACACAACTCTGTCAAGAGGCGGCTGCAGAACAACTCAGCTACAACGGCCTCACTTGGCACTTGGAACGGCTCACTCCGTCCATCTGACAACGCCTACCAAAGCACGCGAATGCATCAATTTGGCGGCACGTCTTCTGCATGAGGACTCAAGAGTAACAAATCGTGCCAATGCAGTAACGTACCAACCTGCCTTGTATGCTGCTTGCAGCTGCTGAAAGGCTAAGTGTGAATCTGGCACCTGACCTGGGCCCAACATCACCGTGCGCCGTGCGGTTGCAAATTGCAACTCGGACGGGCTGAGTCTTGAGCTCGTGTCAGGATGCAGCTGCTTGGCCTGCGAGGGTTTCGGTTCGGCTCGGGCAAGTCGGGCTCTGCAGGAAAGCCGATCAGCCGATCCTTCTGCAGGTAAGCTTTTCGGATTTCCGCATGGGATGCTCCTCGGGGAACACCTTGGCAAAGGGGCACAGCACGACAGCCAAGCTACGAGGCATCACCGGGAAGGTGGCCAAGGATCCGATGCGGATCCGGCACGGGCGCCGTGAAGACCACCCTCACCCGCAAACGCGTTGAGCCCTGAGGGCTCTCTTAGCACACTGCATACACTGCCAGGGGGAGGGCCTCAAAAGCACCGGCCCACAACGTGGCCAGTGGCCTCATCACACGGAGCGATGGAACTAGCTCCGGCGACTGGTGTGGCTGCGTAAGGTTCAGGCTTCACACGACACCACTAAAGCGGCCGAGCCATTCTAGTCTCTAGAGCCAACCGCTGCAGTCTTTTGAAGAAAGGCGGTTGAAAAGGCTCTTGCACTGGAAGCACTCAGCACACGTTGCCTCTTTGCCGTCGTGCTCTTTTTCAAAGCGCTTGACCTCGGTGTGCATCTCGGCGTCGGCGAAACAGAAGTGTGTGAATTTGCAAATGGAAGAACACAGAAGCGTACACTGGCGTAGTGGATGGGGCTCAGCCCCCGGAGCCCCCGGCCAGCTTCATGAAGGCAGCGAGGATCTCCTCTTGGCCCAGGTAGCCGTCGCTGTCGAAGTACTCCCCGACCGACGTCTGCAGGCAGCTTCAAGCACTTGCGCCCACAAATCTTGGCCCATCATGTGGCGTAGAGTCACCTGCATGGAGCCTTACACCTGTAGCACTTCTTGCAAGAAGCCATGCGGCCTTGTGCGAAATCGGCGTGTCCTTCTTCCTCATTTCACTGGCAAACACACATCATCGCAAGAAGCCGAGCAGAAGGCACGAGATCAAGAGACACAGGAAATGATCTCATGCAGCCCAGCCACAAGCCAATATGATTCCTGCAAAGGCTTGAAGGATCCTACGTTGGGTTTCACGTCCACCTCCCAGTGGCTCTGAGATCACCCACTCAACGCACAGCTGACACCAGCACGACAGTTCCACAGGCTCCACGTCTGTTTGCTGCTTCTCTTGAAACATGAAATTGAAAGTTGCGGCATCAACAGAAATTCCAAACCCCATCAACCCGTATGCCTCAAACCAATTGTCATCTCGTGCGAGAACGGCTGCATGGTCACGTCAACAAAGACTGTCTGACCACTGACCTCCACAGGGACCAAGACCACGGTGTCACCAACAATGGTGTCCCGTCATTCCGAACACTCAAGTCTCTTTGCTGGGGATAGGACCTTTATGCAAATGACTGATGTCTTGATGACCTGAACAGCGTCATCGAAAAGTTTGGAACATGTCAGGACTTGCTGGGACTTTGGCGAGCATGTCTATCAGCGTCACGAGGCCAGTGAAGAAAAAGTAGCCAGCAACGCAGACACCGATCATCAATCTGTCCTGCAACGAGCAACTCTCGAGCCGTCATGCACCAGGAAGTCTTTCATGCCCTGCGGCTTCAGACTCAATCCATGCATCTGTCACAAGCAGTCCTTTGGAAATTTCAGCACGAACTGTGCACAACACCCGAAGGCGCAGCAAGCAACGCAAAGCATTATCCGGATGTTTGTCCAAAAATGGTCCTGCCAGGGTGTCTTAAGTGGCACCGTGAAGCAATTCTGCTCAATTGCACAAGGCAGCCGACACCTCTTGGAACCCCATGCGTGGTAGCCTTCGCGCGTGATTAAGACGGCAGAGACTGCCTGCTGTGTACTCATTTAGCTGCATGACCATCCAACGATGCTTTTCTGAGAAAGCTTGAAAGTTGTATTGACGGAGTTTTGTGTCGGTTTTTGAGTCTGCCCGAGAAGTGGCTTTACAAGGCCAAGAATATTTGGAGGGCGTCTGCCGGCACTACGGGGTTGTCCGTGCAACAGTTGAGCAGCAGTCCCGCAACATGCAGACGTGGCTTTGGACCAGCTCAGTTTGGCACGCATCGTTGAAGAACTCATTGGCGGCCTGGCTCGAAAGACATATCGTCTGTTAATTACAGAACGTTTGCACTACACTGACAATACAACACGGCGCAAAACCTTCAGCAGATCTGTCTTGGAGTAGAGGCTTCCAGCCTAGAACGGGTGCAACCACAACCGTCCTTCATGGTGACCAAACCGTTGCCTTCTTGTCATCGATGTCTGGAAGCCTTATCATGTACGGGATCGGGAACATTGTGCCTATGCATCTTGCCATTCGAGATCCCAGCTCTGCACTTGCCATCACATTGAACCGCCTGGACTTTCAGTTTGCGAAGCTCAAGAGGCAAGCAATCTTTCGCTACCATCGATCATTAGGAGGAGCCTTCGCTACCTGGAACATCCCATGATAGGCGGCTCCTAGCACGCTATGCTCACAGCCATAATGCAGCAACATTGCAAAACTAACGTTGGCGCGAACCTTAACGAAATACAAGAAGCTTGCCTATTCCTGGAAATCCATTCTGTTTCCACACACAGTGCACTTCACACTGTTCCAAGGCATGCTTCTGGCCATATCGACACCGCAAGCAAAAAAATTGCCGGTTGTTTTCCTAGTCGTCCCTTTCCCTCTTCCTCTCTCCCGACTCTCTCCTTCTACAGGGTCCAATCAAGAACTACGGCATCTCAACTCTTCCCCCGGCGTGATACTGACTTGGTGGGAAGCAAGTGTTGCTGCAGGGACGACCAGCAGTCAAACACCCACGGAAATGCCCACATGTGCGCACAGTTAAGGCTTGAAGCCTGAGCCATGGTAGCACGCAAGCCTACGATTGGCACACAGAGCTGAGTGTGCATTCAAAAAGGAAATTTAGCTGCCTACATCGTCTCTATCTGGTAACCAACCCGCAGGAGTTTTGGAGGAACTCGAAACATTGAAAAAGAAAACAGCTGCAATCAGCTCGAAACCTCATCTTCCCGTATGGCCAGCGAATCTGCATTAGAGCGCCAGCAGCCGCCGCAGCGACTTGTCAAAAGCCAAGGTGAGACAAAGGAACGTGTAGTGCGAATCGGGTGAGATCACAGAACAAACTCTCCCAAGACCCGCCGAAACACACTCCAAACCTTCAATCCCCTTTTCCCTTCCAAACCCACGCAAACCCAGACGCAAACCCACTCAAACCCATTTCAAGCTCTGCAAAACCCCAAATCCAACCCAAACGTGCATTCTTCGAGTCGCACGGATGGTGTCAAATCTAAGACTGTGAGAGTTACATTGATGTTCTGCAGTTGTAGTTTTCCTGAAAGCTTTTGAAGTGATTTTTTTTGTGTGCCAGTTTTCGCTCTCTGTAGGAATTTCGTTCTGCTGCATTCCGGATCTCAGCGTCTTCTCTGCAAATTCTCAAACATTGTAGATTGTGTTGTCAACAGAATCAAGCAACCGTTTCCGCATTCTTCCGTGAGGTTCGCTTTCATGCACGTCTCTTGAGCACGTGTTTGAATGATTTTCATTCGAGACTCTTGAGTAAGGGACCTGCAGAGAGTGCGTGACCACCATCTCCGTCATCATCATCGCCATGATATTCATCACTATCATTGCCTTTGAAGCTTAGAGTAGGTCGGACTGCACATCCGAATCCAAAAACCCACACAGACGACAATGAAGGCGATGATGTTGTGCACAAAAGTTGCTCTGGGCTTCGGCAGTGCATGTTCATTGCTTTGTTCAGTTGAAAGTCGTGCTTGGCTTGCGATGTTCTTACGAAAACTATATCGGCCGTTCACTTTACCCTCCAAAATGAGTTACTTTGCATCTATTTGAGAATTCACAAACCTTCCTGAAGTCTCTCTTGAATACCGCGCGAGAAGGTAGCTCTTCAAGTCTTCTTGCAAGTCCAAACCCGAAGTCCAAACCCCAAACCCAAAACACTTCGCAAACTCTCAACCCCGAACAACCCAAAACCTTCAGCTCAAACACACAAACCCTTGAACCCTCAAACATCAAAACTCTAAATCGCTTTCATCAAACCACCCTGAGTCCAATCCATGGCCCAAGACCTGCTCAAAAACCTTGGTTTTCAGGGATGGCTTCGAGATGGGTTTCGTTTTTTTTTCGAACCTGAGATTTTTTTTGCGAAACGTTTTCTTAATAATTGTGCGCTGGAATCATTGCAAACTGTTTTTTTTCATTTGGAAGAGAATGGAAAGTTCTTTGTAACAAGGCACCTCTTCAACGGATCGACAGTCTTTGTAAAAGCTGGTTGCATGCACATAGCGTTTCGCGTTCTTGTCGTTGTGTTGGCACCACGTCTTCTCGAGTGCAGGAACAGGACGATGCAGAGCTAAAAGTATGACTGTGGAATCCTTGTGACTGCGAGTGAACACTTCACGGCTGTAATTTGGCTGTGATTTTTTCGGACGTGATTTCGGCTGGCTTTGCAAAAAAGGCGCCTGCGGTTGGTCGGTCGCAAGTAGCAGTGTGCACATGGTTGCGCCACTGCTGATGCGTTTTTCGCCCTGGAAAATGCAACGATTCTGGCGTGAATGCAGTTGTGACTGTTGGCTGGCACGCAGTGTCGATAAGTGTGTGTGGACTGGCTTCGTGGAGGAGGCACCCTGGACTTGTGTCGGATACTGCGAATTCTCGTCGCCCACTCAAATCAAATTCGAGAGAAGAAAAGTCCAGAATTTCGAAGAGAGTCCCTTTGGAGTCTTCTTCATGTTGCCAATCACTGCTTGTCTTGAATCGCATTTGTGGCGATTTGCGTCGCTGTAAGCTTCCTTCCACCCATGTCCTTCCGTGGTTCTCTAGTGTCAGTTCCGTCCCTCTCCACTGTGATTGCGGTCAGCTGCGCCGCCTTCGTCCGGTTGCTGATAATCAGCTGTAATTCGACTCCGAAACATTTTGAGGTTATTGATTTCCAAAACCCTTCAAACCCAAACAACTCCAAGTCTCTTCTGCCATTCTGGTTCTGTTGTTTGGATCTTTTCAGGCAAACAAGCGATTGGGGAACGCTGATCCAACGGGGCAGCGAGGTCCAGAAAATCAGACGCAAACCAAGGACTTAGCAGACGGCAAAATGCCTTCTCCATTGTGGTTCGACTTCACCAGACTCATTGACGGAGCCAACACCGGACGAGAGAAAGGGAAGAGGGTTAACTGTGTTTTTTTCACCACCCTCCGGGGGTTAGAGGAATTGCTCGGCACCCGCTTCGTCGTTTTCCTTTCTCAGCGAGGCATTGCATCCTTCTAAGCAATCTCTGCGGAAGAAAAAAAATTAGTTGTCAGTGCTGTGTCCAATGTCGTCTCGCGGGCTTTCCCAGTCACTTGTTGTACTTTGGTTGCGCTCTCGATGCACTTCTCAGCACCCGTCCTCATGCTGGACTGAAAGAGTATGGTAGGTAGATGATGCTCATGAGCTTCGTAATGGCATCAAAACACCTTTCTCCAGTTCGTCTAGAACCTAGATCTTTTGGAGGGACGAAAGAAACTACTAAGTCGACTTTGTGGAGTGTAAAGGCACGGCCCATGAAGGTTCCTTTGCCAAGGAAGGCTCTGTGGGTCAACTGTGGATGGGCTGGTGCTGCCTTTTCTCAATGCACTGCAACCCGTTTGTTCTCCAATCCAGGGTTTATTGTGGGTCCATGCCCCCCAATGCAAATTCCGACTGCCTCTCCAAAGCCACACCCTTCGACATATGCAACGTTCCGCTCGCTTGACCCACCCAGCCCAGGATTCTGGAATTTGAAATTCCCCAATACCTTTCGAAAAACCGGATCTTGCGATTTATGGTTCCTGGTATCTTGCCGCCAACAACAAATGTCTTCATTCACATGTGCCTACAAATGCCACTCAAATTTTTCGTGATGCTTGACTTGATTTGCCGGCAGACCAGAATTTTTTTGATGCTAGGCAAAGGTTTAAATGCTTCACCAGCGTCGTTAAGGGCTTGCAGTTCTAGTAAGATAGGTTTTGACATCAAACCAAAACAATGGGGGAAGCTGTGCATAACGAAAAAACTATGAATGACCCGTTTTCGTAGGCTCCAACGAAACTTTGAAGCGATCAAGTGAGCACTTGAACCAAACTCCCCCTACAGTTCATGATCGTTTCTGAATGAGGCTTTATTTACCAAAACCAGCCACAGCATTCACATGCAATCGTGTTCATAAACTTTCTTGATATTTGTAAAGCATTGCCAGCAGCAGGATGCAGCAGTGAGTGGTGGAATTTGCGTGAGGAAAGTAATGTGACGAATTTCTTGCTCAGGAAATTCGTTAAACATGACATCTACTTCCGTGTTGGACGACTGCAATGCCAGTTTTTGGTCACATGGCCATACGACGAAACATTCAGTGTGGAACAGGTTCGATGGTGGCATTTTCGGTCCAAGCAAGAATCATCTTATTGTTGTCGTGATGTCTGCGAAGAGAAGGGGCCAAGAGGTGTTGTGAGTGCGGCATGGCAAGTCGACCACATGAAGCGATAGAGCAACATCATGTGTTCGCAGGTGAAAATGGCCCGGCGGTCAGGGTGGCCCGGTGTGGGTCTGGTCAAACACTTGGGCTGATGTGTTTAACGCAACCATCCCATGCTTTTCAGTGCGACAGCACCTCCAAGGCCATCCCGCTGCTGCTGACACTTCAGTCCACACTACCTGCCATTCCTTGGGGGAGGTGCAGGGAGGGGTGGGCTACGGCAACGGTTAGTCAGCAGCTCCTGAGACGATCCTGGACAGGTCATTGGTTAGCTTTCCGGAAGCTGTCAAGAAGGCATGGCAGCCAGGAACAGTCCCACTAACGTACATCGACTTGGATGTCCAGGTGTCTGCCTCGGCAGTGCATGCTGTGCTGCCAGAAGCCGAGTTGCTTGGGCACGGCCCCCGGACGGAACTTCTGGTTTTGGTGGAGCAGCATCGCTCAGTGTAAACATGCAGACACGGACATGGGAGACAGTAGCCAGAATAGCTTCAATGTCGCTTCTGCAGGAAGCCTCATTTGATCGGGTTCTATGCTGAGCAGTCGATGGAGGAAATCTTCTCTGACTGTGCCGCATCAAAGACAGATCTGATTGGTAGCTAAATGGGCTCGTGGTAGGCGAAGCGAATGCGATTCTTGGGTGATTTGCTCGAGAAGGACGACCCCTGAATTAGTTGATTAGCAACTCTTGACAGGTCGCTTAACGTTCGAAAGCCATTCCCCACACGTTGTACGCCAAAGGAGCTACCAGGCACAAAGATCGTCTGGCTGGAGGCACGGGTCTGGCTTAGGTTTACCTTGTCTGCTCTTTCTTGGTCATGCTAGGCAATTTTGCCATGTCTCGCAGCTTTTCGGATGGTACGGGCGATTGTTACGATATGAATGGCAGTTCGTGTTGCTTCCGTGGCGTCAAGCACTTGGGCTTCCAAAGATGGCTTCGATCACGTTGCAGCCTTTGTCTCTTTTGTTGTTTTGTGCCAGGCGTGGGATAACCCACTCAATGAGAGGCTTCGGGCAACGATCGACTTGAGGATGCGTTCAGATGCCAAGATAATGACGTCACCCGTTCGTGCCCGACTGCATAGAGCTGCAGGAACCAGTGTGGCGGGGTACCATACCTCTTCAACCGCAAGACCGGGAAGGCGTGGAGAGCTGCACTATGTAATGCTTCCAGGACTGAAGTTGGTGGCGGTCCTACATCACCGTCGCTTTAAGAGAAAAGCTATGGCAACTCGGATGAGTCACTTCTTTACTGTGCTGGCCAGGTCCTGTGTGGAGTTGTGGCATACGACAAGCTGAGAGCATGGGCCCAGGCAAGCTTACCGTGCAGATTCATGTAAGATGCCAAGCCGCGTAACAGTCAGCAAAGCATTGCAGGGGAATCGCAACCTGCTGCAGGGATTGGGCGGCGATGCGAGGATCTACCGAGACCTTGGTGAGTGATCTTTTTTCTTTCTTTGAACTGCAGTTACAGAGGCTTATGCCCGCGTGATCTGGTCTGGCCGTTGTAGGCCCTAGAAAACATGCTGCCACGTTTGACAAGACCTTGGAGTGCTCCGAGATCTTTGGCAGCTATGCGTTTCACCAGCCGCATGGCGTGCAATGAGCTGCAGATATCACCTTGAGTTGGCGTTCCACTGGATCGGGTATGCTAGAAATCGTTTCAAATTCAGTGCATGTTCATGTTCTGCGTGTGGTGGCAGATGCTCTGCAGCTTATGTTTTGCTGCATGCCTGCTGCGGAGCGGTGGGTGCAGAACCGACGCAGGGTGAGCAAGCACAAGCAGAGAGTGATGCTAGCTGCTACATGGCAGCCCCGTTTGTTCAGGGCTCAGGTGCAAGCTTGTGTGCCTTCTCTGTGTCTGTTGTCTCTTTCCTGTAACGGAATCCTCCTGCATTGTCCACAGACACGCAAAAGGATCAAACCTAAGCCTTGTACGCTGCACGAGTGTGCGAGTAACGCTGTAAGATCTTGCTCAAAGCCCACCGAGTCCTTGTCGCTTCGGCCAGTCTGGCTTACCCATCGAAGGATCAAGGGCAATCAAGGGACGTCAAGGATGTTGCTTTTACTGTGCCGAGCCTCGGCTTCGGCTCACATGTAATTGTTGGCTATGCAAGAGCAGTAGGAGCGGCCCGACACACCTCGCAAGACAAGCAGCACATCGCCATGGGGGGTGCTGCGTCCCGAGACTGTCTGATTTGTCGGGTGATGTCTTACGTCTCGCCGGCCGACGGACCTGTCTGAGGCCTTTCAGACCCTCGTTGTGCCAGCCATCCTGGAGGCAACATCTGCGCCCTTTTTGTTGAGCTGCTGCTTTCTTCGTGGGCCTCTGAACCACGGATCAGTGTACGTGATGCAACTCCCCCTCCTGGAAGAGGCTGTTATTGGTATGTTCCTTGTCGTCCAAGCTAAGAAGCTGGAGCTGAGGCAAGACAAGGATCCGTCACGAGAGCAGCATCTAAAGCAGCATCACTTGATACTCCACGGGGGCTTCATGCAATGGCGTGATGCATAGGAGGGAAACGGTGTCACGGTGGTGGGCATTGCGGGTATGATCTTTGCCCAGGCCGTTGACTTTCTCGCTTTTGGGGTGGTGTTGTATTGACTTGCTACTTTCAACTTTGGATACCTGCCGCAGACCCTCATTGTCTTCGCAGCAAATCCGAGGCGCATTCCCAAGGCCAGATGGATGTGTGCGGAGGGATTGTGGCGAGACTTGCATTCCTTCAGGAGGCCTTGATCCTGCTTAAGGCCAGGCAACCTAAATTTGCTCTGCCTGCAATGCCAACTGCCTTTTTACATTCTGTCTTGCCAGACGGCGCTTTGTGTGTTTTCTCTCTATGTGATCGTCACCACAGCGGAGAAGAAGCAGATGTCGTGGGCATTCTGGCGGGATCCCTGCTAGCTCTTGGTCACTGCTCTCGGCTGGCTGTGACGTCCTCTGCCTCGCAGGTTCATGTTCCTTCTATATGCCATCTCTGCGAATTTTGACTGAATCAGCAAGTTCCATTTCCTGGAGTTCGGTCCACGTGGATTTAGAAGCTAAGGGTGCCGGTCTGCA
The DNA here is from genome assembly GCA_003297005.1 of Symbiodinium sp. clade A Y106. Lineage (NCBI taxonomy): Eukaryota > Dinophyceae > Suessiales > Symbiodiniaceae > Symbiodinium > Symbiodinium sp. clade A. Next base: position 194,166 of record BGNK01000710.1, read on the forward strand.
TCACAATCTACAGTGTCTCCCGACATGGCAAGAGCACCGATCGAAGCAGGCCCGACTGCACGACTGGTCGCTGTTGCTTTTCGTGCTTACTCGGCTTACTCTTCTGTTCTGAGTTTTGTTTTTAATGATATGGCTGTGGCTGTAATCGTACGGCTTTGGAGGTTTCTGAGGCTCTGCTTCCCAATCACATCGCACGTGTCACACAAGCACAAGTGTCATGCACATGTAACGAGTCTCCGTCTTGGCAGGCTGCAGGAGCTTTCCCACAGTGAGCGTGCAGGGATGCATGGCCGATGGGGCTAGCGGACAGGGCAGCTCACTCTGTGCTTTCAGACTTTCAGACCATTTGGGACTGTGGAGCTTCAGCCTGCAGATTCCATGCAGCCGGCCAAAGACAGCCGCCAATCAACTCAAACTCCAAATTGACAAAAGGACTTCTTTCTTGTGCATCCTTGCCTCCCGCTGCATTCCAAAACTCCCGATTGTCGCTTTGCAGCTGAAGTTTCTCGCATCTGGTAGTTGGCTTCATCGCTGTATCATCAGCCCAGCTTTGCTGCAAGAATCCAGCATAACTCCAGATGAGAATCTGCAATAGCCGTGCAAGATGATGCGAAAGAGCAACATCCACCAAGATTGATATGGCCCACGCTGCTGTGGCATCCGAAGAGGAAACAAAACTATTGTGCCGCGCGACCTCCTACGCATGACACTTGAAAAGCGGGCTTATTGTGCAGGAGGCATGGCGTCGCTTCGACGAAGCCATAGAAGCACTGCGGTGTGCGAGGCATGCTGACCAGGCGTCATCGAGATGAAAGCTTCTGCTACGCGTGTCGCCCGGCATGGGGCGCTTGGCAGGCCAAAGCGCCTGACGACGAGCTGCTGGCCAATCTGGAGTCCTTGTCGGCACCCTTCAGGCACAGGATGCCGAGAAGCTGTGCGCAGAAGCTGCAAAGCCTCGGCGCCAGGGGCAGCAGCCGAGTGGTCATCGTGAGCTCTGGTGGTAAATCAATTTTCGAGTTTGACTTCCACGTGCAGCAGTGCCCTGGCTTATCTGCCGCCGCACTGTGGATTCAGCCGAACTGCACTGCGTAACAAAACTTCCGAATGTTCTGCTTTGCTCGTAGTAGAAGCAAGTGTTGTAAGTTTTCAAAAAGGGATTCAGTCCAGGACTAGCAGAAACCGCAGAGATGTTTTGAGTTCTACAGTTCCTGGTACTGATCGGGTTGGTTCTCGAGCTCTTCTGATATTTTTGGGCATATATTCCCATTTCCTGCACATTCGTGTTCGAAGTCTTGTCATGGCTTCGTACACCACCACCACGACGACCACCACCACCACCACCACCACCAGTACCGCCACCAGTACGAGAATACTCTCAGCGCGCTTCCTTTGGGGTTCAGGTTTTCTGATGGTGGGTTTCGTTTTCCCAACCATCGATTCCGTGCGTTTGGGGCTTCCTTCCTGCTACTCCTTCAGGGTCTGTAGTTCGTTCCCCAACCCATCGTTGGGGCTTCAGGATTTCCCAACCGTAGTTTCGTGGGTTTTATTTGCAGGTGTTTGGGTTCCTTCCACAGGCAATTTTCGGGTTTGGGGTTTCCGGGCCGGCCATTAGAAATTTTGAGCTCCTTTCCCGCTCTTCGTTTCTGTTTGGATCTTGGGATGCTCTCCTAGTAGTTTTTCCTCCCGACGCTGTTCTTTGGATTAGCCACCCAACGCCTCCCAATACACTTCGGGCTTTCGAAAGCACCACGCTTGTCCTCTTAGCCCGTGGCAAAGAGACAGGCATGCCCTTTCCTGTCAATCAAGAAAACTGTTGCAGAGTGGGTTGACACTTCTGAGTTGAATAGCTGAGGAGCAGTACCGAGCTGTATCGCCACGTGGCAGCGGAAAGTGGCATGCCGTTTGACAAGCTTGGACAGGTTTCATGCTCTACTAGCTAGCACCGGCATGTTGCCGTCTAGTCAAATCCGTGCCTCCCTCTTCCTACACAAGGCATCCATTTCAGTTGATCCTGCTTCACGCAGGACTGGTGATGCTGAACGACAGTGTGACTCTGGCCAAAGATGATCGCCAGGTGGGAGGAGAATCCCCAGAAAGGGATAGTCTGCTGCTCTTGGCTGACGCCAACCATGTAAGCGCTTCATCGGAAACTGGAGCCGAGTGATACTGAGATTCGGTATACGTGCCATATCCCACCTTGTCCCACATCTTTCGCGGTCCGCAACTGCACTGGTAGGGATAGTTCGCCGAACTTATCAGCTGCATCCGCACATACGTGTTGTGAAGCGGCTGTTGCCAAAACTTTGCATTGCTGCAAGACGCTGTAGAGGTGCTTTCGCACGGATTTCGTGCTGGCCTCTCCGTCCTCCTTGGGATGATGATCTCAGGTGCGAGCCTGCGAAATTTCGCGCGATATGTCCTTTCTTGATTCTCCACACACCTGCATGCCTCCTGTCCCCAGCAGGTGTTCTACGCCCAGACCATTTTTGGGACTTCCGCAGTGCCTCCGACGAGGTCTGCGATGCTTATGGTGGGCCCGTTGCTCACCTTCGAGGTGGCGCGAGACGAGCCTGCAAGCGAGCCGTGCCAGCTAGGGAAGAAGTCATGAACTGCAGCATCATCTGTCATGCAAGACCCAAGGAGCTGCAACCAGTCTGGCATCTCCCTCGATGGCCGAGAAGCTTACGTTGAAATCGATCCCTGGGAATGGGCCGGGCCAGTCACGTTTGAGGCGCGGGTGCGCTACAACACGTGTCTTGGCACGTTGGACTAGAGGCTCCCATACAAAAGGAACAGTCCCTCTGAGAGATTCTGTTTCGATGGCTCCTAGAGCGTGTCAAGGTATGCGCATCAAGCAGCTGTCCTTGCTCTTGGCACACTACTGGAGGATGGGCGAACCAGTGATCTGTTTTCCATTATGAGCTACACAATGTTTGTGGTATCCTGTCTGCACCCGTCATGCACAAACAACATTGGACTTGATCGCAGTATTCAGAATTCGGAAGGCAGGTTAGGATCAGACAAAGGCCGTCTGTGGAAGAGAGGCGTACTCAGATAATACGCAGAAGCTTGTTCGGGTTTTTTCGCCTTAAGCCTGCACGCAGTCAGCTCTGTTGCAGAGGTTCGAGAAAGCCCTTTGCAGCTTTCCAGAGTATTGGCAGACCAGCCCATCTCGCTGGGTGAGTGGTTCCATATAGTCGCCACCTCTGAACCTGGTTCTACGAGACTATACATCAACGGGGCGCTGGCCGGAAGCGTCCCTGAAGGACACACAGGTTGATTTCGAAACATAGAACAAACAGCCGGTGCTAAAGTGAAGCCAGGTATTTGGGAATCTTACGCCTTACGAAGCATTAAGCAACAATAGCAATGGTTGAGGTTTAACCTTCCGAGTACAACACAACTCGGGCTGACTCTTGGGGTTTTGTGAAGGGTTTGGTGCCTGTGCAGCAATGGCTGCCGCCCAATGCAGGAGTCAGAGCAAAGAAATTGCTGCGCAGTGCATTCCTTGGCCGCGCCGTGATGCCGGAGAACTTTATGGACCGCAGATTTTGAAGTTTGGGGCTGTCTTCGCCGGTTCTGGGGCATAGCCCAGTAGCTGTGTGTTAGAAGCGAAGTAAGTGCGACTGCCTTGACTGGCAGGATGGAACTATTTCACATGTGCGGATTTGGCATGGAACCGCTTTGCCGCCGGGCATGGTGGAATTGCTGTACCAGGAATCGCTGCTGCAATGCTGAGCCTTGCAACTTTTCCACGTGTCAACAAAGTGTGTTAACGTGCTCCTGTGGAGAAAGTAGTCGGCCAAAGGTTTGCCGCAGCACCACCAAGCTGGGTAATGCCTCGCTGTGTCTTACAAAAGATTTCGGCCAAAAAATTACGTGTGTAGGGAGTAAGCTGAGCATCGCTGACTTGTTGTCCACTGAACATCGTCAGCGTACTCACAGTACAGGATTCCAGGATCGTACGGGGAGGGGCGCAGGCCCGCAGCTATTGGACAGCTGAGCGTGCGTGGTCCCCTTTTCGGCTTTCTGCATATGCGCGGCTCTTGCAAAGTAGTCGGATAGCGCCCTGCGCTGCCCAGATGTGGTTCTACAGGAGCCAAGTTGATCGACATGGCAAAATGTGTGTCGGCAGTGGTGTAAGATTCGGGAAGGCGCCCTGCCCAGCGCCGCTTCACAACCATTCGAGGCCGCTGTAGCACGCAGTGAGTCCAAGATTGTACAGTATCGGATAATGGACTTTTCTTGTGTGTGTGTGTCTGTATGTCCAGTGTATTTATATATGTATATACACATATTTATATATAGAGGGCTCTCTTTACAAAAGAAGAAATTGGTAGAATGATACATACTTGAACTCTTATTTGTGGGATATTGAACACTTATTTCTGGGATATTGAACACTTATTTCTGGGATAGTGAAGATCAGCTGCGACCCACAGGGCCCCTGTTGGGTCAGAAATATCACTGACTCCTATTGAGTCCTGTTGTCACCTGAAGCCCAAAGCTATCGAATGATATGCTGAAGTCGATCATGGCAGTAAGCACCCAATTAGCTGCTCAGCTATATCACTATATCACCCAACTAACTGTTCAGCTACCACCCCAAATAACTGTTCAGCTACCACCCAACTACCTGTTCAGCTGCATACCACCCACTTAACTGTTCAACTACCACCAAATTTATGGTTCAGCTAACACGCAATTAACTGTTCAGCTACCACCCAACTACCTGTTCAGTTATCACCCATTAACTGTTCAAGAACCCTGTAAAGAGTTACTGTTCGAGGAAGCCCCTAATATATAACTCTATACACATATCTATCCGTCTATCTGTCATTCTGTCTGTTTGTGTGTATGTGTAGTTATGCGCCAGGGGTTTTGAGTTTAAGGTTTAATGCCTACCAGCCGAATGTTCGAAATTGCATGTTTCGGGCATAAGATGGGCATGTGCTGTTCCAGAGGATCTGCTTCGTGGAGTGAGTTTTCTTCCGTTCCAGGGTTCTGGAGGGAAGCTCGAGCTCTGGCTGTTTGCGCTGCGGCCTCGGACTCTGCTGAGCTCTGCCTGCCACGGGTGTAGTGGGGTTTGGGCAACGTTTTGCAAAAGGCAACCGCCACGCTGGGTGTGTCAGCCTTCCGCTTCTTGTCGTTGGGCTCGTTGGTTTCAGCTAACCGCGTGGTCTTGCCAGGCACATCTACGCGCCTGCACCATTCAGGTGCATGCCGAGCTCTCAGAGGAGTCAGAAGCTGACTTGTGTCTTGCGGACAGGTCTCCTTCATTTTCTGGTGTGGGGCTGACTGGGATGTCCAAGCCAGAGAACGGCAGAGCTCGGCAGCCTCGACATGTCAGATTGCCACTGAGGGCTCTTGCCCTTCAGGCAGGCAAAGCACTCCGGGTTGTCGGTTGGAGGGTGCGGTACCCGAAGTTACGTGCTGTCCAGAAGCTGCGGGGATAGTACAGCCAGGGTACGCAAAATCTATATAATATTGGAACAGGATATGAAGTCGCCGCCGAAGCTGCCGCAGTCCTACAGCAGTTGATGTTGCATCGCAGGCTTGCCAGGGGCTGCGCCACCAGACGGATGGCGGAAGCTGAAACTTCTGCTGGCAAAGGCAGCGGCGGATGAGATCCTGTTTCAGTTTCGAAGATGTTCAAGGATCTGTTCATGCAGTTGTCGGGCAGCATTGAGCCCAAGCTACGTGAGGCATTGCCCAGGTGCTCCCCAAACACATTCCACTTTGTCCTCCCTGTGACCCTTCTGCAGAGCACTCGGCAGCATCAAGGTGAGCTCACGGTGGCCTCGATCGAGAGTCCATGGAACATGATAACCCGAGTACATACGTGATGTAGAGAGCCAACGGCATTAGCGCCATGGCGACGGTGTCCTTCCCCTATGCAACGCTTTGCGTCCAGGGCATCAAGGCTCACTCGCGGACACTTCCGTGTTCTAGGAACTCCGGTGGGTCGCGGTGTGTGTGTGTGTGTATGTGTGTGTATGTGTGTGTACACACCTGAACATGGTGACAGAGTGAGCCTTCTTTACCATTGTCTGATGGCAGAATTTTCAGGCAGGGGGCAGGCCCGTCTTGGATACCTGTGCCAACGAAGCTATTCCAAGATGGGGGAAGGGTGGTCTGATCAACCACCTGTACCTGCAAATGCAGCCAACCCAACCCTTAAATGTGTTGCTTCTATCATGGCCGAATCGTGAAACTAAGCCTGCACAGTTGCTGCAATCTGTCTTTGTCCTGTCTCGTCCTGTCTGTCTTCCTTCGCATCAGTACGTGCCGACCCAAAGTGCATGTCGGTCTGGCTTACCCGAATTTGGGGCCAGATCACAGTGGGCAGAAACCCAAGCCCGCGAGAGCGGATGTATGACGCTAACGCTGCCGACCAGGCAGAATCATCATCATAGGTTTTCAGGCTCATTTGCTGAAGTGGACCGATGCCATCACCTTGATCACTCCTGACGAACGTTTGCATTCGGATCTCTCAGATGCCTGTTGTGCAAGCGATTGCTTTTTCAGAGGGTTGCTGGGGATGGGGCTAGGCGACTCGACTCAGGCAGGCTTCAAGCAGTGAGGGTCTGAGACGCGTGTGCATGCCAGTCGCTGAGTACGTTGCTTGCAAGTTCGTTTTCCCGTAGGTCTCAGGTCTGAAGTGATTTCTGTGGGTTTTGCATGCTTTGGTACGTGTCAGCTTGCAGCTCAAGTTTCCTTTGTGAACTTCCTGCCTTTTAGGATGCTGTTTTACTTTCGTACGGGACAATGCATCGGGCCCTGTGCGCCCTCCATCGCAGCCTTGCCGCCTGCCGCACCGTATACTCCCCTTCAGTATGCGCCGGCACAATTTGCATCTCTGCCAGCCAGCATCCCGTTGGAATTACCCAACAAGAGGAAGAAGCCTTCCTCATCCTCGTCCTCATCTTCCCACAGCTCTACCTCCACCCATACCCTGCAACGCAAGCTGAGGAAGCGTGAGCGGGCCAAAGCACTGTCCTCGTGCAAGAACCAAGGCCGCACCAAGCCGGCAACACCGCTCGAGGGACAAGCAGTCCCCCGACATGCCCTCCAAAAAGACGGGGCGACGTCAGCAGCGGGAATGCAGCTCATCCGCCTGGCTTTGCAGCTCCTGGGTATTCAGGCCCAGCTCCGACCCCTTGTGGGTACGGGTCTTGGAACGCCACTGGCCTCTGGCAAGGCATGTGGAACCAACAGGTGGATACAGTGCCGGCTCTCAGGAGTTTCCCAAGCAGCCTCCTCAGCCACCCAGTGTTCGCCAGGATCGTAAGCAGACCATGCACAGATCCGTGGATTTGTTATTCCTCTTCCAATCTGACCTGCGCACAGAGCCGTGTGCAGCACAAAGGCTACTGCACATCCGACCGCATTGCACTTCTGATTGCGGATCTGTTGTCCTGCTTTTACATGCTTTTCTATACCCGCAGCCTTTTCGTAGAGATCCTGGCTCAACACTGCAACCGGTAGCTTCGTCTCACCTATGTTTCACAACATGGACAGGAGTCGCACACCTCCCCCCAGGTTTGCTCAGGCCGCCAGGCCAGGAGACATGGGCCATCACCCCCCTCCCCCTTGCCGGCGCTGGCCATCAGCGCCGGCCTTTGCGCCCAACATTATTGGGATTTATGTTTGGGCTCACCAAGACTGTGTTCCCAGGTTACGGCCCCAATCCCTGCACCGGAACGCCTGGGGTCCAACCGAAGACTGCATCACCGACATCGCCTCCTGCTCCATTCTTTGACAGCAACCTTCGGCCACCTCTGCCAAGCACAGGCCCCGCCTCCAACTGCGCTGTTCCCACGGGTCGAGGACGCTCGCTGATTATTCCGATGCCAGACGCAGTATTGGCAATCTGGCTTGCCCCAGACATGTTGTTTTCCTCGGCATGGGCCCGGGACAAGGGTAATAGTATAGCTGGCATCCCGGTCAACAACCTGCATCCTGCACATTTCCTGTACCGGGGATGGAACAGCTACTGGCTTCGCTGGATTGCCCAAGGCAAGGAAGTGTACTTCGTGGTGGCCAGGACCAAACCTGAAATGGTGTTAGTCGGTGAGGTTCTCACCCAGACTCGCAACCAAGCACTCGACATTGATGCCGCCGCCACCAACCATGCTGTTCAAACTCAGGCTTCACAGGCCAAAAACCTTGCGGTCAAGGTACTAGCACAACATTTCGCCGACTGCCTGAGACAAAAGATACCGGTCGAGACAGACCAGGAATCACAAGCTCGCGTCCGCGAGCTGGAAAGTCAGTTAGGCGACCTTCAGCAACAACTCCAGCGACAAAAGAACGCGGCTGGGGCACCTGCGCACAGCACTTCGTTGCCGGGAACGCCACCAACTACAGGCGCAGTCGGCACTGCGAAGTGAGGCAAACGCAGAAAGCCGCCCAAGCCTTCCGACGCCTCATCGGCGGACTAGCCGCCGAACTTTTGCACCTCGAATGTTCCAGTTTTTGCGTGGCTCAGTGGTGCAGTGCACGAATCGCAACACATGAAGCATTTCGGGTGCTGCCCGACACCCATGTGCTGAGAGGCGTGTTTCGTGCTCTGGGCATTGTGCCCGGTTACCCCATTTTCACACAATTTTGTGCGGAGTCAGTGTTGTATTTACGTTTCTCACCGGTCAAGAAGTTTGCCAGAAGAGCACCACGGGTACAGGCAGGTCCTTGACGACAAACTTGTGTCCGCCGAACTTGCGTTAAGGTACTGGGCACAGAAGGAGGATTTTTGGGACTGGGTTGCGATGCCTGTGTCTGAGAGCGTTGCATCAGAGCTTCTCCGAGGCCGCGAGCAGGCTCTTGTTAAAACATTGCAGCCTCCTTTCAACTTTCCCTTCATCGCTCGGTGGTTTTGCCCTCGCGAAGGCATCGAAAAACCACCTGATGCCACCTTTGCCAGAAAGACTGGCGTCCTTCGCCTTTGGCGGAAAAAGCGCAGGAAGCAGGCGTTGCAAGCGCTCAATGTCACAGCGCGCGGCCTGCCATCTCCACTTTACGCCATCTTCGAAAGACCAGCGGTGCCCTGCACCTGACTTAGAAGTTCATAGACACCCCCTTTTTCGAATGCTTGAGGGAATGCAATGCTACACAGCCGATGTAGCAATCGTGATGTTGCCTCAAGCAAGGGTCGCATGAATGCATCCACGAACGAAATGATCGGCCGGCCTGCCTTGAAATCCTTTTTCCGCTTAGGCAGCGCATATGCAAGCCGTGCGTTGGGCTGGCGCCGAAAAGCCCACAGCCCAAGGGTATCGACGCTGAAGGGCTCGTTTGGCTGCTTTCTGGACCTTGTGCAGCTCTCCTTCAACATCTTGTGTCTCCTCCTGAAACACGTTCTTGTTGCAAAATGTGCCATCCAACATGGTACGGTATAGCGCGGGACAGTAGCACACCGCAGCACGGGGTTGGCGGTCTTCACAATGCCAAATGGCTCCTTCAGTTTTGCTCTTCACACTGTCCACAATTCGATTGTGGTACTTATAATTGGAGGCCACCATTTGGGCACGCTGCGACCACATCGCTTGAAACACCTCCTCGAGGTTGCGGGGAGGACCCGGCAGGTGGTTGGTCGCGCACCAAGATTCCCACGCTTCACGGAATTGCTCCCACATTGGGCCTTTTCCGGGGAAATAAGTGTCCCCGCTGCTTCCGCTGATGACCTGTCTTTCTAGAGTGGATAGGTGACACTGAAAGTGAAAACCGGAAGCAACAGCATGGCCATCATACGTCGGTGCCTCCGGAGCATGGCGCTTGATGGCTGCCCACTGCTTCAGTGCATCCTGGTGGTTGTACAGGGCCTGTGCCACGCGTGGATGCCTTGCAAATACAACAGTGGATTTAGGCAGATGAAACGGGGTGATGGCTTTGATGCACCCGGAGATGTAGGCACGCACGCAGGTCCGGAGCTGGTTGCGGTATGCGGCATGGGCCATAAACGGTACCCGTAGGGGCCGGTAGCATTTGGGTATAAGTAGCCTCGGAATTGCAATGCACTCGTAATGGCCCGTAATGCAATGGTTGCCATGTACGCTGGCAAGTGTTTCGCGAGTCTGTGAAGAGCGCAGAGCGCTGCGAAGCTGAACTCGTTGCTTCGTAAGCGCTTGGCTGCCTCAAAATGCCGCAAATGTGTTGCTCCCCAGCAGAGCCACTCCAATGCCGCAGCCAAGACTTGGCCGGATTTTTCAACTCCATCGCCAAGCCACAGTTCTTAACTGGCGCATCGCCTTGGAGTTCTACAGACAGAGAGATGGTGTCCAGCCGGACACGGTTTCCACAATCGATTTGAAGGAGAAAACACAACAGAAGCGCATGTTCCGCGGCAAACGGAGGGCAAGGGCTACCAGAGAAGTATGCATATGGACTGAAGACGTCCCCACCATCATACTTCACGCCCTTGCTCTGCAACACTTCAAGGTGGCGGGACGAGGATTCAGGCAAGCCCACGGCCCCACGGATCACCATCGGATCCCCGTTGTCACCCGCACTGTGCGGCATGGTATTGCGGCGCAAGAAGAAATTTGGCGCCGCACTTTTAGCATCACATGCTCCAGCATGAGCTGCAATCTGCTCAGCTTGCGTTACGTCGACAATCGATTGTGGATTTCCGAACGCAGGTTCGAGCAGCTGCCAGGAGTCAATTGTTCCTGAACAGCCGATTCTACGGCGGAGACATCGTTCTTGAAGACGAACCAGCATTTGATTGTGTTGCTTTCTCCCTCCTCGATTTGCAGAACCGCGGCATTCTTTACAATCGAGCGTGCCAGTCTAGGGACCTGCCTAGCACCTATTCGGCATCCCCAGAACCAGTGCAGCTCAGTGGAGTGTTGGCAAGAGCCTGCACCATCAAAAAATGTGTTCACCCTCAAGCACAAACTTTATCGGACCTCAGATTCTTGTGGAACCTCGCCGAGGAGCACGGTCTCCCAATTCATACCTTTGCCTTCAAGGAAAGTTTTGGCATCTACCTTGAAGCTTTCGCTGCTTTGCGTCGAGCAAAAGGACTCTGCTCCGAACTTCATGTTGCGCACTCCATGCCATGACCGCTTCATGAGCCCACAGGTTTTCTTCTTTTAGGCGTTCATGGCTCAAGGAGACAACATGGCTTCAGGCGCCCCTGAGAACACTCCTGATCTCGCCGAAAGCCCTACTACTCGGCGAGAACAATTGACGCAAGCTCTTCTCAAGATGTTAGAAGGCGTAGATTCTCAGAGTGAGGAATGGGACCGACAATCCCGCGCTTCCTCACAACTCAGTTCATTGAGAAGCGTGTCATTGCGGGAAATGCTCGCCGCATTCGTCGCCATGACCGCACGTGAGATACGTGACCTACAACCACGAGTTCAGCTCCTTGAAGCGCGACTCGCTGATTGATAAGTAGGTCGCACCAACAGGACGAAGCCTTCAAGATAAGATTGATAGCCTTTGCTCGCAATCTTCTGCCGTTGCGTCATGGCACAATTGCATTTCTCTGTTTGCACTCATGCACTGATCGCAGCCTTTTCTCACTGAAGCCCACTAAAGCACCATGCCCGAACGACAGCGGAGTCGATCATCGATTCCCTATGCCGGGCGATGGGCCTGGCACACTGACGGCGAAAATTGGTGGTGGGAATGGTTCGAAGCTTCGCACGCCTGGATCAGGCAGCGAACGATTGCAGATCGTCCATTGCAGCCTGCCAGTGACCCAACGACATCTCCATCACGCAAGAGAACCAGATCTCCTTGCAGTGAGAGCATCAATGCCCATTGCTTTGATGCATAATTACATTTTCCCGGTGCCTTTGCATTGGGTCCATCAACTCGGATTACAGCGCCTTCCCACAGAGTGGGACAACTTTTGCGGTGCAGTCCCAAACAGCAGGGCGCGATTTTGCAGTGTCTGAAGAAACACATAACGAAACCACATGTCCGCTGCCGTTTCTTTAGCTATTAGTTCATGCCTTGTACCATGCTTAAGGCAAGCATGGATCGGGAAGGCACCTCTCCGGTGCACGATCTTCCTGACGATTCGAGCTCATTGCATTCAACGTTTGATTTGCCGGATGATCCTCCGGCAAGGGGCAGGCTGTGGCCAGAGCCACCAAAAGCAGAAGACCATCAAGCCCCCCACAAGGAACAAAGAAAAGAAAGAGAAACGGACGCAGAAGAAGGTGCGGAAGAAAAACAAGAAGGGCTCGAGATCTCACAACACTGTTTTCGAGCCTCCTTCGTCGTCTATATCCGACCATTTTGCACTTCCTGAAGAGCTCACCGCTCCTTTGCATACGCCGGCCGACACCTCAACCAGCTCTTCGCAAGTGGCACCGCGCCCTCATCGCCGCTCCACGGCGTGTGCCAAACTACTCGTCAGGGCGGGACTGAGGTGACGCTGTCACTTTATTTATGTTTCACGCTGTCCTCATACCGAGTTTGCACCAGATCCGGTCGACTGAAATCTTGCGCCGTCGACAAAACCTGCTATGTTGCATCGTGTTGCAAAATGAAGCCCTGAGTTATCAGGGCCTCTGTGTGTGTGTACACACCTGAACATGGTGACAGAGTTAGTCGTTCATTACCATCGTCTGCTTGCAATGCTTCAGGCAATAGACAAGTCATTCGTCCCTGCAAGATGAACCCTGAGATTTCAGAGCGTGTGTGTGTACACACCTGAACGTGGTGACAGAGTGAGCGTTCTTTACCATTGTCTGATAGCAGAATTTTCAGGCAGGGGGGCACAGGCCCGTCTTGGATACCTGTGCCAACGAAGCTATTCCAAGATGGGGGAAGGGTGGTCTGATCAACCACCTGTACCTGCAAATGCAGCCAACCCAAAATACCCTTAAATGCGTTTCTGTCTTTGTCCTGTCTGTCTTCCTTCGCATCAGTACGTGCCGAACCAAAGTGTGTGTGTGTGTGTGCGCAGGTGTGCAACCCTGAGAGCAAATGGATTCTTGTCTAAGTGCAGGGGGGTTGCACAGGGCTTTGGAGCTGCATCTAGCAAAGCTCTGCACAGTGTCTTGAGGTTGTCACCAGGGACGCGTGGTGATGTAGTTACGTTCTGTTTGCAAGCGATATGGCACGGGGCCGACGCAACACCTGCAAAACCCTGTGAAACCCACGTTTTCTTAGTGTTGTCTGGAAGGTGGCGAGGGGTTAAGCCGAGGACCCCATGAACGAAAGCCTGATTAATAAATCTAGACCTGCTACTTTCCCCGGGGAGCTTCCAATTGTGCTTGCGCGTGTGCGTGTGTGGACAGGACGGGGTCACCAGTGAGGCACTGGAAGCTCAGTTTGAACACTACGGGCGTGCCCGGGGCTCAGCGGTGTTGAAGCTCTTTGTGTCCAGTGCCTGTTGTTTTGGAGAGGTGCGCAATGTTAACCTGGCGCAGAACAAGAACATGAAGGGGGTTCACTGCTGCATCTCCAGCAGAGAGCCGCGATCACAACCAGTGCAGGTTCCTGATACGCGCATTGCGCTGGTGGAATTTGCCCGCCGGGACGACGCGCGGAAGGCAATGCAGGCCATGCTGAGACGGCCGCAGCAGCTCGATAGGTGCCTCCTTTGACATGTGTTCAGGGACCTGCATTCGTCGTTGATTTTTTGGGCTTCGTTTTCCTCGCACAAAGAGAACGTAGCCTCGCAGACTGGAGCCGCATCCTACATGGTAGCAGCGTGCAACACAGGAGCTCAATGGGCGCAATGTGCAGGGCAAATGCGTGATGATCAGGACTGCTTCATGCTGCAAAAGCAAGCAGTTGTCGAACTCTCTTCAATGGCAGGTTCGCAAGGAGCGCACCGGGAATGCGATCAGCTGCGCCAGCTGTGCGGCGTGGTGTGCCAGTGTGCAGCCAAGAAATGCACCCCTGTTGCGTCGGTTCAAGGCAGAGACAACCTGTGGTTTGTGTGAAAATGCTCAGGAGCCGATTCCGCAGACAGCTAGCCACGAGCGTCTACTTGCAGCCAAGCGTGGACCACAGAGACCCCAGATGCTAAGCTGCTAGTTGGAGAATTTGGAAATTGCTGGCTATCGTTGTGGGTGTTTGATGCCGGTCGAGGTTCCGGCCAGCCGACAGGACATGGGCATTGTGGTATCAAAGGATGTGCGGGTTGTCGGCGCATCGTCCTCGGCTTGTGGCTGGAACAAGATCCAGCTTGTTGCAGCTATGGTGCGACATTGGTGCGACACCGTACAACTCACAATCTACGACAACTTCCTTGGGTACAGGAGCCGCAGCCGCAGCCGGAGCTGCAGCCGCACACCCCGCAGCAAAAGCCGTGCCAGAGGCGAGCCAGTTAGAGTTTCAGCCGTGTGGCGGTGCGACAACGTTCTGACGAAAGAGAGTTGCATCAACGGCTGAGAGAAGTTCTGTCCAAGCTCAACTCCAGCATGATGCATGCTGGCAGTGAGAGAGGCCATTGTGTTGGGAATCGGCACGCTGCAGGCAAGAAAAGCAAGAGTGGCGTCGGGTGCTTAGCAGTCATCGGGACATCCCGATTTGCAAAGCTCAACTGCAGTGCAGTCGTGCGCTCGTGTGCAGGTCGAGAAAGGGCGAAGCAGAAGCCGCCGCAGAAGGAGAGCCGTCAGAGGCGACGACGACGTGGTTCGGTGTTGGCGCTCAGAGGAGTCGGAGCCCTGTGCGGCGACAGCGCAGCGTGAGTCCCCAAAGGCCGGAGACTCGGAGACCTTTGAAAAGATGCAAAGCGGAAACGGAGTTGTCGCGATCAGGAGCCGCAGCGCCAGCCGCTGGCGGCCAGAGGAGTTCAGCTCTCCGGAGCCCACGGAGCCCGCTCGGAGGGCTCGAAGGGCCCGCACCCCTGCTCGAGGCTCATCCCATGGCAGGTGGAGGGATTGCTGTGCGACGCTTCAGCCAGGCTCAAAGCGCTGCCGCACCGAGAGTCGTAGCAGAAGTCGAAAGCGGCGCTGAGTCAGTGAAGAGAAGCGTGTTCTCTTCTAGATGCCGATTTGGACGGGGCGACTTTGTTGGCCCCACGAGCATCCGTCTTGCCGCCGGATCAGCAAGGATGTCGGTCTCCATAGTTTCACCACGAGCAAAACTCATGCGCACCGTTTGAAAAGCACCGCGGGTGATGACACCTGCTCCTTTGCATCCAGCCTTGTTCTCCCTCGACCTGGACATGTTCCAGGACAGACGAAGCTACGGAAGCATTACTTCGGGGATATCTACCGACAAGGTGGGGGCTGTTAAGCGGCTAGGTCTGACTCAATGCCGCAGAAGAAATGTGTGCGCTGAAAGGGCAAGTCGAGTCGACGTCTTCTGTCCCAGCTCTAGGAAACTATGTTCCTCTTCACCCTGAGCTCTTCGAGAACCCTCGAGAGAACTTGAAGAGGCAAACCGTTGCTCCGTCGTGCTCGCCTTAGCACCTTGGCAAAAGTGCTTTAAAGGTGGCTGGCGCCCAGCTTCGTCACTGCCGTCTCGGCAGGAGGCGGTCTAAAGGAGGCACGCACACGCGCACACACGCACACGCACGCGCGCGCACGCACACGCACGCACGCACG
>BGNK01000711.1:0-41533 GCA_003297005.1 Symbiodinium sp. clade A Y106
GTCCATTGCACTACCAAAGGACTGTACAAAGCTACGGCTGATAACCTATTGTTAGCAGCAGAACGCACGGACTTTTTGTTCACTTGAGCCATCATAGTAACGTAGGTAGAACACTAATACACGTACACAAAAGGATTAAAAACAAACTCTTTCAGGAGCTCTTATAGACTCCATGACTCCATGACACTTAACCCCCAAAGGAACCCTTGTTCCTAAACCCATGAGCCCTGAACCCTATAAGCTCGAAAATCCTACTGAAACTGGAAACCCCTAAACCCCAAGCCTTAAAACTCCGTGAAGCCTGAACGGTTGTTTTAGGTCGAGCCTAGCATCGCGCGCATCGCCGCACGTCAGCAACGCTTCACTTGGGGTGCCCCTGAGTTCGTGGTTTAGTTCAGGGTTTGAGGTTGAGGGTTTGAGGTTTGACAGTTTAGGCTTGGGGACTTCAAGTGTGTAGGGTTTAAGGTTCAGCTGTAATCAAAACTGAAATTTAGTACCTGCTTTGGGGTCAACATCACAATACTGGTAAGCAGCCCTGTGAGACTCTGAGTCCAAGGCTTGGGCATGTAGAGTTTAGGATTTACGGTTTGGGGTTTAGGGTTTTGGGTTTAGAGTTTAGGGTTAAGGGGATGGTATTACGATCCTTTAGGGTTTAGAGGTTTTGGGAGTTGGCGGCTTTGGAGTTCAAGGGCTTCGGGGTTTGGGGTAAACCATTCGAGCGCTTGAACCCTGAATGCTTTTCTCTTTGGAAGCTCAACACTGTGAAAGAGGTGTTTCGAACCTTAATGCCTGAGATGGTCGGGTTCAGGATTCAGGGTGTCAAATTCCATCCGATGATCTGGTGTGAGCAGTGTGGAGTTTCGCATGCTCATATACAGTTATATACATGGATTGTATATCTGTCCATCTCTGTTTTTCTATTTGCTATTTAACGTTTTAAAACATATTGATATTGACATATATATATACATAACGCCTTGCTTCTATCCGGCGGGGGGATATGACGACCCTCCGAAGGAAAGATAAGCGTGATCGCTTCCCCCTCAATTAAATACGAGCCACGTTTTGGGGCACAGAGTGCAGAAGCAACAGCTGCTATGCACAACTGACCCCCGAAACCCTCATCACAATGGGTCTGCGCGTTGCCATTCCGGATGCCTTTAAAGCTAACCCTAAACCCTAAACCCTAAACCCTAAAGTTACGTTAAAGCTCAAAAACCCAAGCCCGACACTCCAACACTGACCTTCAATCCAAGATGCCCCAGGACCTTGAATAAGCCTAACTCAATGGCCGCAACACTCACTAAGAGTTTCCCAATGGTATGCGTATGGCAAAAGACCCCCAAAACCCTCGGTCTAACTAACCTTAAACCCTAAACCTACCTTCTTAGCCCGGAATAACCTACCTTCTTGAGGACTTATATAAGGAAATCATAATAAGGAGCCCTGAAAAGGTAGGTTATTCAGGGTTAAGGTAGGGCCCACCGCGTCAGACGCAGCGCCCAGGTTCACAATGTTGGCGTCGATGTCGTAACGCTGTGTGCGGCTTGGTGGCAGTGCGAGCTTGGTATCGAAGGGCTCCGAAAGTGAGGTGAAGATAGGTGGGATGATCCCGAAATAAGAGCCCATATATATAGGATCCTTCCTCCTACCTACCTTCATCCCACCTTTTGAGGCCGCTGATGGTAAAGCCGCATTCTTGAAGCCTCAACAACACCCCAACTGCAGAGCTCGTTTCTTGGGTGCCGCTTTGGTTCGTGAAAATTGAGTTAACTGATGATTCTGTTATACGGACCTTCAAGACCGGTTTCGTTGTTTACCTTAAAGCGGGGACAGAACTTTCCAGAGAAGCACTACAATGTAGAAGCCTATTATTCCTTAGGGTTCATTAGTATAATTATACTATACAGGGGCCGCAAACCCCATTCTTATTTCTAAAAGGACAAGGGTGCCCCAAACCATCCCGATCCCTAAGTTCTATTAACCCAAAACCCCCAAACACAGGACATGCTTGACCTACTCTTTGAGGAGGTGGAAAGAGAAGGCCGCCAAGCCGCATTTGGCCATGTGATGGGTTTGGGGTTTGGGGCATGGATTTGTGGTGGAGTCAGTAGATGTACATCAGAGAGTCGAAAAATTAAGATGTCTGGGCCAGGATCTTACCCAGAGAGCCCAGCATGCCTTATTTCAGGAATATCGGCTGGACATGCAGAGGTGTTCTCATTGTGATTTAGGGGATTTGGGCTGTTTTGGTATCTTTGCCGGGATGTCCTGACAAGAATGCAATTAAAGAAGGATCCGCTATTTGTGCAAACCTCCCAGGTGGCATAGGGATGAAGGTTGTATAATTTAGGCTCTAGGATGTGGGACCTTCAGTCTTTAGGAGTCGCGGGCTTTGGGCAACTCTTCTGCGCACAGGTTGTAGTGCGCAACTCTATACCGCTTGACAGAACTGGAGAAGGCCCAAGTTTCATCGAACTGTCATTTCTGGCTACTGGCATTAGGACCCTTTGGGGTCCAGATGGCCCATGACAGGGAAATATTGGCGGCTCGTACCGTTAAGCATCGCTTGATGCGGTCCGTACTCAGTGCTCAACAAGGATCCTGCTACTGTACTCGGGGTCTATGGTGAGGTGTTACGGGTTTGGGGTTTAGGGGTTTAGGGTTGAGGCTTTGGGGTTGTCTCTGCATTCAATTGGGTGAGTTTCAACTTCAGGAGCGCTGAAGACCTGCCTGCAGAACCTGAGCCCCGCATGCCGAACAATATCCCGCATGACCCCAAACACCATCATTTCAGACCCCGAAGACTTGTCGAAACAGAGCCGGTAGACTAAAATGCGTACCACTTCAGGGGAGTAAAGCTACACCCTGTGACCCAAACTAAACCCTAAACCCTAAACGAAACCCTAAACCCTAAAGCCTAGACCCTAAACTCTAAACCCTAAACCCTAAACTAAACCCTAAACCCTAAACTAAACCCTAAACCCTAAAGCCTAGACCCTGAACCCTGCACCCTAAACCGAACCCTGGATTCCTTGAAATTGTCTGAGGCCTACCTGGCATGTCCTTTGCCATGCTGGTGGATGGCATCCTCAGCATCCTGCCTTGTTGGTCTAGGGGTTTAGGGTTTACGGTTTTAGGGTTTAGGGTTTAGGGGTATAGGGGTTTAGGGTTTAGGGGTATAGGGGTTTAGGGGTTTAGGGTTTAGTGTTGCTTTGGGGTTGGACGCCCACTTTGGAGTTTCCGAAAATTAGGGGTACCTTATATTGGGGTCCTTATAAGATGGATCCGACTATTTCCACTTGGGGTTTAGGCGTGAGATGGCGTGAGGGTTTCGAGGTTTGGGGGTTTTGAGGTTTCGGGGCTTAGTGTTTTGGCTTTGTGTCTCGGATTCCGGGCCTAAATCTGCGCGAACGTAACCTGCCCAGACGTTGAGCCAGTGCCGCCACCACTTGCATGATTTCTTTTATTCCTTCAGCGACCACTGTCTGCTGTGGCAGCTGCTTCTGCTTCTGCTCTTGCTAGGCTAGTTGCAACTTGCAACTTGCCGTTGCTGCAGCAGCTCCCGCCGCTGCTGCTGCAGCTCCTGCGCTGAACTACAAACCCGAAACCCTGCCCGCATTCCAGTTCCTTAGCCCCAACGCCCTGTCGTGCTGTGTCAATCAGGGCACAGGGCAGTCGACAACATCCAGCCAAACTTAAGCACTCTGTGGTAAGTCTTGTGCATCGTGCTAGTGCTGGAAGAAATTTCCCTAAACTCCCAGGCGGCAGCAACACCGAGTCTAAATCAGTAAAGCCCCACATGAAGCTCACTGCTTATGCCCGATGCGTGAACCTGTCCACCGGCACTTCTGCAAGGCCTTCGCGGCTCGAACCCAGCGCGGGTGAAGGACTAGGGCTTTCTTCGGGTTAGGCTTGTGGATCCCATTGAGGGATTAACGGATATGGGAGTTTCCGAAAATAGGGGACCCTAATCTAGGACCCTAAATAGTAGGATCCTTATTATAAGGACCCCAAACAAGGTACCCCTAATTTTCGGAAACTCTCATATTTTGTAGAGGGCTTCCGGTTTTCACTCTCCTCATATCACAGGCTCAGTCACGACGATTGCCAGGGCCACACGACTCCCTGGTTCTTACTAGGGAATGGAGGAATGGATCCTTATGACAGTTCCTTAAACTCCCTTATAGTAGTCCCCAGAACCCATTCCCCCATACCCTACGGCCCCCTACGTACTAAGAACCCGGGAGAAGAGTAGAACTAAGTATCCAAGGCTGTTGGGCAAAGTTCAGCTGTAGGGTAAGGAGGCCACTTCACCACGACCCCTGATCACTTACCCTAAAGGTCCAAAGGGCCCAGTAGCTGGGTACTTGGGTTTAGGGAAGGAGCCGTGGTGTAGGTTAGTATTTTAAGGGAGAGTGCATGACTGCAGGGTGCTGGGACCCTTCGGGCAAACACTGCTTGGAGGATTGGGAGCCTGGGTAACTGTTCATTTTGTGGACCTATAAGACTTCTAGCCCAGACCCCCGGGAGGATCCAAAAAGTAGATCCCTTAATGGGGGTTCCTATAAAGCACCCTTAGTAGTACAGGGCCCGCCCCAAATTAGGGGATCTAGTTTCTAGATCCTCCCGGGGGTCTGGCAACTTATGAGTATCACGATCCCAGTTAGGATCCCCTTCGGATACTTATACTAGGTTCCTGAGTAGTACCCTTTTGCCCTTTTTGCTTTTGGGACCCCTTATTAAAGCCGAACAGTAGGAAAAAGGGTACCCTTACTATAAAGGGGCTACTCAGGAACCTAGTATACGTCTACTATACTCTACTTACTACGTCCCCCGACCCTCCAAGTACCGAGAACTTCGGAAGCACCGGAGCGGCAGGATTTCGTAGAGCAGCTCAAGCTCATCAAGCATGCGACTTGCTTGAACTTTACCCATAGGCCCCAAAGGAGTTCCGTTTTGGGGTTCATATATTTAGAATTTAGAATTCTATAAGGGAATCCCAAAAAGGAACTACTTTGGGGCCTCTGGGTAAAGCGCAAAGACTTTTGGACAGGATTTGGTCTAGGCTATTTGCAAAATGCTCAAGCTCGCCCAGAGGCCTTGTATAGTTTGGTCTACTTAAGCCCGGAAGCCTCAAACTGTCGTTGAGGCTGGTGTTTCTGGTTCAAGGCGTCGTTTTTTTCTGGGATCCGGGTATGGTGTATGCAGACTTTAGGGTTGGAGGTTAAGGATGTAGGATGAAGGTTGCGAGTTGGAGGGTTTAGGGTTTAGGGTTTAGGGTTAGAGGTTAGAGTTGAAGGTTCATGACTTAAGGTGTAGGGCTGTTGGGTTTAAGGCTCAGGCTTGCGATGCCATGCACCGTACGATCGCCCCTTTGGGGGGTTGAGGGCTTGAGGTATTGCTGCTCTTGTCACGGTAAGTTAAGTGTGCTAATTTGTTTCTGTGTTGATTGTCTGTTTGGGTGAGCTACCGTTTCACTGTTAGCGCGGTTCCCATGGTTTTTATGTCCTATAAAGGCTGCATCTTCGTTGGAGCTGCCAGCATGATGCATCAACGTTCGATATAGTACCCTACAGCACAAAAGGTCTAAGCCCATTGCAGAACCCTTATGGAACCCTTGTAGAAGGGTAATTATAGTGATATGTGCCCCAAAACACTCCTACATGGCTATTGTCCTGAACCCAAGTAACCTACTTGGGAGCTTCCGATAATGGGACCCTAATATAGTACCCTAAATAGTAGGATCCTTATTATAAGGACCCCAAAACAAGGTACCCCTAATTTTCGGAAACTCCCACTTATTCAGCCCTCTGGACTTCCCTAAACCCCAACGGCAACCCAGGACTGGACCCAGAAGCCTGAATAACTGCTGCTGCCTAAACCCTAAACCTACGCCTCAGGGCTTCTCATTCCCTTAGTAGCTGGGTGGATACACTTTACACTTTTTGGGACAATATTTCCCACTATAAAACCAAAAGTGTACACTTTTTGGGGCTTATGAACTCAGCAACTAAGTTCCAATGATGCCATAATGTGCCCCCAAGCCCTATTCTCATGATCATGGCACAGAAACCATAGAAGTTTGACAGGCTCTAATGTTAACCCGTAGAGGAACCATGTTACAGGACAGCTTTATGAATGACTTATATCATGGAACTATCCTTTAATGGTTAAGGCCCCCTAAACCCTAAACCCTAAACCCCTATGCTCAGATTGTCCGGGACAGCTCTGAGGGCCCCTCTGCATGCAATCGGGGTCAGGCTTGGGGTCGGTTGTAGGGTTTAAGGTTTAGGGTTTAGGGTTTAGGGGTTTAGGGTTTAGGGTCGGTTGTACAGGCCCCACCTAGAGGCTCCATAGGGTTTAGGGTTTAGGGCTTAGGGTTTAGGGTTCAAGCTCCTAAACCCTAAACCCTAAACCCGGTTTAGGGCTTAGGGTTTAGGGTTTAGGGGTACCGGGCTTGAGTCTCCCTAAGGGTCCATGTACTCTTGTAGTATATACATTGGCCTTAAAGTACTCCCTATATAGGTACATTGGGCCCAAAGTATATGCTATATGGGTACATGGACCCTTAGGGCAGTATATGGCGAACCGGTGTCCTTGGGCTTCAGAGAAGGGAAGCCTGAGCCTTATAAGCTGCTTAAGCTTTAGCTTTTCTGCTCTAAACTCCGATTGTTCGGGGTTTATAGGGAGGGATTTTGGGGGTTCTGCTCCTGTGTTCTTTTGGGTGTTTCAAGTTGCCTTCTGAGTGGTGCAGGGTTGAGGATAGTTGATTGTTGGGGGTGCAGGTTTGTCGGGGTGAGGGTGTTGAGTGCTGGGTTTGTGGTCTTTGCTGTGGGGATTTGGGGTTATGGTTTTGAGGGTTTAATGTTTTGCGATTTCGGGTTGGGCCTTGGGGATTTCTAACTCCTAAGCCAGAAACCTCAACCCCTCGATCCTAATAGCTAAGGGGTCCTGCAGAAGGCATTTTCTTTGAACATACTGGAGTTGCGAGCGTTTCTTAGCAAGGGATATCGTGATGAGTATTACGATGCCTGTCCGGATCGACAGCCACGTTTAGGGTTGGCGTTCAGGGTTTCGGATTTCGGTTTTGGGCGGTTCGAGGGTTTAGGGTTTAGGGTTAGCCAAGGATTTGTAGAATTTTGGGTTTAGATGTAAGCACGCCGCGGCAACCTACATGGAACACAGCATCAACTTGAATATAAGGCAACAGCAATTCCGACTAGACATGTCTTGATGCAGACCCCAAGGCTTCCAACAGCCCTATAGCATGATAGCCTGATAGCTAATTTGTCCCGAACGTTTGAAGTCTTTGTCCCTAGAGCCTTACACCCCAAGCCCTTAAAACCCTACAAACCCCTAAGACCCTAAACCTCAAGCCCTAAACCGTAGTAGTGTGCACAGACCACGCCGAGGCCTGAACAAGAAGTTGAAGAGAGCCTTTGAGACCATGAAGCTTGAGATGCAAGACGTGAAGGACATGGTTTAGGATTTAGGGCTTTCAGGCTTTGCCGTACTATGCCTATACACATGCGAGGCCATGCAGTTACACAAGGCTCTGAGGACCCATCTTGCCAGGCTTCTCTCAAAGCCCATGCTAGATACGTAACCCTACTTGGAGGGCCGGGGGACTTGGCAAGTAGGTATTAAGTATACTTATAAGCACCCTAACAGGGATCCTAATTAGAGTTCTGGTGCTTTAAAAGTCTATCAAAATATAAAATATCTACTGACTAAGTCCCCCGACCCTCCAAGTAGACCCTAAACCCTCAACCCTACACCAGAAACCCTAAACCCTAAACCCCAAGCTCTAAGTATCTACTTGCTAAGTCCCCCGACCCTCCAATTAACGTATTGTAACAGACCTGGAGCCTGAACTATAAAGCCCTAAACCCTCATACAGAGGATGCCAGAAAGTTGGAACATGGCTTGAGGAGGATTGATGCTAGGATCCCTTATACTTTACCTTAAGGCCATAAGGATAGTCATGTTCCAACTTTCTGGCTTCTACTATAAGCACTGAGGCTAATACCGGGGCCTAAATAACTAAATGACTACCAAAACTATTTTGGGGTTTCCTTATTATAAATATAGTAAATGAGTCCCAAGAGCCCGATTCTGATTATTCAGGCCCCTATATTAATGCTTTTGAACTGGTTTGAGACTCGCAGACAGAAAACGCTCCCCGGAAGGCCCTGCGTCCGTGCAAACGTAGTTGCGGCATTTGTGTGATCTTGGTTTGTCATGATCTCAGTTTGAACACGCAACCCTAGACCCTGAAACCTGAAAGCCCGAATTTCTGAGCCTAAACCCTCCACCGTATGGGTCGATAAGCCCCAAACCCTAAGCCCTAAACCGCGCATCATAAGGGTTTATCACCCTCAGGGCCGACCAAAAGCCAACACGTCGAGGCTTTCGGGCTAGCCCTAACCTCTAAACTCTAAACCCTAAACGCGAAACTCTGGACCATTAACCCCTAAATCTAAATCCTAAACCTGATTCCCACCCCCCCCACAAAAAAAAAGGGCAGATCCCCAAAAGCAGCAATCAACGGACCGCGATCGCAGGAGGAGATCCGGGAGCTACGAGAAGTCGAGGCACTCCGAGATCAAATCCTCCTCCTTCTAGGTTGTGGGTTATGTGAAGGGGGTGTTGGTGTTTAGAGTTATGTGAATGGGGTTTAGGGAGTAGGGGTTTGGGTTTAGGGTTATGTGAATAGGATTTAGGGAATAGGGTTTTGGGTTTAGGCTTATGTGACTAGGGTTTAGGGAATAGGGTTTTGGGTTGTGTGAATAGGGTTTAGGGTTATGTGAATAGGGTTCATAGGGTTTAAGGAATAGGGTTTAGGGTAATGTGAACAGGGTTCAGGGTTATGTGTATATCGTTTAGGGTTGTGGGTTTACGGTTCAGGGTTGCTAGAAGACAGCAAGTTATCTAGGTACCGATTTAGGATAATCTTTAAGTTCCGTGTTAGGTCTCAGATAGAGCACAAACTACACATGATTTCGGGTGCTGTTGAAATCGGCGCCTAGTTCTGCTTGTACCCCAAAACCCCCAACCTCTGCAGGGTTCCTTGTTGTGGTTTTTCTTATTCCTGAACAAACGTCGTTTTAGAAGAGGGTTTGGGCGTCTATTCTCGTCTAGTTATGATTGGCATAATCAATACTTGGAGGGTAGGGGAACTTAGTAGCGAGCTGTTTTGCAGATTTGTCAGTACCATAATAATCCCAATTAGGATCCCCTTCAGGTACTTACGGTCTACCTCGTATATAGTATATACATTGGCCTTACAGTACTCCCTATATAGGTACATTGGGCCCAAAGTATATGCTATTTGGGTACATGGACCCTTAGGGCCACCCTTCAAGGGGATCTTGATGTTCCGGAAGGAGCGTCCTGAACAAGCTCACAACTCGTTCTCACTCAGCACCCGAGAGACATTCACAGAGTCACCTCAGCACTGTGCCATGCTGGGATGGTTTTGGACACTGAAAGAGCACCTTGTGAGTTCGAACGGGTGTTCACGGACTCCGACGGAAACCAAGCCCGATGATTGGATTAGACTATGCTCGGAAAACGTTCGATTTTGTTCGATGCCTGTTTTACGCGGACTTGTATTGACGCGTCGGCCTCTTGGGGTGTGGGGATCCTGAGAGTCAAGATCATGAGAATTACCCAAAAGGTCCAAGTGGGTGGTTGTCAAAATTATGCTCCCTTTTTGAGTACCCTAAATAATAGGTGCCGTACTATAACAGAGACCAAAAAGGGGCCATAATTTTGACAACCACCCAAGTACCTAGTCATCACATACCGTCCTTAATGCTGAGCTACAACACTACTATTCTAAACCAAAGGACTTAGCTGTTCGATCCTTTTGACCCTCAGGGTAGGGTAGTTCCCGTTCTAGAACTCTTATAGGCCCCTTATAAAAGGAACCTGCCCAGACCTTCCAAAATCCCTTAATTAAGGAATATACCCTAAATTGTAATAGGATCTCTAATATGATTTAAGGTATATTCCTTAATTAAGGGATTTTGGAAGGTCTGGGTGGAAAGGAGCTTAAACTAAAAGGAACCCAAAACGCCAGGGTTCCGCCAGGTCCGGGACCGTGCTATGCGCAATGCTGGTCTGCAGAACTCTCCGGATTCCTCTGATAGCGGCTCTTAGGGTTTAGGGTTTAGGGTTTATGGTTTATGTTTTGAGTTGGACCAAAAACTTTTTTTGGAAGGGTTCCTCTCAATTTTTTCTAGGGCTTATCATAAGAACCTGCAAAGAAGGGTGGATTATGGTAGCCAAAGGTAGGGTTTAGGGTTCAGAGCTTCCTTTTTTGGGATTACCTTGTAGGATTCTAGATATAAATGATCCACAAAAAGGAACTAGCCTAAGGGTCCATCTACCCAAATAGTATATACTTTGGGCCCAATGTACCTATATAGGGAGTACCTTAAGGCCTAAGTATATACTATTTAGGTACAAGGACCCTTAGGGAGACTCAAGCCCGGTACCCCTAAACCCTAAACCCTAAGCCCTAAACCGGGTTTAGGGTTTAGGAGCTTGAACCCTAAACCCTAAGCCCTAAGCTCTAAACCCTAAACCCTAAACCCTATGGAGCCTCTAGGTGGGGCCTAGGGTTGCTAGAGGCTCTGGAAGTTCTCCACGCATCTCTACGGTTTCAAGGTACTGACCAGGGCTTAATAATTGGAATAGGGTTCCTTTAAAGGGTCCCTTTAAGGGATACTATAAGGGCTACTATAAGGGATTTAGGGGTGTAGGGGCCTTAATTAGAATAGGGTTTTGGGGTATCTTCTACTATAACTATTATAAGGAACCATAGGCAGTAGTATTGGTAATTATGAAGGCCCCTGTGTTACCTACATAAGTTTGCACGGTATTCGGTTTCGGGCCTAGGGTTGAAAAAGGCTTTCGGGGTTGTGTATGCTTTCGAGGTTCCATGGTATAATGCAAGCATTTGTGTATGTATCTGAGTACAACAGCTGTTTGTGTATGTATCAATTCATATATATATAGATGCGCCGAAAACCCGAAATAGTAACTTCTGTTAGTCTGTTAGTGCATTGGCCCCAACATGGGGCCGAGCATCGAATAACATGAACGCGGAAGAAAGAGAGGTGAATGTGCTTGGTTTGCCAGGACCTAGAGTAGGCCCTTATTCCCTTTTTTAGGTTCAGGTTCCCTAATCCCCTAAACCCTAAACCCTAAACCCTAAATAAGCCCGTTTAAACCAAAAAGGGCACCTCTAAATACCTAGGTTACTCTGGGGTCTAGTTTACGTTTAAAGGAATTCTGAGGGTTTTCCGTTCGAAACCTTATAGGAGTGTGCAGGTCAATGCGGCATAGGGTTAGGGTACACTATGCGAGTGCTTGCACCATCATGCCTGCCGAGACCACAAATTTTGAGCTCGGGTTTAGATTATGTATTGGATTGGAATTCCTAAGCCGATGCAGGTTATAGTGATCATAGTGTTTGCAAATAGTCTTGTACACTACCTAGACCCCAGAATGTAGTGTTTGGACGATAACCTAGTTTTATGGTTAAGATGGTGTACGAAGAAACTAAGGTAAGCCAAAGCCTGTCCTCCATTATAGCGTCTAGATCTTCGGAATGGTTCATGACTTCGAGTTTCTAAAGCGTTGAGACCTTGACGCCTTCGCACTCTGAGCCGATCAAGCAGCCTCAACAGGCCAGCTAAAATTGAGCATGGATCTCAAACTAAGGATCATTGAGCCCCCTGTTTTTGTAGCTGCAATGGCCCTGAAGCCCAGCAGAAACTACTTTCAAGATCCCCGAATCGTAAAACCGGCTTTTGAGGCCCTATGTCAGCACAGCAAGAGTCATGTAAAACTTTATCAGGCACTACTGATTACTGCTACCTTGCCCTGTAAAGGATCCCTTAGAGAAGCCCTTAAAGGATCCCAAAAAAGGATCCCTTAAAGGAACCCTTAAAGGACCCCTCAAGGGGGATGGGGGTCGATCCGACTGCAGGCAACTCCACCTGCTGAGTTCGCGCATGTGCAGTCCCAGGCGGGATCAGCCCGGCACGTTTTCGGTTTAGTGTTTGTAAAGTATAGGCTTTAGGATTCAGGGCTTCTTTTCGGGTTTAGTTTAGGGTTAAGGGCTTGGGATGTAGTGTGATTCTTGATAAAACTGCTGATGCAAAGAATGTTGCACTGCACTAGTCACAGTACACCAGTTTACCATATTCCTGAATTCACAATAGGGAGTAAACCATACATCCACCGGTATACAATCATTTCTTCAGCATGTGGTACTTGGTCTGTTGCTGGGTTTTGTCCATCATCACGATGACACGGTTTAAGAGTGTGAAGCTGGCGATACCGAGAACTTCATTGGCTGCCGCACAGCTGTGGAGTACCAGTCTTACAAGGACTACTTCCGAGTCAACCGAAGCCCACAGCCTGAACGGAGGGCTACTTAGTAGCTGAGTGGATACACTTTACATTTTTTGGGATAATATTACCCACTATAAAGCTGAAAGTGTACACTTTTTGGGCTCAGCAACTAAGGAGGGCTAGGCGGTGTGCACGAATCAGAGTGTTACCAGAGGATTTCATGACCATCATCAAGAATGCCTGGGTGGTTATCGCTTCGTGGCTTTAGGGTTTCGGGGCTTATGTTATTTAGGGTACTGGGCGTAAGTCTTGTAGTCCTTTGACAAGGAGTGGTATGGTGGACCCCCCCATCGTTAATAAGGACCGCGGTATTCAGACCCTATCCCAACGGGTCCAAAGGACCGATACGATAATTAAGTACTTGGGTTTAGGTTAACGCCAAGGGTCCATGCACCCAAATAGTATATACTCTGGCTTTAAAGTAGTCCCTATTTAGGTACTTTGGGGCATAAGTATACACTATGTGGGCACATGCAGCCCTAGGGCAATAGTGTTGTAGGGTAGTAGCGTTGATTGTAAGGATTGTTAGGCACTTGGATCCTAAGGACATTATCACCCTTACTGAGGGAGGATGGCTTTGAATCGGGAGGTCGGCATCTACAAGCTACATAAGGTCCCATGATTTTTGAAGTATCCGAAGGATCGTCGCACTTTTGAAACCCGCGAAATTTGGGGAGACCCCAAGCAGCAGATTCCCAGAGACTCCAAAACCTCTTAGTTAAGGAATATACCTGAAATCATATTAGGGATCCTATTATATTTTAAGGTATATTCCTTAATTAAGGGGTTTTGGAGTCTCTGGGATCCTCAACCCTGAAACGAACCCTACACTTTCAGCCCTCAACCGAGACCTGTTACAGTATCCAAAAAGTGGAGATTTCGGAAAAGTTAAAGGCCCTCCTTTAAGCCATATGCGAGGTGTTTGTCTTTATTTCGGGTCCTAGACCCCGCATCCCTTATCCCAAATCTCGAGTTTGCACCTTTTGGGGTTTGGGGTTCGAGGTTTTCGGTGTGTATCTTTTTTCGTATAATATTAAACCCTTTAAACCCGAGCTGGGGAGCTGTTTGATGGACTTAGTAAGTGGACAATATGTAGACTTGTAGGTACCCTACACAGGATCCTAGTTGGTGTTGTGATGCTTATTAACCTATAGAAGGACTGATTACTAAGTCCCCCGACCCTCCAAGTAGGGGAGCGTTTTGGGGGTTTCTCTTCAGGCGGCGATCGCTGGCCACATGCTTGCAAGCCTGGCTTTGCCCGCAGAGGTGCCTGAGGGCTAAGGAGTTTACGAGTCTTGGATTCACTAGGTATCGATTTGGGTTAATTCTTAATCTCCCTTATTGTTTAATATGAATATAGAGCCGTAATGATTAATGCATAATTTTGGTTAGTAAGTAGGAACTAAGTAGAGTTATAGGTACCCTAAAAGGGATCCTAATTGGGGTTATGGTACGTGAAGTCTCGAAAATAGCTAGTTACGAAGTCCCGCGATCCTCCAAGTAGCGGCGACAGACGGTAACCTGCTTTGGTTGGTAGGGAGGCGTGTAGCGTTCCTCTGTCGGTCGACAAGTTCCGATCCGCCATTATATTAGGGACCCACTAAGCACAGAAACATAAGCATTTTATGGGGATATGCCTACCTTAATGGGCTTCATTATAAGGGGGTTTATATGGGATATCCCTATCCTAATTTTTGCTTATGTGCTTTCTGGGGCCCTATTATATACCTTCCAGCGTTACCGGCACCCCTCAGGGCTACGTAGTTCTTATTTATGGTCTGGTACACAAAAAGTCCCATATATAATAGAACCCTTATAGCAACCATGAAAGCAGCCCCGAAAAGTAACCCTATTCCCAGTATTGAAGCCAACAACGAAATCCCAAAAGCCTAAACCCCAAACCCGAAGGCCCTCAGATTAGATTATGCCCTCAACCATCCCTAAAACCCTTAGTAGCCGAGTGGATACACTTTGCACAGAAAGGGAAATTTTACCCACGATAAAACCAAAAGTGTACACTATTGGGGGCTTATGAACTCAGCAACTAAGACCCTAAACCCTGAACCCTGCACCGCTAAACCGCTTGCTTTGGGGATCCTCGCAAGGCCCCTGCCGGAGCTCTCGCGGAGGTGTTTCCTTCCTCCCTGCGCCACCCGGGGTTTAGGGTTTAGGGATTAGGGGGTTTAGGGGTTTCGGGTTTAGGGGCCGTGTCACCGGGGATTAGACGTCTTTTAGTTCAGAGTTCTTTGAATTCTGTGGATGTTTTGCGATGGTTTTGGAGGTGGCATAACAAGGATTTAGTGCTTTATGGCCTTCCGTGCGTCTATACTCGTATCTTATGGGGCGTCGGTAATACCCTAAACCCTATACCCTAAAGCCTAAACTCTTTCTCCTATACTATAGTTGTCGCAAGGTGCTGTAAGGGTTTCCGACAGACACGCAACCCCGAGTGTTCAGGGCCCGGGTTAATAGGACCTTATAGGGTTTAGGGGTTTAGGGTTTTTGAGATCGTACAGCGGCTGGACTCCTCCGTGGCCTCGGGACACAGACGATGACCGACATGACGAGGAGCCGTCGCTCTGGCACTCTGGTGGGAGGTTCCGAAAATTAGGGGTACCTTATTTTGGGGTCCTTATAATAAGGATCCTACTAATTAGGGTACTATATTAGGGTCCCCTATTTTCGGAAACTCCTAAACCCTAAACCCTGTATAGAACCCTCGTAGATCCCTTTAAGGAACCCTAGGGTCCCCTATTTTCGGAAACTCCCAGGTTCCCAGGATGACGTTTAGAAAATGATCCTGCCGGTTCTACAAACCCATGCTGGGAGCCTCCGGAAGGATCGTTTAGGCTTTAGGGTTTAGGGACTAAGAGTTTAGGGTTTAGGGGTTTAGGGTTTAGGGTTTAGGGGTTTAGGGTTTAGGGTTTACAGTAGAAGCCCAAAACTTGGAAACCCAATAGCCTCAATCCTTAAGAGCAATGTATAAGGAATCCCAGCACTATTTGACCTTTATCCGGTTTCCAACTTTATGGGGTTTCCTGTAGGGTTTAGGGCTCCAGGCATTGGAAATCCCAAAAAGCCGCATTCTGTGCTTGACCTGACCACTGGGAACTTCGGAGCGATACCTCAGGCGATGTACTATCCTTAAAGGGTTCTATAAGGGATCCTTGAAGGGTTCTGTCAATAAGGGATCTTTTGGGGTTTAGGGGCTACTAGGTTCCTGAGTAGTGCCCTTTTGCGCTTTTTGTTTTAGGGTCCCCTTATTAAAACTGAGTATTAGGAAAAAGGGTGCCCTTATTATAAAGGGTCTACTCAGGAATCGCGAACGACGCGAGACACACCAGTTCGAGCTGTATGCTCTCTGGACTCTTTGCCCTGAGAATTTAAAAAACCCCTAAACCTAAACCCTAAACCGTAAAGCCCTCGTACTGGTTCGCTGGCGGGGCCTCAACGGAGACCGACTTTGGGAGTCTCCCAGAGATCGGCTCGAACGGTGTGGGTTGTAGGAATTCGGGTCTGGGGGAATTAAGCTAGGATTTAGGATCCAGGATCCTTGGTTCAGGAATTAGGATTTAGGGTTTTACGATGTGGGTTTGGTGAAAGTCTTCGGAAATAGAACCGTGGGAAGTTACAAGTAGGCTGAAACAAGATTGGGACTTCAGCCCGGTGTGAAGGAGAGGGCTCGTGATTCGGGATTTAGGGTTTGGGTTTTAGGGTTTATAGGGTTCAGGTTTCAGGGTGCAGGGCTCAGGGTTCAGGGTTAGGATTTATTAGGCCAAGTTTGGATATCAGGGCTAAGCCCTCAACTTCACGGGACTGACTGCCCTTATGCACCCAGACGCAATTTTTAAGGCCCCTATACTATGTCCGAGACTCCGCAACAGGGTCCAAAACTGCACCATTTCAGAAGGACACCCATGTATGTCGACTAGAGCTCTTTACATGAAAGGCCCTTGCTGAGCATCTTACGTCTTAAACCTTATCGGCCTTAAACCTCAATCCGGATCCAAACCCGAAACCGTTGTCAAAGCTTGTGAACGCGCTGTAGAATCTACCGGACCGGCCAGTGCAAGCTAAGGGGTCCACGAACAAGATGAGGGGACGTCAGGCATCACGGTTTAGAGTATAGGGTTTAGGGTGCAGGGAGCAGGTAGCCTAGAACTAACTCAGTAGCTACTTGGGTATACTTTACACGTTTGGGGAAAGATAACCCCTTATGTTTTGGGTGTATGAACTCAGTAACCAAGGAAAAGCAACAACCACGATAAGCCAAGCATTTGCGCTTATGAGAGCCATTGTGAAGCCTTACCTGGGCGGGTTACATGCGCATGAGGGTAGCTGTGCCGACGCAATGGATGAAGCCTCGCGAAAGCGCCCATTGGAGGAGAGCAGCATTCTGGGGAATTAAACCCAGAAGTAGATCCAAACCACACATCTTGCTGATACGGTTGATGGACAAAATCCTGCATGACCTTAAGGACTCTAAACTATGGGAATTATGGTATATTCCTTATAATGGGTAATGCAGGATTTCGTCCATCAACAGTATCTACTACCTATAAGTCCCATGGTAGTCTCTGTCAGATCTGGGTTCGATGCGCCAGGAGCTGTAAAGCTCATCGTCAGCTCCAACTTTTCGGTATCAGCCTTGCTGTTTGTTCTCTCAAAAACAGGCGACCATTCCTAGACCCCGCAACTACCTTCTAATATGCCCCTAAAATACCCCACTACTCAGGACCATCACCCTAAACCCTAAAACCCTAAACCCTAAACCCTAAACCCTAAAACCCTAAACCCTAAACCGTCAGGACTTGATCAAGGGCACTAATTAGGAGATTCCAGGCAAAGACCCGGAGCTGAAGGGTTTTACGATTTCGGCCAACTTCTTCTCGAGAAGTCAGCAGTCTTCATGGTTGCAACTCCGGGGTCTCAAGTGGTTCCAGTCTCTTTCATAGAGTGCTTGTCGGGGTTCTAAAAGGGATCCTAAATATTATAAGGGATCGAAAGGGTTTTAGGGTCTTTAAGGGTTCTTGTTAAGGGGGGGTTTAGGGTTTTAGGGGGTTTAGGGTTTACCTGGGCTTTGGAGTACCATACCTTAATACTTTTTTCTTAATGGAACCATTATGAAATAAAAGTTTCTACTTTTTTCTCCCTGGTTCCTTAACATGTGCAAACGCTTGCACGCAGAGACACAGTTGGGACTATGGTGTTCGGACGAAGTATGGCAGTTCTCCTAATTACCACGATTCGTGCAGATATGCCCCCCACCTCAAAACCTAGACCCCTATTTCCCCCTACCAAAGACACGGGTTCCGGTAGGACGTAGGACGCCCCACGATGCACTGCCGGGCCGAATATACTTTGGTCCCAGGTCGTCACCTTTCGAACAGTAGTATACCCCGAAGATTGCAAGTGCGTGGGCTTCGCATGGAAGTAATTAATTAAAACCCTGAACCCTAAACCTTAATTGTGGTGGTTAGGGTACATGTTTCGATTCCTTGCGCTGTCAGCAACCACAGGAGGAGCACTCCTCGGCAGCATCCACTCTCGGTGAGGAGCGTCCTGGCATGGTTTGAGTCGCAAGGTAGCAAGTGCCAAACCCGTTCGGCGTACTAGTTTTTTGATCTGGAGCCCGGATATTAAGGCGCTTGGGCCCTCTAAAACTCTTGTGCGGGCTGATTCGAACGCTTTTTGGAGCATGCTTGTGGCACCCACGCCGTAGACGAACTTTTCAAGCACAGCACCCCAAATCAGGGGATAGCTTGGGCTTTTTAAGTATATAGACCCTAAAGTGCATCCGAAAGAGAACCCATAAATTGAGGAAGTTCCCATATGCTCCCATAAATCCAAACCCTAAGCCTAAAACGATCAGCTTTGTATCAAACCTGTTTGAGCCCTAAAAAACCATGTATGAAAATCTTAAGCCCTTAACTGTAAACTGTAAACTACATCCAAACCAAAAACGCAAAACTGGCGACAATTAAGCCCTAAACCCGATTCATCCCGAAACCCTAAACCTACCCGTGAAGGAACCCTTAAAGATCCCTTCAAGGAAGCCTTAAAGCAACCTGTAAAAGAAGCCTTAACAGAACTCTTAAAGGACCCCTTAACGATCCCTTCAAAGAACCCTTACCCAGAGGGTCCAAATACCCAAAGAGTAGGGTTTTAGGTTCCAAAATCCATACTCTGAATGGTTTTTGGACCTTGAAACCCTACTATTTGGGCACTTGGACCCTTAAAGATCCCTTCAAGGAACCTTCAAAGCAACCTGTAAAGAAACCCAAAAAGGGCCCCTTAACGATCCCTTAAAGGAACCCTTAGAGACCCCTTAAAGGCGTATTTTGGAAGCCTCAAGGTCTCGTCAGCGCCTTGTGGCGCTCTTTGGCCTCAAGCCCAACTCCAAAGTCCTCTTGGTGGGGGAAGGCTGTGGGGTTATGGGATACTCTAATGCTTTTTTTCTTCAAGGAACCATGATGAAATACAAGTTTATACTTCTTTCTCCCCGGTTACTTAAAAGCCCATAGGCGCCCTTAAAGGAACCCTATTCTAATCATGAAGACCCCCATATCATAGAGCCTTTGCAGTAATTCACCCTTCAGGAACCCAGACCTTCGAATATCCCTTATTCGGTTAGGGAATATAAGTTACATTTTCAGGGATCCTACTATAATTTATGGTATATTACCCAGTTAAGGGACATTGGAAGGTCTGGGGCTCTACGGCTCTTGGGTATGTTTCGTTTGGCGCTTCAACATTATTTGTTTATGTCATCAGTTGTTTTATACTTGGGTTTCGTATTTGGGATACATGGGTGTGCCTGGCCTTCATAGGCATTTGGGGGGAGTTGTACGATAGGAGCCTTACTTTTTAGAATAGGGTTCCTCTGCGGATCACCCTAGGTTTCCAATAGTATGCACTCATTCATCAGTTGTTAGGATTCAGGAGAGAAGTATGTGTATGTTAACATTTCGAGGAGTATTCGATTGTCTAGGCTCTTTTGGCTTTGGTTTCAGGGTGTTCCTGGACCCCCTACCATGTAGTACCTTTGAAACATCCTTCTGGACAACCCATGGTATGAGTTGGATACTAGAACAAGAAGCCCAGGTACCCAATCAACGGCCATACACTTTAGGGTCTAAGTCTACTAGGGCTAATTCTCCAAAACCTAGCCGTTGAAGTTGTTGGGCACGTTTGAGCTAGGATTTCCATCTCCTGTTCCCCCTTCAGCACCAGGACCAGTAAGACCAATTCTGAATAGGGATTGCGGAGCAAAGGGCGGACTTCGTAGAAGACTTGCAGGCGACACCAAAGCAGGTACTATAGGGGCCTAAATAATTACCTATACCCTTTTGGGGGTTCCTTAGTATAAATATAGTATAATGTACAACGGGCCTTAAAACCCTATTCTAATTATTAAGGCCCCTATATCCCTAAATCCCTTCTAGTACCCTTATAGACCCCTTTTCGAGGAACCCTTGTAGATCCCTTATAGTAACCCTTACAGACCCCTTTAAAGGGACAGGGGGAGCCTCAGGGTTCCTTGTATCAGAGTGCATACCGCCTACGCGTTGACAACTTGGTTTTGGATTTTCGGCTCCGGCAGCTCAGGGCTGTGCCTATAAGGGGCTTAGGGGATTCTTATAGCACTAATTAGGGTCCCTTTAAAGGGTTCTATAAGGGGCTTAGGGTATTTTTATAGTAGGGTCTTAAAGGTCCGAAGAACCCAAAGGCTCCATGTACCCATATAGCAGGTACTTAGGCCTTAAAGTACCCATATAGGGACCCCTTTAAGGCCTAACTACCTGCTATATGGACACATGGGGTCTTAGGGCTATAGTTGCATGTCAGAGTTCAGGGCCTAGGGTTTAGGGCTAGTTCTGGTGCTTTGGGCTTCCCGTCAGGGTCTGCCTCAAAACATGCCCCAGCCTACTTTGCAGGGTCCTTATCCGTGCTACAATGCATATGCAGACCCTACCGGCAAGTAGGTGCTGGTAGTTCAAGCGTAAGGCAGACCCTGAACCCTTGTCAAACCGTTGCAACACCCTACTGGAAATCA
This sequence comes from Symbiodinium sp. clade A Y106, assembly GCA_003297005.1. Taxonomy (NCBI): domain Eukaryota; class Dinophyceae; order Suessiales; family Symbiodiniaceae; genus Symbiodinium; species Symbiodinium sp. clade A. The sequence continues at coordinate 20,489 of BGNK01000711.1, forward strand.
GTTTCAATCTTCCAAAGCGCTGATGATAGCTCTGGTCTGGTAAAGGGGCCTGGCCAGGTAACTTATCCTTCGCATCGGCGCTTGCTGCTCTGAAAACAGGGGCGCAAGTGCGTCTCAGCTTGATGAATTCATGGAAGGTGTTTGGAGGCTTGCAACCCTTACCCTAAGCGCAACGAAGGCATGGAGGGGAAGGCTTATGGTAGGGCTCAGGAAACTGCCCAGAGATTGTGGCATAGGCCCCAAATGCCAAATCGGAAGTCAACGCCAGAAGCCCTACTTGGAGGGTCGGGGGACTTGGTGAGTAGTTATTTTATAGACGTATAAGGATCATAATCCCACTTAGGATCCCTTTTAGGGTATCTAGTATCTTACTAAATGCCCCGACCCTCCAAGTAGATGCTCGAGCTTTAGAACCTCGACCCTGAATCGCAAGCATAAACCACACTTTGGCTTGGGGCATCTTCTCAGTGTGGGTTTTAAAGGTTCATGATATAGGGACCCCAAAAAGCACATAAGCATAAGCATTTGAAAGGGACATCCCTACCCTATTGGGCTTCATTATAAGGGGGTTTGTATGGGATATACCAATGTCAGAGCGTGTAGGATTTACCTGGAGCCCAAAGAACCTACCTTTTTAGGGTTCCCTATTATGATTTCTTTACAGAAGTCCATAAAAAGGTAGGTTATTTGGGGTTAAGGTAAAGGTTCATGAATGTCAGAGCCGGGTGTGAGTTCCAGAACTTGCAACACATCAATACCAACGCCTAAATGCTAAATGACTACAGCTGATTAAAGGGCACTAAAGTTCAAAAAGAAGATACCGCTAATTCTAAGACGCCTCAAAAACTCCAAATAAGACCTTGTCAGAACCGCAAAAACACTCATAAACAAACATATAACTCTGTTGGCAGGCCCCCTACGCTTAACAGACCCAGCAGGCAAGTGACAGCACGGCCCCGCCGTCATTCCTAAATTGTCCGTGATAAAACGTGTCCACTGGGTTCTGGAGTACCATACTTGAATACTGTGTTTGAGTCTGTTCCTGAAAGGCACCAGTGGGAAGTAAAGTCTGTACTTCTCAAAACTGGTTACTTCAAGCACAGAAGTGGTCCATGTAGCCAACTAGAAACACCATGCAATTGAAGCACAGATTTGGGCACTGCTTGCGTAATCTGGACAATGCAAATACTAGGTTCTCCAGTAGTACCCTTTTACCCTTTTTCTTTTTGGGTTCCCTTATTAAAACCGAATAGTAGGAAAAAGGGTACCCTTATTGTTAAGGGGCTACTGGGGAACCTAGAATATACTCGTGTTTGAACTGTGTGCCGACTCCGTGCTGTACGACGATGTTCAGAACCTAATCACGCTGAATTCCCTTCTTGCTTATGTACTTGAAGATATAATTTGCCCGAAAAGAATTGTTTGGCCTGCCAGTCATCAAAGGCTTCACAAGAGAACCCTCTGGAAGGGGCCCTTGTGGGATGTAATTTTGCAGATGGGGCCCAATGGGCAAGTGCCTTCAAGTAAGAACTAATTTGGGACCCTAGATTTCTAAAGGGTACTGTATAGGAAGCTCCTTAAGGGATCTACCTTCTGGATCCTCCCGGGGGGGGGTCTGGAGTTATGAGGACTGCGACCACTTACGAGACAGAAGAGGAACATCGGCAGCGTTTTGCAGGTCCCATCCGAGATGCTTCGGGGTTTCTGGTGGGGTGTTGCGGGTTTCTACAGGGACTCATACGGTGTGAGGGAGAAGGGTGTCGGGTTTCGGATTTTGCGTTCAAGGTTCAGCATTTGAGGTTTGAGATGACTTGTGTAGGGTTCAATGTCAGGCTTTACGGCCTTTACGGTCAAGGATTTAGGGGTCAGTAGCAGCAATAATTACTCGTCGTCACATGGGGCTATATGATGAACAGTAGTTCAAGGTTCTATAATTCCGTATATGGGTAGTTGTCAAAATTAGGGTCCCTGTTTGGGTCCCTATTATAATACGGCACCTATTATTTAGGGTACCCAAAAAAGGACCTTAATTTTGACAACTACCCATATTCACCCATAACCAGAAGATCCCTGCATTCAGCTACAAGGCATGTCTATGTCTGATCCTGCTCATGGGCAAGACTCATGCATGAGGGCTTTTGAGGCATAGTCTGCTGTAGTTATATCTGCTGCAATCTTTGGGAATATTATTGTGATGATTAAGATCCCTCTGTCCAAGGGTCCATGTGCCCAAATACTACTTGGAGGGTCGAGGGACTTAGTAACTAGTTATTTTAGAGACTTATAAGTACCATAACCCCAATTAGGATCCCGTTTAGGGTACTTATAACTCTACTTAGTACCTACTTACTAAGTCCCCCGACCCTCCAAGTATATACTTTGGCCTCAAAGTAGTTCCCGAAAAGGCCCTCTAAGTCAATGTCTACGCAGACTCAAAACGGCATTTATGGACCCTTTCCTGAAGGACCAAATGAACCTTAAAAGTAGGGGGCCCTATACCCATATACTATGAATCCCTATATGGTATATGAACCTTAAACCCTTTTAGGGTTCGTTTCGTCCTTAAGGTTGGATCTGCGACTTCATCCATTTGCCTGCGAGGCTCCTCCGAGCGATGTGAGGCCTTGCGAGATGTAGGCCGGCGGATGGCACTTGAAGGCTTTTGCTATGGGCTACGGTTCTACTCCCTGGTGCTGGGAATGGATCCCTATAGTAGTCCCTATATAATCCCCAATAATAGTCACCATAGTCATAATCCATTCCCCCATTCGCTCAGCACTAGGTAGCCCTGAGTAGTACCCTTTTGCCCGTTTTAGGTTAGGGTCCCCTTATTAAAAACCGAAGAGTAGGAAAAAGGGTACGCTTATTGTTGTTACGGGGCCATTCAGGGACCTAGGGTAAAAGTGTAGGGTTTCGACCTCTTTTGCCTTGAAATGGGTTGAGCGCTTAGGGTTCAGGAACAAGGGGATTGAGATTCGCCGCAGGGTTTAGGGTTCAGGGTTTAGGGGCAGCTACCATGAGCCGGATCTTATCCAACCCTAAACCCTAAACCGTTTAGAGCTACACCGTCCGACCAACACTCAGGAAGTACAATGCGAACTCACCTAGACACCAGAAAGGTCCCGAAAACGGTTTAGGGTTAAGGGTTTAGGGTTGAAAAGGATCGCCCAACCACAGCAGAAGAGCTCGACGACCGAATCTTTCGACACGTCGTGCTCTGTACTGAAAGCATTGGCATAAACGAGAAGGAGATTCATGTGAACGGAACCTACCAACCAGGCTGACAAAGCCGAGAACGCACAGGATCTCTAAGAGATTCATACCAACCTCATCATGCACCGGGTGTTGTTAAAACACAACGTTAAGGGCTTATGGTTCACCCTTAACGCCCCCTGAACCTAGGGATGCTGATTCTTATGCACCGGTTTAGGCTTTCTCGCGAACTCCCCTTTGTTTAGGGTTTAGGGTTTAGGGTTTTATCTTGAATACTTGGACCTTTAAACCTAAACCCCGTCACCCTGACAACAAAACGCAGGTCGTAGTGCCAAGGGCTGTTGGTAAACCATGTGGGAGATTCCGAAAAAAAGGGGACCCCAATATAGTACCCTAAATAGTAGGATCCTCATTATAAGGACCCCCAAATATGGTCCCCCTATTTTCGGAAACTCCCATGTCGATCCACAAGGGGCTAAGTTGTTATGCTGAACTCGTCACAGGGCTTTGGGGTTTAACGTTTGGGCTTTAAGGTTTGATGGACTTCGTCGAGCTACCATTTAACAGGAACATTGAAAAAAGTAATGAAACATATTCTCTTCTCATACCTAGGGCCGGTAAAAGACGTATCCCCAGCCCTGAATGCACTGAACAGTAAAATGCCTAAACCCGGCAAACCCTCAGCCCACCCCTCGACCGAAGACAAGCCCTAAAATTGAAACGAGCTCGATACCAAGCCTAAACCTTCAGGCAAACACCGAACCAACTCCTAAAACATACTGTGCCGCGGGATCCCGAGGGAGCGCCCGTGACAAGAAATAACACTGCTCTAAACCCGCCAAAACCTAAGGAACACCTGCTGGAAATCCTAATAGTTAGAATCCTTGTAGAGCCCTGCATAATCCCTGGAACGAAGCGAAACTAAATCCTAAAGCCTACTGTAAACCTACAGCCCAAGGCATGGCCGTGGCACATGCGGTCGATGCGACGAACCTGGCGGCCACGTTGCCAACAGCGCCTGGGACATGTTTTGGGGTATAGGGTGTTACAGGGTTTAGGGTTTAGGGGATTAGGGTTTTGGGTTTAGGGTAGTAATGAGTACTGAAGGGTCGTTTCTTTAAGTAGGGTTGTGAGGTTTAGCAGCGCTTTATAAGTGTCTCATAAGGTTTAGTGGCTGAGTGGCAGAATCTGCGATCATTGTCATGTTACGGTTTTACTATACCCTAAAACCCTAAACCCCAAAGCCCCTAACCCTAAACCCCTAAACCCTAAAGCCCTAAACCCTAAACCCTAAGCCCTTTTAACTACTAAGGTTGTGGCTGCATTGAACTTCCTTGAATCCTGAATATTCCCAGGTGTCCGAGTCCTGAAACATTCGTATCGCATTAGGGTTTAGGGTTTAGTGTTGTTCGTTGCCTGGTTGCTTCCCACCAAACTTCTGAACTTAACTCGCAAATTTGCGAAGCTGGTGGGCCCCTTTCGCTGGGGACAAAGCTTATCTCACGTCGCGAGTACACTTGTCTGGAATTACCTTAACCCTGAATAACCTACCTTTTTAGGGCTCCTTATTATGATTTCCTTATATAAGTCCTCAAAAAGGGTAGGCTATTCCGGGTTAAGGTAGTTACTCAGCAGTATTACTCAGTAGTAGAGTAGGTTACCTTTGACCTTTTTGTGGTAGAAAAAGGCTATCGTATTCCCAAAGTTAGCCTTTAGTCAGTTCCCTAGAATACTGGACTGGACAAGAGCGATTCTGCGACCTCCTCCATGACAACTTATGGCCTGAAGGATGAGCTGGACAGTTAACGCAGCTGAATAATTACTCAGCAATACTATTCCTTCAGCATTTCTTATTATGGCTATACTATAATATACCCCATATCCCTATTCTAGCTATTCAAGCCCCTATCTCATACAACACTCTACACCAAAAATCCTACAATCATGAAGGTCCCTCCCCTAAACCCTAAACCCTAAACCCTAACCCCTAAACCCTAAAACCCTAAACTCCTAAACTCCTAAACCCTAAACCCTAAACCCTAAACCCTAAACCCTAAACCCTAAACCCTAAACTCCTAAACCCTAAACCCTAAGCCAGAGATCCCCAGGCCCTGCACCAAACCCGAATCCTAAGTCTCCAAGGCTGGGCCCGAAACCGCATGGGTATGCCCTAAATTAGGAGCCACAGCTTTGGGTTTAAAGGCTTCCTTAAGGGTTCTATAAGGCTATAAGGGATCCTTAAGGGACTCTATAAGAGATCTATAGGGGTTTAGGGTCTACTAGGTTCCTGAGTACTGCCCTTTTGCCCTTTTTAGTTTAGAGTCCCCTTATTAGAAACCAAATAGTAGGAAAAGGGTACCCTTATTAGAAACATGGGTACGGGTTTATAAGGGTTTAATTAATAAGTTTAGGGATTTAGATTAGATCCCCAATAGCCAACCCTTAAACTTTTTGGTTTCTTATAGTTAAGTAGAAATCGGAAACTTTAACCTTTTATTTCTGTGGTTTGTTGGGGGAGCAAGATCAGGAGCCGCAGTTTCGGGTTTAGGGTTAGAGACTGGTAGTTGTCCAAATTAGGATCCTCTTTCGGGTCCCCAAAATAGTGCAGCAACCTTAACAGCACCCAAAGGAGACCCCAATTCAGAGAGCTACCTGATAGAGACGGGTCGGGCTCAGGTTGCAGGGCATTGGGTCTCGGGGCCACGGTCCAGGGATTTCGGGTTTAAGGTTTAGTTAAAAGGGCTTAGGGCTTAGGGCGTTAGGGCTTTAGGGTTGAGGGGTTAGGGGTTTAGGGGTTTGGGGGTTTCTGGTTTATAGGGTTTGAGCAGTACCAATCTGCAATGCCCTGTAATAGCTCAAAGCCCTGTAAGAGCTGCAACGCGATGCAAAAAGCCCTTGCAACTAGGTTCCTGAGTAGTGCCCTTTTGCCCTTTTTGTTTTAGGTTCCCCTTATTATTAGGAAAAAGGGTGCCCTTATTATAAAGGGTCTACTCAGGAACCTAGGCAAAATCCCCAAGCTCGCAGAGAGCTGAGGACATCCCCCGTCCGTTTGACCGGATCATCTTTCAGTTCCCGTCGCTGGGACTGGAATTGAGAGTTACGGGGCTTGAAAGGGCTTTACCCTAAACCCTAAACCCCAAAACTTTTCATCCAGGGTTTCGGGTTTGGAGTGCTGTTTGTCGATTTTGAAGCAGGTTTGGTTCTTGTTTGACTTTCTGGGCTTCGACCTACTGCCGTTGAGGACCCTAGGAAGGGGTGGTTCATGTCCGGGTTCACGTGGGGGATTTTTTTGGGGTTTGCAGAAGGTAATGCAGACCCCTGATTAGTTAATTGGTTCCTGTCCCATAATAAGCATTACAACTTGGAGGGTCCGGGGACTTAGTAAGTAGTTAACAAGTAGGCTAATACAGTCGGTACCTCAAAAGGTATCTTAATTGGAGTTATGGTACTTATATAAGTCTATAGAAAAACTAGCGACAAAGTCCCCCGACCCTCCAAGAGCATGGATCCGAAATCTTTGGGCATCAAGAGAAAGGTTAAGGGTTTAGGGTTTAGGGTTTGGTTCATATATCAGGGCTCCACCTTCTTGATGAGGCTATGCCGAGTCTTTTGTGTGGGTTTCGGAAGTTGTAGATTGCCGAGAACTGCGCGGAGAGCTGATGTGCTTGGAGGGTCGGGGGCCTGACTGGTAGTAAGTAAGTTAGTTTTCTTGACTACAAGTATCATAGCCCCGACTACGATCCCTTTTGGTTCACTTGTAAGTCTATTTATTATCTACTTACGCAGCCTCCCGACCCTCCCTAAACCCTAAAGCTAAACCCCTAAAACCCTAAACCCTAAACCCTAAACCCCTAAATCCCTAAACCCCTAAATCCCCAAACCGTGGCCTACTCAGTTTTTCCCGACTCTCCAAGTGGGAGCCACGTTCGAAATCCTGGACCTGGAACTTCAGCCTGCGGTTCGAAACAGTACCCAGAGGGTCCATATACACTATTTATGGAATTAGGCCCCAAAAAAACCATCCCTGTTTTGGTTTTCGGGACCTAATTCCATAATGGTAGTGTATGTGGACCCTCTGGGGTAATGTTGCAAGCCCTACTTGGAGGGGCAGGGGACTTAGTATAGTAAAAGCCAGAAACTTGGAACATCATTCTCCCCATGCTCTTAAGATAAAGTATAAGGGATCCCAGCACGAATCCTCCTAAACCCATGTTCCAACTTTCTGGGACTCGCTGTAAGTCGTTTATAAGTAGGCTTATAATTGGGGTAACTCCATTTAGGGTACTTATAACTCTACTTACAACCTACTTACTAAGTCCCCTGCCCCTCCAAGTAGGGTTTAGAGTTTAGGTTTCAGGGTTCAGGGTTATTTAGGGCCGTAAACCCTAGTACTCTAATGCTGTGATACCCTACATAAGCCCTAAACCAGCGAACCAAGATGTACCAAGGGTTCAGCGATTCCTTCAGTCTTTGGTTTATTCCTGCCTCGTTTGGAGTTACCATCGGAGTTTCAACATGGTGGGTTTTTTAGGGTTAGTGTAAATACTCAAGACACCCGAACAGATGTCTGACGGCTCCATACTGGAATTATATGTCATGGATGTTTCTGTGCTCGTACGTGTTCGTCTGTGCATGTGGGCGCAGTCCGTCCAAAGTGTTGTGCAATGCAGCAAAGACTAGCGGGTGGTACTCGATTTCAGGGCGGTCATCGTGTATATAGCCACCTGGTATGAGGCAACAGTCTCTAGGTAAACCGTAATCGACCTCAACTGGGTTCTTGTCAAGGAGTTGGTTTAAGTGACCATAACAAAGAAACATATTACTTACTATAGATCCCTATTCTAGTGACTTAAACTGAATTCCTTGGCAAGAACCCAGTAAGAGCGGCCTTTCTGAGCCCCGAGCTTCTCCGATACACCTGCGCGCAGGCAGCATCCATCGCGCAGCAAGATACAGCTCCACCGCGAAACCCGAATGCATTCTTGAACCCTAAAACCTAGCTAGACCCCCCGACTACCTTCTAATCTACCCTAATTCGCGTTATTATTGACCATAATGGGCTCTATTAAAGGCCACTTCAAGGTCCTGGTAAGCCCTAAACCCTCATTCAGTGACACTAGAAATCCGAGAAGCCCGAAGATACTAGGACGGTAAAACCCAAAACACTAAGGACCCGAAATCAAGACCAGGAAGCGTCCTCAACACATGGGTGGTTGTCAAAATTATGGCACCTTTTTGAGAGTTTCCGAAACTTAGGGGTACCTTTTTTGGGGGTCCTTATAATAGGGATCCTACTATTTAGGGTACTATATTAGGGTCCCCTATTTTCGGAAACACCCTTTTGGATCCCTAATATAATGCGGCACCGAATATTTAGGGCACCCCGAAAAGGGATCCTAATTTTGACAACCACCCACATGCTTGATCTTGAACCAGCACCCGTAACTCCCAGAGAACAGACCGGGCTGAAGCGGGCTTCTTCAGCCTCAGTGATGTGTAAAAAAAAGACCCTCTGTTTGTGAGGGTTTAGCATTAGGATCCAGCCTGCCAAAATCTGCACGGGCATCAGCAACACCGCGCAAAGCGGTAAACCCTAGGCCTTTTGCCAAAAACACCAACCTCAAGGCTAAAGGTATCACAGAGCCAAAAAGCGCATCTAAACATACTAGACATGCTGATCCGAGGATTGGTTCACAAGGGGTCCTATAAGTGGGATTCCAGAAGAAACAGCTTGAAGATCCTGTTTAGGTCGTCTTCTGGGCCCCTTCAAAGCAAAAGCCTAGCGTCCTGTCAGGGTTCAGGGGCGTATGCTCTTTGGCCAGAAAGGCGTTAAACCAAAAAGTCAACATGGTCAAACCCTATATGTTTGAAACATGCTGGTAAACCGCAGACCCTAAACCCCAAAAGCCTATGCCTTGAACCCAAAACATCCTTCTTCCCTTAATCCCTTGAGCCTTAAAGGCTAAACCCTTTGCCTGCCTTCATCCCCAAATCCTCGAATTTATTTTAGACCCTTTACTCTTGGCGTTCTTCTGGTTGGCTCTTAGGACTTTTAACTTTTTGGGTTTCTATATGAACTGTAATAAGGATGCTAAAAGTTTAACTTTTTGGAGGGGTTCAGAAGTCAGCCAAGAACCCTTCAACCCTAAATCATTAAACCCTGAACCCTTATATCCTCCCCAGACCTCAAACACTCAAACCCTCCCTGTAGACCAAATCCTCCCTACAGTAGAAGCCCAAGGGTTGGAAACCCAATAGCCTCAATCTTTAAGAATGATGTATATGGAATCCCAGCACTATTTGGCCTTAGTCCGGTTTCCAACTTTTTGGGATTCAGTGTGCTATAGGGGCCTTCATAATTACCTATACTATTTTGGAGATTCCGTATCATAATTATAGTATAATGACCCCAAAACCCTCTTCCAATTATTAAGGATGCCCTATGGAGCCCTTATACAACCCTTAAAGGAGCCCTTTAAAGGAACCCTTTTCTAATTATAAAGGCCCCTATATTAGACCCTTTTGAGCAAAGGAGCTTCTCGGATGTTTTCTCAAAGCCGCAGAGGGGATCCTCGCCGAAGCTGGCGAGGCCCCGCTTGGGAGAAAGGGACGCGAAACCCTACCCGTGGCCCGAAAAACCCTACTGTACCTTTTTAAGGACGCATACAGACAAACCATAATAAGAAACCCTAGGAAGGTAGGGTTTTGTCGGCTGCAGTTTCAGTTTAGGGGTTCAGGGTTCTAGGCTTTTAGGGTTAGGGTTAGGGTCGGCTTTCATGTTTGTTCGGCCCCATAAACCCTAAATCCTAATCCCCAAACCACCCTAAACCCCAATCACCGTGCCCTATAACCCCAAAGCCTCCGGTCCTGGTGGCAGGTATTGGATTCAGCGCTTGAACTATGGGGTTTAAGGCTTCGGGCGATTTCGTATTGAGGGTTTGGGGCCTATGGCTAGATTGAGTGTCTAAGGATGCGTGATATGTTAATGTTGCAAAGTTGTTCTCGGGCCATATAGGTTACCGCTGATGATTTAAGTTCCTGCATTGCCTGAAGGAACCTAAACTATGGGAATTATGCTATCTTCCTCATCATGGGTAATGCAGGATTTATATCATCAAAAGTGTTACGCTAAGAGTCATCAGGCCCTAAACGCAGAGCTATAGTTACCGGGACAGGGATCCGATGCTGCTTAAGATTCTATACTAGACCCTGAAGAACCTACCCTTTTAGGGTTCCCTATTATGTTTTCCTTATATAAGTCCTTGAAAAGGTAGGTTATTTGGGGTTAAGGTATAAGAGCTGCTTGACCTACGAAGTCCCCGACATTTTTTTGTTTATTTTGGGGTCACCTCCTTAAGAACCGAGTAGCAGGAAATGAATACCTTTTGTTACTATGGGGATACTGAGGAACCCCGTACCAAGCCAAACCCTGTAACCTTGCAAAACCCCACAATAAAGCAACGAAAAATCCTGCTTGCAAACACAACCCAAACTAAGCCTTAAAACCCTTACAGTAGTCAACCTCTAAGCTCCAAAACCCCTAAACCCTAAACCCCTATACCCTAAACCCCTAAACCTTAAGCCCCTAAACCCTAAACCCTCAAAACCCAAAAGTTTGGGAGCCTCAAGCAGACGATGGAGAGCCCGGAAAGGTGATCGTGTCGCTACTGCGTGGGCAAGGCCAGTCTGGGGACCTCGGGCCCCGAACCTTGAACCTAAAGGGTTTAGGGTTTTGGGTTTTGGGGGTTTAGGGTGTAGGGTTTAGGGTTAGGTTTTTTAGGGGTTTAGGGTTCAGGGCATTTTTAATCGTGATTTCCTGAAAAAGGTAAGCCATCTTGGGGGTTGCGTGGGTTTTGGAGCTTCTGGTTTGGGGATGTCTTGGGCCTAGGGTTTGGGGGCTTCGGGTTTAGGGCCTAGGGTTTGGGGGCTTCGGGTTTAGGGCCTAGGGTTTGGGGGCTTAGGGTTTAGGGCCTAGGGTTTTGAGGCTTCGGGTTTAGGGCCTAGGGTTTTGGGGCTTAGGGTTTAGGGCCTGTGGTTTTGGGGGATTACGGCTTAGGGCGTGAACATCGTCCAGCCTTCCTCCCATTAGCAGAGGAAGCGGATCAAAACGGCACGTTGGTTCGCCGAAGATCAAAACGGCAGGTTGGTTCGCCGAAGAAGCCGCCTCCAGAGCTGCTGGGAAGCCCAGGGACCAGCTTAGCCCGGAAGAGGTCATGGGAGAGATTCGCGACCACACTATAGCACGCGGCTCCCAGTCCCTCGATCGCGAAGATTTGGACAAGGCCAAACAGCAGCTAAAACTGGCGAACAAGAAGGGCTACTCCAGCATCATCGAACGCCTCGATAACGATGTGGAGTACACCATGCACTCCGTGAGTGGCGGCTATGACAGAGAGTTCCTTGCAGTCGAGGATGTTCTCACTAAGTCGGCCCTCCCCAACGCCCAGGGCCTTGGGTTTCTGAGCTTAAAGCTTTAAGGTTTGAATGGTGTCTTAATGTTAGTGTTTAAAGACATGTGCCAGAAGCCTTAATCCCGACATGCCAAGGACTTGTGCATTATACACGAATGACGAACTGCAAGGACTCTGAATCCCGAGGATGTCTAACCTGATCCAGGCTGATCAAAAAGCCCTTGCTGTTGTATACCATTCATATGAGTCTTGTCTATGGTTCCTACTCTGAGACCATTTCATGCAGAGGTCTGAAGATTTATTTTCCGATGCCATGAAAGCAGTTCCTACATAACTATACTTCGAGACTCCCGAAACCTAAATTCTAACTACTACGGCACTAGAAACCTTAATCGAACATCGGCATTGCTTCGAGATTTCTTTCCCCGAGGGTCCATGTACCCATTTAGCATATACTTTGGGCCCGAGGTACCTATGGAGGGAGTACTTTCATGCCAAAGTATATACTATTTGGGTACATGGACCCTTAGGGCTTTAAGGAGCAGACACAGACCGAAAATGTAAAACCGCAGTCCAGCCTTTCAAGTCTCAAACACCAAAGCACGTGGAGGGTCGGGCGACTTAGTAAGCAGGGCTCCTCAAAGGGATCCTTAAAGGGATCTATATGGGTCCTATAGTGGAGGGCAGGGGACTTAGTAGGTAGATAATAAGCAGACTTATAGGTACCTTAAAAGCGAAGCCAAATCGGTTTATGCATGGTATTCCTAAGTCTCTAAAAAAAATAGTTACTAAATCACCGACCCTCCAAGTACCTAACAGTTAGGTACCCGGGTTTAGGGTGGGGATAGTTGTCGATGGGCATTTTTTGGTAGCACTATGATTGCTAGGTTTTTGGGGCCCCTTACGGAAAACCCTAAACCCTAGGCCGCACACCATAAACCCCAAACCTTAAACCCCAAACGCCAAACCCCAAACCCTAAGCGTCTTGTAATACCCTTTCGGACCCCTTAACTGGGCTTTGGAGTACCATACTTTAATACTTTTTTCCTTAAAGGAACCATTATGAAATCAAAGTTTATACTTTTTTCCCTGGTTACTTCAAAGCCCAATTCAAGGAGCCCTTTAAAGGAACCCTTAAAGGATCTCTTACACCCTCAGCTTTGGACGGCGAAGGCGGCACAGCTGCTGAGACGGAGCAGAGGCCGCCAGAAGCCGTCATGTAGGGGCCTTGATAATTAGAGTAGGGTCCCTGAAAAGGGTCCCTTTAAAGGGATCTATAGGGATACGATGAGGGTTCTATGATGTAGGGGCCTTAATAATTAGAATAGGGTTCTGGGGGGCATATTCTACGGAATTGTACCATAATAGCACACTAAGGCCCTATTCAAGTTATTAAGGCCCCTCTAGTAGGCGGTTTGGGGTTTAGGGGGCAAGGTCAAGGGTTGAGGGGTTAGTCGTTTAAGCTTGAGGGTTTAGTGATGTTCAGGGTTTAGGTTTCAGTGCTTGGAATTGGACGAGACAGGGTTTCCAAGATTGCGGGCCAAATGTATTTATTGGCCTACCCAGACCTTCCAAAATCCTTCAATTAAAGAACATACATTAAATTGTAGCAGGAACCCGGATCTTGGGTGCGATTTTTGGTATCTTCGTTAATTAGTGGATATTGGAAGGGCTGGGTGTGTTTGCTCTACCTTAACCCAAGAAAACCTTACTATCAACCAAACATATATTCAATAGGGGCCCTACAAAAAAGGTGGTTATGGTGGGTTAAGGTACTCCCTGTTGGTTCGCTGCGCTGAATATGTTCAGGTTGCCAGGCGGCTATAGCATTCAGGTCCTGCGCACTAAGTTAAGGAATATACTATATTTAATCATAACAGGGATCTTTTTATGACTTAAATTATACTCCTTAAATATGGATATTGGAAGGTTTGGGTGCTGCAAACTTGCAGCAGGGGGCATCAACAACATGAAGATCGTTTCGAGTGTTTTTGCGGCCAGCTAGACGAAGAATTCCTTGGCCGAGTGGCGATGCATACTATAGGGGCTTTAATAATTAATTACCTATACTATTCTGGATGTTCCTCATTATAACTATAGTATAATATGCCCCCCCCAAAACCCTATTCTAACTATTGAGGCCCCTACCTTACCTCTTGAACCTGGGCTTGAGCGGGTGAGTGCAAAAGGAGACTTCTGAAGCGATCATACAAACATTGAAGCAACCGCCGGATCACAGACCTGCCCATGTAAGAATGCTGACCTAGTCTAACACGCAAGTGACATTTCTCTCGGGACTCTCTGCAGGATCATGACTCACACTTGTACAATCTTCTGGTTCTGCAAGCCTGAACTTCTAAGCACAGGAAAGTGCAACTTCGAGCGGTGGCGGAAACCCGTGCCACAGTAGCATGTCGCACTTAGTCAAGGTACACCAGGGTTTCCACGCCAGCCGCCAAGCCGATGCACGCCGTAAACCCTTGTAGAACCGTCATGGCGTGACGCCGTAATTGTTCAAGAACGATGTAAAACGCACGCCGTAAACCCTTGTAGAACCGTCATGGCGTGACGTCGTAATTGTTCAAGAACGATGTAAAACACCATAAACTGTAAAACACCATATAAAGCCCTGTTGAACCCTTGTATGACCCAGTTAAATGTCGCAGAAATGTAAGGCCGGGACCGCTACACCCTAAACCCTATTTTTTGGCCGTTTTGGGGGGCGGGGGNGGGGCAAACCGCAGCCAATGACTCTTTTCGTGGCATTTTCAGCGCACTGGTGAATCGGATAGCTCGTGTCGAAGCAAGCGTTCTTGCCCAAAGGCTCCATGTACCCATACATACTGTATGGGTACTTAGGCCTTCAAGTACCCATATAGGGACCCCTTTAAGGCTTAACTATCTGCTATATGGACACATGGAGTCTTGGGGTTGTGGCTGCCCAAAGCAACGTCACCAGGCGGCCCAAAGACACGTGGCAGGCCGTGGAGCTGGGTCTCGAGGCATCGGCTGGCCTTTCGCTCTATAATCTTCTTACTAGTATTGACGGTTTGGGGTTTAAGGGGTTTGGGTTTTGGGTTCATTAATATTAATGTTCGTATTGTCATTGTTTCTTGTATTTTCCATCATTAGTATCATTATTATTACCATGTACTATTCTTGGATTTGATTTGAAAGCTCCCTGGGACGCCTGCAAGTGGATCCCAAACCAACACCCTCACACCCGAACATGTATACCTTGAGCCCTGAAATTCAGCCCGCCTACAAGACTGAACCCTGGACTCTGAACGTCCGTCCCATAAACCCACTGATGCCAAGAACTCTGCACCGCTTTACGACGATCAGCGACCATAGCTTCTATGAGCTCATTCCAGTCAGCATCCACCCTGAGCAGGGCTACTGGAATGTCGGAATACGCTCAACCTGCTTGAGCCAGGGAAGGCCAGACACCGTAAACACCTGTCTCTCCTTCTGCTAGTCCTACTGCTACTGCTGTTGCTGTGCATCGTATGTTTTTTTTTTTTTTTGGGGGGGGGGGGGATATAAAAAAGGGTTTAAAATTGTGGGGAGGGGGCTTTTAAATGGGCAACTTTTGGGAGCTTTTGCAACCCCAAAACANTTTTTTTTTTTTTTTGGGGGGGGGGGGCATATACAAGAGAGTTCAAAATTGAGGGGCAGCGGCTTTACATAGGCGAAGCTTTGGCAGCTTTTGCAACACCAGAACATTGCGTACGTGGGAATTGGACCCTAGGCTAGAGGACTTATACAAGACTCTCATTATAGAACCCTCATTGACCCCCCAGACACTAGCTAAACCCTGTAAACCCCAGAACGTTCATAAAACCCCGAACCCTAAACTCTAGAACCCTCATAAAAAAAATTGAACCCTAAGCACTAAGCCCTAAACGGCCCTAAACCCTAGAACCCTCATAAATCCCTGAACCCTAAACACTAAACCCTAGAACCTAGAACCCCCTTAAAACCCTGCGCCCTAAACCCGAAACCCAAAATAACGCTAGAATCCAGGAACCCTCATAAAACCCTGAACCCTAAACCGGAAACTCTATATAAACCTAGAGCCCTCCTGAAACCTTGAACCCTAAACCTTAACTAACCCCGAAACCCTAAAACCCTGCACCCGAAACACTAAACCCTAAACCCTAGAACCTAAACGTTAAACCCTGAACCCGATATAGCCCTAGAACCCTCCTAAAACCCTGAGCCCCGCTTTCCGTGCATTTTGCCGGGCTTTCTGGGAGGCTGGGCTCCTCCTGCGCCACGTCAGCTCCTGCCCCATGAAGGATTCTGGGCTTTGGATTAATGTAAGGGCCTCAATAATTAGACTGCGGTGTTGGGGGCTCCTTATTGTAATCATAGTATAATGAAGGTTTCTGGGCTTTGGAGTACCCCTACGGGTCCATGCGCCCAAATAGTGTGTACTTTGGGCCCAATGTATCTATATAGGGAGTACTTTAAGGCCATTGTATATACTATATGAGTACATGGACCCTTAGGGTAACGTAAGGGCCTTAATAATTAGAATGCGGTTTTACAATCGTACAATGTACCCCCAAACCCTATTCTAATTATTTAGAAGGATTCTGGGCTTCGGAGTACCATAGGCCTATAGGTTTAGGGGTTAGGGGTCTTGGGGTTTAGGATTTAGGGTGCCCTGCTTGGGTTTTGGAGTACCTGGATAGAAGTTACGATAAGGTATTAAAATGCACTATAATATGTTGAGCAACTGGGCTTTGGAGTACCATATTTTGATATTTTTGTTTGTAACTGTTACTTTAAAAGAACCATTGCGAAGCCCAGGATCTCGCAGATCTCGGATACACGACCACAGGCAGATGAGCGACCTTTCAGGGTTTGCGAGGGTTTAGGGTTTAGGGCTTTTCAGGGTTCCTTTCAGGGTTCCGTTAAGTAATGGTTTCCTTCACAGGATCGGGCTTGGGGACTTACGAAGTATTCTACGACTTAGGATACCTGGGTGTGATTTGGGAAAATTTCTGCAGTCATAGGAAGCTTTGGCAGCACAGTTCTTCAGTAGGTGCTCGGGTGCCGAAATAAAAAATAGGGGGCCTGTACCCAACTATCCTAGAGGCAACATTTTTGCTTCGAACATGATTCCGAGAAACTCCTAGAGGGAAATCTTATCGAAACTCTTCGAGATTGGGGGTCTAAACAGAATGGCTCCATTTCGATCGACCGGCTAGAGCAAAGTGCTTTGCCCGCCTCCGTATCTTAGTTTGGTTTCTGGAGTACCCCTAAGGGTCCATGTACCCAAATAGTGTATTCCCTGTGTTTGGCGACTTTTCTTTTGTGCTGCCCACGTTTATGCTGCTGCTACTGTCTTCTTAATATAGGAAGGCGCTGTTGCGAGCGCGCTTGTCCTTGTCTCAGCATTGCTTTGCGCCGGATAGCATGCTGTTACTTTTCGCCCCATACCTTTACTTATATCTCCATCTGCACCGATGCCATACTGTGCATAGCAGACGCATACATGCATGCACGTCCTCAACCCCAAGATCTACAGAGCTCAGCCTCCCTATACCTAAGCCTAAGCTCTACAACCACCCAGCACACTAAAACGCTCAACCCGATACCTTCGACTGATGCCCATATTGTTACTGGGCTTGAATTGCTGGACATTCGGAGCTTTCGGAACCTTTCGGGGTTTGGGTATAAACAAGAATCCGGGCGATACAAACAAATAGTCGGGGCGGCCTATCACTGCACATTAGATTCATGAATGTAAATGCGGGGTCAACCTTGTAGGTCGGTCGGTAGGCAGAAAGAATGTTGGTATAGGCAAGAGTGAGCAGGTGGGCAGGTGAGTAGATAGGTAGGTTAGATTTGTTAAGTAGGTGTTTAGGTGATTAGGTACAGGCGGACAAGCAGGTGAGTAGCTTGGTGGTGTTGGGTATATCAATGAGTGGCGGATAGGCTCTATAGATAGGCAGATAGAACCCTCAGTGACCTTACATCACGAATCGGGTAAGTGGTTTGACTGGCTCCTGGTGACAATGATAGGGCATGTGAATCTCGTACTTCCGGTATGATTGTAAATGATCAGACCAGGTTCAGCTGCTGCAACGATAGTATATATGATGGCGATGGGACCCCAGCCGTGGCTTTGTGTACCCCAAAAAACAAGGACTATCCTCATTTTTCAGCAGAGGCCTAACCGAGCTGGGACGGTATGTCGTATGCAGCCTTCTCACATTCAGGCAGCCGAACCCCGAAGTCGGCCTCGTTGTGCAGCATATTTGCGTGCTGATAAACTCGGTAGATTTCATTCGCACGACCTGCTGAGGAAGGTCGACTCGAGGATGTGGAGGCCGACTTCGGCTTCGCGTATCTTCTGCTCAGCCTTGAGCTTACCTCCCCGGCATGTCGATCTGGGACACTTTGATGTATGGCTGTGTTGGCGGACTAGGCACCGGCGCCACGCCTCGTGTGGTCGACAACCGCTTGACGACCTGGCTCGCCGACCGGCGCAAGGAGGAGGTTGGCTAAAGTGTGAAGACGTTGCCAAAACGCGAACTGCCGAACACATGTTGTAGCGGTAGCGGCAGGCCAACACCGTCTACCTTTGCGCCTGTGGACGGCGAGAGTGTTTGCTCTGTTGTCCAGAAAACAGGCGCAACCGCTTGGTGCACAGTGTCCACGGTAATTCCGCCTCGTATCTCGGCTGCTCAGCGACGGTAGCATGCAGTTGAGAGAGCGTGCGAGTGCTGGCTAATCCTCAGGATGGATTGTGAGCTCCTTCTCTTGCCCGAGTTCCTCGGTGCGCTTCAAGAACGTCCTCCCAGGCACAAACCGTGGTGTCTGAGTGGTTTCGAGCTGGGTAACACAGGCTGCTATGATTAGATTCAGGCGGCCCGGAAACAAAAACCGCAGATGGACTTTGCTGTTGCGCAAGCTTTGGAGTGGGACATTGACGAAGCTGCTGAAATCGCAGCTCCAGATGAAGGACTGCGTCGAGCACGCACCTTCAGCCGAGGGTCAGCTTTCCTACTTGGCAGCACTTGTGTGGTCGAGATATACTCTATAGTGTGTGTCTCTACTTATGTTTTACACTCGGCGTCGAGACAATGCAAGTCGCTGAAGGAGAGACTTGTCAAGTTCATGAACTTGCCACAGCGCAAAGCCGAAGCTGGGATCTTCGTCTACAGCACTCAGGACTGACAGTTGTGAGTCCGTCCATTACATGCACACATGTGTAAGAATGTTGCATGGTCTTGCAAGCATCAGATGCGGATGATGGTGTCAATGATTGCGTCATGGGTGGCGGCCAAAATGCTCGTTTTGCTGGCGCTGGTTCGCAG
This sequence comes from Symbiodinium sp. clade A Y106, assembly GCA_003297005.1. Lineage (NCBI taxonomy): Eukaryota > Dinophyceae > Suessiales > Symbiodiniaceae > Symbiodinium > Symbiodinium sp. clade A. The sequence goes on from BGNK01000711.1 coordinate 39,447, forward strand.
CGCGATGAGGACGCTCGGTATGTCACACTCGTGCGTGGGGCCGGTGCTTGGGTCGGAAGTGCGATGTCGCTGCCTCAGGACGTTGATGGACATGGCAGCAGCTGCTGCAGTGATGACAGCAGCAGTGAAAGCGGCAGAAGCAGCAGTAGCAGCAGTAGCAGCAGCAGCAGCAGTGATGGCAGCGACAGCAGCAACGAGAGTGACCAGAGCAGTGGAGATGGTCAGGAACGGATAACACTTCATGCTTCATTCCTTGGTTGTCTGCGTGCTTTCACCAGCATGGCCCGTTATGCTGGGAAGGCAGTCCTGAACGAGCACCAGCGGGCCATCGTACTGCAGCCGCACAAGCCCAGCAGGCTGAGTCGTGAGCTTGGAACCATAATTTGCGTCGCCGACTTTGGTCAGCTGAAACGCAAGCCAGTGGAGCTTCGAGCTTGCTTCGCACATCCGGGTTTCTTGACTCCCACTTCTGAGCCACCATCATTCTACGATGTGATGCTCCTGCTACTTGTGTTTCGTTGCGCATGCAGTGCCTCGCACAATTGCAAATTTATCGACGTAAGTGGCCTCGGCCAACTCATTATGGGTATACTTAGGCTGGCCGCCGGTGCTGCAGCTGCTCACTACTCGCGAAAGTTGCAAAGCGTATTAAGCCACCGTAGGTATTGAAGCCTCGGCAGCAGCGAGGTGCACTGCTGCAGTGCTTTGGAGACTCTAGAAGTATGGCTGCTAGCCATGCTCGTTCTGTTGGTGCTTGGCCATAGTTGCGGCGCAATCCTCGCAAGGTGGCTGTTGGAGGCAGCTCCCACCGTGGAAGATGCAGGATGGCCCTGCTGCTGACTCCGACTGCCCGGACGAGATTGCCATTGAAGCCCTCCAAAGGATGCCTTTCTGAACCAAGTCTCTGTGCTGTATATGTGACTTGTGTCGTCTGGGCTGGCAATTGACCTGTGATATTGAACACTGGAACTCATTTGGTTGTTCTCTTGTCGGAGGTGGATGTTCAGTGCAAGGATGGGCAGATGGAGATCGGAAGCGAAGCTGCCGAGCAGCTGGGCATCTGCCGGCTTGACGACGATCACAAGATGAAATGGCGAAATTACCGCTACATTTTCGCCATCACGCAGGCGCGAGGGGTATTGTACGCGGACGGCAACACCATTTTAGTTTTCTTGAACTGCCAGCTTTTTGCATAATGAGCCTGACATGCGCTGCTTGTGCATCAGTGTTTTCGCGTGTGTGGTTTTTCCATAAGGTTAAGGGTAACATCTGCATCAACCCGCTCGGTATGAAGTTTCGGGTGCCGAGCACCTCTGTCAAGATTGCGGCACTGGTCTATGGTTTGGACGTTGGCCGCACCACTACCAGAGCAATGAAGGCTCCAGGACTGTTAGCATTTGTTTGATCGCCTACCTGTGTCCGTATGTACCTATCTATATCTATATCTATATCTATATCTATATCTATATCTATATCTATATCTATATCTATATCTATATCTATATATATATAAAGTGTATGTGTGTATATATATGTATGCATATGTATTTATATACATATTCCTTCCTGCCCCCCTCCCCTCTCCTGTCGTGGCGGTCTGGCCCCCAGTTCCCCTTTCCCTTACCCTATGCAGTTGGGGCCCAACCGACACTCATCGGGCCCGAGTACCTCTTCCTCGGCACGAACCCCTTTACCTGAGCCTTCTCCGCCTTTTGCTCTTTCGCCTCTTCCCCTAGTTCCGCCTTGCTCCCACGGGGCCCGAGTGCATATTCTCGGCGCGCCCCTTCCCTGCGTCTTTCTAGTCGCACTTTAGTGGTCCCTCCTCCTCCAGGGCCTCTTCTTCAACATTTCTCTCCGCGCTGAGGCCGGTGGCTTTGAGCCCGTTCAGCTCTCATCGGGCCCAAGTACACAGTGTCGGCGCGAACCGCTTTATCTGAGCCTCTTGAGCCTCTCCAGCGTTGGTTTTCGCATCCTTCAGCCACTTCCCCTGCCACCCATGTTGCGGCCAGCCGTTTTCCTTGATGATGGCCTCGTCTCTATTATCGGCGCGAACCCCTCTATCCTGAACCTCGGGGCCGCGGCGGGGG
>BGNK01000711.1:41591-73896 GCA_003297005.1 Symbiodinium sp. clade A Y106
GGGGGCGGGGACCGGAACGCCCAACCCCTACTTTGTGCCCAATATAGGGAGTACTTTAAGGCCAATGTATATACTTCTTGAGTACATGGACCCTTAAGTTAGGGATATGTACTTGAATGCGTTTCTTGGACGTGTTCCTTGAAGGGGCCGTTATGACAAAAGTTTATCATTTTTCTGCTTGGTTATTTCAAAGTCCAGTAGTAGAATAAACAACCTTAAACATGTGTCGGGGTACCCCCGTTTTGGATGCTGGACAATAAGTAAGGTATGCAGGATACCCTCGTCCCGAACCCGAAACCCCAACCCAACGCCACGGAACAGATCATAAGCACCGGACAAATCTTGTTCAAGCTCCTTGAACCCCAGGAAAAGACCGTTCTAGCACAGAAACCCTAAACCCTAAACCTGACGGAATCGTTGCTAAACCCTAAACCCGTGTCATGGCGTGTCAGGCTTCCGTGGACAAGGTCTTCGGGACGCCACAGCACAAGTTTTTCAGGAACCGGGAGGGGTGGTTGATATTAATGCAGGAACCTGATTAAGAAACCATGGGTCTATAACTTCAAAATAGTAGGATTCATATAAGGAACCTTAATAAAGGCCCAAGGTTTCCTAATCAGGTTCCTACATTAAAGGACAAGGTTTCAAGTTTTATTGGTTCGTGGGTTGATTTGAAAACTTCGATAATACAGGGGCCTAAATAAATACCTCTACAATTTTGGGGGGGTCCTTATTATAAATATAGTACCATGGGCCCCAAAACCCCCTTCAAGTTATTAAGGCCCCTATATTAGGGGCTCTAGGGTTTATAGGGTGTAGGGTCTTGACCCCTACTAAACACTAGTACCCTCATACTGTGATACCCTACATAAGCCCTCAACCAGCGAACCAAGAAGTACCAAGGGTTCAGCGTTTCCTACATTCTTTGGTTTAATATTAAGGGCTTTCGGAAGGGTTCTATGAGGGTGCTGCGAGGGTTTGGGGATCTTGTGCTCGGTGAACTTAGCAAACTTGAGAGTGCAATAAAGGGTTTAGGGTTTACGGCTTTAGTCAAAAAGGTCGCACGGCTTTGTCGGAAATTCTGAACATCGCCATCTTTTCAACCCAAATAAATCCCCCTGAATGCCTGAACCCTAACCGTGAACTCTCTCTCTCTCTCTCTCGCTCTCTTTTCCTCTCACGCATGCGGATGTCCGGAACGTAACAAACCCCGAACCCTAAATCCTATAAGCCCTAAACCCTGAACCTAAACCCCAAGCCCTAAACCTACTTAGAGCCTAAATAAACCGCTAAACCCCAAACCCGGAACGAGAAGTCCGAACCCTTAGGTCCCACATGGCTTTAGGGTTTAGGGTTTAGGGTATAGCTTCAGCAATTGTGCGTATGGGATTTTCCGACAATTAAGGGTACCTCATTTTAAATTTGGGTCCTTATAATAAGGATCCTACTATTTAGGGTATTCTATTAGGGTCCCCTATATAGCCCTCGGAACTGTGGACACTTGTCTCATCAACCCCAAAGAAGCGTCTCACAGACCCTGAAACAGGACCCTGAAACAGAAAGGCTAAATAAACCCTGGCCCTAAACCCTAGACCCTAAACCCTGAACCTAAATCTGATGCGTCATAGCACAATGGATTCCCGAGACCCCAAACCTTGAACTGTTCAGGTAATACCCTAGGGGTCCAAAGGACCCAATAATAAGGTACTTGGGTTTAGGATAGTAGTTATGTAGTTTCATATTTCGGAGAGTATATGATTATTGGGCACTTCGACCTTTAGGGATATACAGTAGCAAACTGATTAAGAAACCCTGGATCTTTAGTAGGATCTTGATAGGGTTCAGGGTTTAGGGTTCTTTATATGACAGCTAATATTTCCGGGTTGTAGGGCGAGGGATGACGAGGGCTTCTTGATCAAGTTCCTAAATTGCCCCAACTTGGAGGTTCATGGGTGGTTATAAGCGGGGTTCCAAGTGGGGTAATTTACTTCTAACCCATATTAGTGGACTTGTAACCCTACTTATAACTACCCAATCTCCCCCAATGACGTTGTACCATGCGTTGTAATCGTAGAAAACTCTTGTACACTCTTTCGTGGAAGCAAGTATATAAGCCATACAGAACACTTCACAGACAAATAAGGCAACATGTTGAAACACTATTATAAGAGTATAAGAGGGTGCCAGAGCTGCAAAGCCTGGTTGACTCCTTTATATTACCCTTGGAATGTCTTGTGCAACTCTTCAAAACCATGTGCGAGCCCATAAAAACCTAGTCAGAGAATGAAACCCTCTGATAAATGATGAAATCCCTCCTAAACTCATCTAAACTCCAAGAACCCTAAACCCCAAATCCCTTTGGCAAGCCCCAACTGAAGATTATTATTGGAGCTCTTTTATAGTAAACGCCAGAAAGTTGGAACATCGTTATCCTGATGCCCTTAAGGTAACTTATAGGGAATTCTAGCACTAACCATCCTAAATCCATGTTCCAACTCTCTGGGGTTCACTACAAACCCTTAAATCCTAAACCCTAAGCCCTCATGAGCGGTCTTGAAACCTAGCGTACATCCTAAACCCTAACCCTCAATCCCTAAACCCTAAGCCCTTAAATCCTACAAAAGGAGCGCGCCTTCAACTCTGACGGCAGCCTCACGCACTGCTTCTGTCGCCCAGGCCCTGGCGTTTCGTAGGGTTTGGATATGTCCCACTTGGAGGGTTTAAGGTTTAGGGTTTAAGGTTGAAGGTTTAGGGTCTAGGGGCCCGGAGGACTTAGTAAGTAGTTATTTTATAGACTTATAAGTATCATAGCCTCAATTGGAATCCCCTCTAGGGTATATATTTATATAAAATTATACATAATTAACATGTGTATATATATATATACATACATATATATATATGTATATTATATGTCTACTTATTAGGGTTCAGGTTAGAGAACTGTTGTAGGAACTAAAGCCGAAATCCCCGCCAAAGCCCTAAATCCCTAAACTCTAAACGCTAAACGCCTAAACCCTAAACCGCTAAACCGCTAAACCGCTAAACCCCTAAACTTAAACCCCGAAACCCTACACCCGAGTTACAGGAATCCCGGCTTGCGGTTTAGGGTTTGGGGTTCAGGGGATCGGATCTAGTAGGGGTTCAGGCAGTTTAGGCTTTATAGTAGTACATATAATACGAATGCTATTCTTCAGGGCTCCGGTATTTGATTCTGATTATACCATAATATACACCAACACCCTCTTCTGATAATTAGAGCCTCTATAATATCTGGCACATTATACAATATATGTTACATATTATACAGTATGTACCAAACCCGACCAAACCCTCTTTTATAATTCGAACCTCTATATGACATTGTAGGAGAGGTTGTGTCCAGCCATGGCCTCGCTTACTGTGCGCATTGCGTTTTTGAGCGGCGAAGAGCATAGCATCTTGGCTTCAGCGTTTAGAGATGCGTGTTTCCCGCGAATATATCAGGGCCAAAAGGCCTACGGTATTGGTACTTAGATGCTTTGGGTTCGGGTCGTTACTTGGAGGGTCGGGGGGACTTAGTAAGTAGGTGATAAGTAGAGTTACAGGTACCCGAGAAGTGATCCTAATTGGGGTTATGGTACTTATAAGTCTCTAAAACCCCGACCCTCCAAGTAGGGTGTTACACAAGCCCTACACCCTGAGCACTAAAGGCTGAACTCTTCCTAGACCCCCCAACTTGGAGGGTCGGGGGACTTAATAAGTAGATAGTAGGTAGACTTATAAGCACCCCAAAAGGGATCCTAATTGGGGTTATGAGACTTATAAGTCTATAGAATAACCAGTTGCTAAGTCCCCCGACCCTCCATGTATGCTTATACTAAGGAACCCCAGGCGAATTAAGAATGATATTGGCACTGTTGAAGCTGCCATATAGGAGTTTCCGAGAATTAGGGGTACCTTTGTGGAGTCCTTCTAAAAAAGATCCTAGTATTTAGGGTACTATATTAGGGTCCCCTATTTTCGGAAACTCCCTAAACCCTGTATAGAACCCTAATAGATCCCTTTAAGGAACCCTTATAGATCCCTTTAAGGAACCCTAGGGTCGCCTATTTTCGGAAACTGCCATATGAACACCTTTCACCATCAACCCCCAGAGTCTCTTTCATAGAGTGCTTGTGGGGGTTCTAAAAGGGATCCTAAATATTATAAGGGATCGAAAGGGTTTTAGGGTCTTTAAGGGTTCTTGTTAAGGGGGGGTTTAGGGTTTTAGGGGGTTTAGGGCTTACCTGGGCTTTGGAGTACCATACTTTAATACTTGTTTTCTTAAGGAACCATTATGAAATAAAAGTTTATGCTTTTTTCTCCCTGGTTACTTCAAAGCCCAGTTAATAGGGGTAAATTTAGGGTATATTAGAGGGTACTTGGAGGGTCGGGGGGACTTAGTAACTGGTTATTCTATAGACTTTTAAGTCCCATAACCCCAACTAGGATCCCTTTTAGGGGACTTATAAGTCTACTTACTATCTACTTACTCGAAGTAAGCAGCATACTATCTAATACCCCCCAAACGAAAAATCTAATCATTCAGCCCCCTTATGCCCAAAGGGTCCTAGGTACAGTCATGGGGGATACTTTCCTAAATCATAGTAGAAATTCCTAGTATTATAGAGATCCAACATGCGACTATTTAGGTACTTGGGACCATTTAGGATGACAGCCCTAAAACCCTAAACCCTAAATGTCCTATACCCTATGCCCTAAACCCTAACCCTGAACTAACCCTAAATGCCCTAAACCCTGAACCCTGTAAAGGTTGACACTGAGGGGCTTCAGACCTTTCGGGTTTAGGGTTTAGGGTTTAGGTTTGGTGCTTTCGCTTTTGGCTGGTGCCTGGAGAGGGTCGGGGGACCTGGTAAGTAGTTTTTTTTATATAGACTTGCTAGTTTCCATTACCCCAATTATGATACTTATACGGGTACTTCGAAGTCTACTTGTTACCGAAATACTTACGAAGGCACCCCACCCTGCAATTGAGGGTTCAGGGTGTTACGATTTAACTTCTTGTCTTGTCTCTGATCTTCGAACGAGGCTTCTTTGCACATCAGCAGTATGAGGGTGGCAAGAAGATTGGTTCTGGACCCTTCATGGAAGCCTCATGACATGTATCCTCAGGCAACCCTTTACGGGAGCCCCGCGTTGATGGATTTTGCGCGTAGCCACCCGAGGTATCATTGTGCCAACCGATGCTACAGTCGATGACCTTCGGGCGACCGCGGAAATGGAGATGTAGCTGGGCTCGGGAGTAATTATAGTATTTACGAAGCCCAAAGCAGAACATTAAACTTCGTGGGGTTCCTCGATGGGTATACAAAAAAGTATGAACTGTGTTGGCCTCCTTTTTGAAGTCGCATGAGAGGTATTTAGGATACGTCGTTGAGGTGTTGAAAGAAATCGAGTTTATGTTGTGTTCAGGGAGGTTTTGGGTTCGTAAAACCCCTGTGCCCTGATCCCGGGTTGTAAGTAGGGCTTAGTAAAACCCAAACCTTCAGCCCTGAATCTATCATGAGTGTTTGGGCAGGTTCTAGTGCAAGCTCTCATATTCCGTAGCGACTTTGCATAATACTCTACGTGTGTCTTTCTGGCAGCTCAAGCGAGTTTAAAAGTGCAAGACCTGCTATTGTCCATTGTTTTCGTTGAGTTCTGCTAAGACTAAATCCTAAACGTTCCGGATTGCACGGTGCGAGTTTCAAGCAATTTGGGAAACGACTTAGACCCTTAGTAGCGTCCTTTTTTAGAGGCACCCCTGCGTTGCTGAAAACCAGCTGAGGCGCAGAAGTCTGGGTAAACTGATATCTGCCTGCGGCACCGTCTTGCTGGCGCCTTGTCACAGTCAGCACACGGACACGCCCAAACGGGGGTCGTGTAAGTGTAAGGGTATCTTAAGCACTAAGCCTCAAACCCTAAATCCTGATTAATTACCAAGTCCCGCAAACTCTAAATCATTAAACGTTGTGGGAGTTTCACCGTCTTGGTTTTGGCCTTCGGTGTAGTGTTTGGAGGACCTTAGCTTAGCGCAAGTATAAATATAGGGTTTAGGGTTCAGGGTTTAGGGTTCATCAGTTTAGGGATCATGGGTCTAAGGTTCAGTAGTTTAGGATTCAGGGTTGTGGGTTTGGAGAGTTTAGGCACTTGTTTTAGCTTGTGTTGCCTCGGAGCTGCGTGACTCAGGCTTCAAGCACACTCGTGCAGGAAGGCATCAAGGATGGTAACTCTACGGCTCTTGGCGACCGTTTTGTTTTTTATTGTGTTGTTTTCTGGCTTGTGGTTTCTCGTTTTAGGAATCTGCACAGATAGGTATCTGCACAGATAGGTACGTTTTGCTGTTGTGTACCTTTTAAGAGGAGTAAAGGTGAAGCTGCCCCCTCAAACACTTGAGTATTTTGACGGAGTGGAACCTACACCCGAAACCCTAAAGCCTCTGCCTTCCTCAACTTACTTCTGAGGTGATGTCATCATTGCAGTTGTCCAAGACGTGACTGTTGCAGCAGCCACCAGCGCGTTTGCCGTGATCCGCTCAGATGGCACAGCTCCTCGAACGTCCTCCCATCGAGTTTTCTGTTCTTTTGCCATCTATGGACCGGGACAAAACCCTAAGCCCTAAACCCTAAACCCCAAGTCCCAAGTCCAAACTCCCAAAGTCCAATCCACCGAAGCCCTAAAACTCTCAACCTGAAATCCAAATCCCCTTGGATGGAAGGGTCCTTTGTTCCTTAAGGTTGTTGCATGGGGAAACCCGCACTTTGGCGGAGATTGCAGTGCAGTTCAGGAACAGCTGCAGCATGTGCAGCCCGGTGGACCACGCATTGAGCGTTGACATTTCGGGGCTTGGGGCTCAGGGCGTTTCGGGGTTATGGATTTGATGCTTGGGGTTCGGGTCTATCGAAGTCGACTTCCCTTTTTCCTTTCCAGATGTTAACCTTTCGAAGATGCTACATGCGCACCACCATTCTATGGATGGTCTTAGGATGCCATTCCATCATGGTTGCAACCTATTCCCCAGATCATTCGAGTATTACCGTTCTTTGAATACTGCGTGGGATGTGAGTCGGCTTCTGCTTTCTGTGGTCCGTACTCCCTTAAAAGAATTGGCTCCGGCAGAAACTTGAGTTTCTTCCGGGACCACACCCCTCCATATCACAGGTTTGATCAAATAAGGCAATCCATTCAAGCAGCATTGGGTGCCTTCGCAGCTCTTCGCGCTGATGGTTCAGTCGTGACCTGGGGCGATCCTGGCGGTGGAGGCGACAGTTCTTCAGTGCAAAGCCAGCTCTGTAATGTTTGCCAAGTTCAATCCAGCGGATTGGCTTTTGCTGCCATCAAGGCGGACGGAAGTGTGGTGACTTGGGGTTCTCCTTCCTATGGTGGCGATTGCAGTGCCGTGCGTGATCAGCTCTACAGCGTGCAGCAAATCCAATCCAATTATGTGGCTTTTGCTGCCCTTCGTGCAGACGGAAATGTGGTTACCTGGGGCGAGACGGATAGCTCCGCTGTTCGTGATGAGCTGCAAGAAGGAGTTCTGAGTATCTACGCCCAAGACTTCATGGGCTTCATGGGCCCCCTATTAGCACATGAGTTTGGAATGGTTTTGGGCTTCGAGGTCGGGTTCAGGATACTTGACTGTCGTTTTGTGGCTGAAACGTCAGGGTTGTCCATAACACGAGTAGAACTGAACGGTTCTTGGCCATGAACTGAACAACCACCGAGTAGCTGGGTAGGTAACCTTTAACCTTTCGGCGGGTTATATAGAATCCTAGCATAACCGAAAAGGTTAACCTTTTTGGGGCTAAGGTACGTACTCGGCCCCTAAGACCAAGGCTTTGCTGCTATCAAAGCAGGTGGTCGCCTTGTTTTTTGGGGCGGTGGTTTATTTGCTCCGCGAGGCTTGATCCACTCGGGGCTTGACAACATTGCGCATCTCCAAGTTTCTTGGCGGCCAACCAGCCCCAAATTTATGGGCTTGAGATTGGTTTGAACTGGGGTTCACTGCAACACGCTAGCTTATCAAAACCAAAACGACGATCCATGATGTAAACTGGCCACTGCTACATCCGAAGGAGGTATATATACGAATGTCATAGGGTATTTGACTCCAGTCATTGGTGCACACTCAAGTCTAAGACCGTGAACGCTAAAGCTGCCCTAAACCCCAAAGCCAAAAAACCCTGAACCCTAAGCCTTTATTAACCCTAAATAAATTTATCACCCGAAGCTCAAAGTGTTCCTTGAGGTTGTCGGGAGACGGTGGGCTGCTGCTTCGGAGGATGGAAACTTGGCACTCAGCTTTGAATCCATCCGCGGTGAGGGGTGCTTGCTGGTTCCGGAATGCGCAAGCAGCCTCGCACGCTGCCGGGATTGCCTTGCAGTGCTTCAGAAAGATGGAACGGTGCAGTTCTGGGGGCGCTGTGCCCCGACCTGGCTTCGAAAAGAACTGAGCAATGTTGTCCGACTTCGGATGGCCGGTGTGCATGGTGCAGCCCTCCGATCAGATGGGTCAGTTGTGCTGTGGGAAAACACAGCGCGTGGTTCGAATCCGGGTGCTTCTGCGCTCGTGCGCAGCCAGCTAACGGATGTCAAGGACATACAGGCAAATTCGTGCGCTTTTGCCTTTCTTCGACGAGATGGGTCTGTTGTTACTTGGGGAGAGGACAGATACGGAGGCAACAGTGCCGCAGTGCAAACACATTTAACGGATGTCGTCAGCATCCAAGCGAGCCACCTTGCCTTCGCTGCGATTCGTCGTGATGGATCCGTGGTGACATGGGGTGAGCCAGGGAGTGGGGGTGACAGCAGCCTGGTACAAGAACAGCTGGGTCGTCGAGTCGCCAACAAGCAGGCGGCTCTTAGGGCAAAGCAGGCTGGTCCTCACCCCATCAAGTCCCAAGTGTTGAAGAAGCCTTCCAAGAAGTATTCGAAGAAATAGAGGGTGCAGCATGTGAACTCGGTCAGACGGAGGATCCAAATCAAGAAAACATCGCAGCATCAAAAGATTCGACGTGCCTTGACAGCGGGGTGATATGGGTTTTTTAGCGCACTGTGTGTGTGTTGTGGCCTTAAGAGGCACATACCTCAATCATCCTAATGGCAAGCCCCAAACTCAAAGCCTTATTATAACCCTAAAGCCTAAACCCCAAACCCTATCCTAACATAACTTCAGGGCTTTGGGGGTCCCTGTTTGGGCTTGGGGGTTTTAAGGTTTAGGTTCCTTTAGGAACCAGATGTTAGGGCCTGGGGGGGTTTAGGGTTCAGGGATTCGGGTTCAGGGTTTAGGTTCAGGGTTCAGGGTTTAGGCTTCAGGGTTTAGGGTTCAGGGTTTAGGGTTTAGGGTGTAGGGGTTTAGGGTTCAGGGTTTAGGGTTCAGGGTTTAGGGTTCAGGGCTTAGGGTTTTGGATTTTAAAATACATCCCCCAACCCCTGAACACTGAAACCCTCTAACCTGAACCCTTCAACCCGAAAACCTACTTCATTTGTTAAACCCTAAGTACGTATTATTCAGGACCATACTTGGAGGGTCGGGGGACTTGGTAAGTTGTTTTAGACTTATCTTGTAGGTATCATAACCCTAATTGGGATTCCTTTTGGGTCGCTTTAAGTCCACTTATTACCCTAAGGGTCCATGTACGCCTATATGCAGACATTGACCCTAAAGTACCTATATAGGGACTACTTTAAGGCCTAAGTATATACTATTTGGGTACATGGACCCTTAGAGTTATCTGCTTCCTAAGCCCCCACCCTCCTAGAAACGCTCTACTTGGAGGGTCGGGGGACTTAGTAAGTAGGTAATAAGTAGACTTATAAGTACCCTAAAAGGGAGCCTAATTGGGGTTATGAGACTTATAAGTCTCCAAAATAGCTAGTTACTAAGCCCCCACCCTCCTAGAAACGCTCTAAGAACGGGTACCTTCGGTGCAAACCCCAAGGCGCCAAGCTCTAAACCAGCTCAGACAAGAAGGCTGTCGGTTTAGGGTTTAGGGTTTAGGGTTTGGGCTCCACTAGGGTTTAGGGTTTGGGGTTTATGCCGCAAAAGTTTGCTGCATAAGGTTTGCTGCTTCTTTTATAGGCTGCAATAGGGATGTACAGGGGTCTATAGGTTTACGGGCTGATGAACATCATACTCCTACACCCTAAACCCTAAACCATTCAGGATTTCGCCCATCGACCTGGGTTTTGGAACGAAGAACTGGGAAACCTCTGTATTCACGTAATCACAGTGCTGAGGGCAACAAGCGAAGCCGTAAAGTGATTCAAAACCTATATAGGCGTGTTTAAGTCTAAGCATCCTAGTTTAGGCTTAAGGGAGCCTGTGAACATAGTATAGTGTTATGTAGTATTGTACTGTACACTATATTATGTCATATCATAGCGTATCGTTATCATATCATATTTTGTGGTGCTGTGTTATAGTTGTTTCAATGTAGCATAAGTAATATAACAGTCTTATACATTATGTGGTACTATATTATATTATAATTATATGCTGATACGATATTCTGCCATATTTCATAACGCAGTATATTTTTCTACAATATGATACTACTGTTTTTATAATCATCTGTATTAAATTATATATATACTACAATTCAGTAGGTTGTATTATATCATGCTGTACTGACATATATTCCACCATAACACGCTTCTACATTATGTTATTCTCTGTTGTAACATGTTATATCCTACTTTTCGCTATACTACTTTATGTATTGTAACATTTTATACGGCATACTACGTTATATCGAGTTTTCATATTGTATAATAAAAACCAATCATATTGCATCTTTTTCCTTATATCATACCATACTATATCAGACTACATCATTTACGGACGCACATACTGACGTCTGAATTTGAGCTATTTTGCTGCCTCTCCAAAGCCAGAGCATCAGCATGCACCCCTAGGCCCTAAGGGTCCATGTACCCACATAGCATATACTTTGGGCCCAATGTACCTATATGGGGAGTACTTTAAGGCCAATGTATATACTATATGAGTACATGGACCCTTAGGGAGGGCTAAGAGCTGGAAGCTCCCAAGCTCTAAAACATGAAAGCCCGAAGCCCGAAACCCTAAACCCTATTTGGAGGGTCGGGGGACTTAGCAAGTAGTTCTTTTATAAAGAAATCGGACCCAGTCCCCTTGATGTAAGGGCTTTAATAATTAGAATAGGGTTTTGGGGGGCCTCCCTATTAGACTTATAGTATAACATACCTCCAAACCCTATTCTAATTTTTAAGGCCACTATAGTAAACAGCCGAAGCCCGAGAACCTGAACCCTACACCCTAAACCCTAAACCCTACACCCTAAACCCTAAGCACTGAAGGAAGCCCTTGGACCTCACCAACCCGAAAGGAAGACCCTAAACTGAGCTTTGGGGTGCCATACTTTCATAGTTTTTCCTTGAAGGAGCCATTATCGAAAACAAAATTTATACTTTTTTCTCCCTGGTTACTTAAAAGCCCAGTAAACTCTGACCCCGAGACCACAACCCGAAATTACAGTAAGCTGCTAATTGAAAGGCCTTGGTGGTCAGAACAGGGTATTGAACTATATCCCTAGCATATACATTCTTTTGGGACCCAGTTCCAAAATGGTTGTAGATATGAACTCGCTGGGTTCTATATTAAGTTCGAAAACCTGACAGGTCCGAGCGTGCAGGCTTCACTGCCCATCGAGCGCCAGTACGATATCAGCATCTTATCGGTGGTTTAGATGATAACAGCAATTAGGGTAACGCATGGTTAGTCATGATGAACAGTACAATAGCGATATTATTCGTAAGGGTCCAAAGGACTTGATGATTAGGTACTTGGGTTTAGGGCTTAGGGTTTCGGGTTTAGGGCTGTAGTTTTGTAGGCTTGTATTTCCAGAAATTTTTCGCGGCTGCATAGTGCACAAGGATCCGCACCAAGTACCTTTAGTAGAGAACTTTTGGTTCTCAAGAGGCACTCCGGCCCGTAGTTATGGAATGCATTGTGAAATCATATGAGGGGTCCTCGATGATCCTAGTAGTTTTAATTTGAGGTAAATCCCTTTAGGGTTCTTGAGTGTTTTTGGAGTCTCTGGGAGCCTTGTTCCCCGGTCGGGGAGGCTTGCGAAATGCCAAACGCACAGGCAAGTAGGATCGTCCGTCCCAGTTAAACGCGGTTTAGGGTTTAGGGTTTAGGTTAAGTACATGCCCAGAGAGACCCCTTAATTAAGGAATAGACCTTAAAATTATACTAGGATCCCTAGTATGAATTTAGGTATATTCCTTCATTAAGGGATATTGGGAAGTCTGGGCCACGGGTACTCGCCAAAATGTAACACTACAAAACATACACTCACCAATAATCGGGAAGCAAGATTCTCATTACGAGCACCCCAAATGACCTAATGAAGAACACAATGTCCTGATCAATAGCAAGACTATAAAGCCGTATGAAGCCGCATCAAAGCCCTTGCAAAAACCCTAAATAGAAGAAACCCAAATAACCCTCTCGCCCGAGACCCCAAATTCCCAGAGCCCTATAAGCCGCAACAAAAAGCCCAAATTGTTTAGAAAGCCACAAACTCTGATCCCTCCCCATAGGGCCCTGCAGAAAGCTCACTAGAAACCTGCAGCAGTCCACTTGTGTAAACTCTCAGGCAAACCCTAAACTCTGTCGTAATACACATATGCATATGATTGCATGTGTATGTATATATATATACATATGTATACTCATACTGCCTACTTACGAAGTCCCCCGACCCTCCAAGTACCCTCACGTGGGCTTCGGATAAATGTCTTGTACGTTCGTACTTGGCAGAGGTTTTGATGAGTAGTTACTTGGACCCTCAGTCTTCAAACTCCTCTCGTAGAGGGTCCATATATACTACTGGTATGGAATCAGGCTCCCAAAACCATAAGAATGATGGTCTTTTGGGACCCAATTCCATGGTGGCAGTATGTCTGGACCCTTCGGGTCTATGACACACTATAGACTCCTGTAATGCTCTAATATAGGGGCCTAAACACCACTATAATGTACCCCAAAACCCTATTCTAATTATTAAGGCCCCTATATCACAGAATCCTTGTAAAGCCTTGTAAACATCTCTATAGAGGGCCTTGGGCCTTTTCGCTAACCTTTGTCGGCTTCTTCAAAACCCAAAACCCTAAACCCCTAAACCCTAAACCCAAAACCCTAAACCCCAAACCCCTAAACCCTAATCCCTAATCCCTAAACCCCTAAACCCTAATCCCTAATCCCTAAACCCCTAAACCCTAATCCCTAATCCCTAAACCCCTAAACCCTAATCCCTAATCCCTAAACCCCTAAACCCTAATCCCTAATCCCTGGAGCTTGATCCCCAAAGCCTAAAGCCCTAACCCTAAGGGTCCAAAGGACCCAATAATGAGGTACTTGGGTTTAGGATAGTAGTTATGTAGCTCTACGTTTGGGAGAGTATATGATTATTAGGTACTTGGACCCTTAGGGTAAACCAATAAAGTCCTACAGTCCGAAGCCCTAAAATGTTATAACCCTACAGCGCTCAAGCCCCAAACCCTACAACCCTAAAGCCCCAAGCCCCGAAACGGTAAACCCAAAAACCCTAACACCAAAAGGTTTCTGGATTGGCCCCGATTTCTGCGACGCTTCGCTAACGGCGGCAGCCGCTGAGTCCTTCTCCGGCCTCGTGGCGAAGGCGTGCTTGGAAAGGGACGCCGTAATATGAAGCCAAAATAATGGGTGGCATGATTCCCTTTTTGTATTTTTGTACGATTAAACTATAATAGACTATAACCATATTTGACCATATGTATGCGTGTATATATGCCATATGGGACCATATGTATACGTGTATATATGTATATGACCTAAAGGCCTATTCTCATTATCAAGGCCCTTATAATAGCCTAGCTAAGGGTCCACAAGTTCTGCTTGAAGGGTCAAGGGCCTTAGTATGTAGGTGGTGATACTTGGACGGTCGGAGAAAGGGCTTAGGGTCCGGGGTTTAGGGTTTAGGTCGGGGGACTTATAAGCAGAGAAATAAGTACCCCAAGAGGGATCCTAATTGGGGTTATGATACTTCATAAGGTCTGTAAAACGCTACTTACTAAGTCCCCCGACCCTGCAAGACAGTGCCAATAGGGGGAGCGCGCTTCCAACGTATGAACCCAAGACAGTAAGTTGCAAACTAGGTGCGATCGGGCACCTTTCAGCGCGAGAATGCACTGCGAAGCGAAGGTGGAGGTGCCGAAAACTATCACATGCACAGGAAAGACTGAGTGTGAGAGAACTGACTTACCAACCCTAAACCCTAAACCCTAAGCCCCTAAACCCTAAACCCCTAAGCCCCTAAACTCTACAACCTAAACCCCTAAAGCCTAAGCCCTAAACCTGAGCGTTTGGGAGCTGAGTTACCACCGCATGGGGGAAGCCGAGCTTCGAGAACTGCTCAGGCACATGCAGGACGTACTAGTGTACTATAGGGGCCTTAAAAATTACCTATGCCATTCTTGGGGGGTTCCTTATTATAACTGTAGTATAGTGGGCCCCCAAAACCCTGTTCTAATTATTGAAGGCCCTTAGATTATGTTTTTGACCCTAGATATAGGAACCTCTGTGCCTGCAACGGCCGCTTGTCAGAGCCGCAAACCCTAAAGCGCTAAACCCCGAAACACCTATAGTAGGTTTACTAGTGCTTTTCGATCCTTCTGCATGATTGTGTTTGCGACCGAAGTTGAGTCGGGAGGAAATGGTCCTGCGTTGTCATTCCTCTGTGGAGTCTACATGCCACGTGCAATTACTTTGTGAACAGGATGGCGATCGCGAATATCCACGTGCTCGGGTCTGGATTCTTGCATACCGGTGCTGAAACATACACTCTCCGCCCTCAACGAGCGGTTCGACACCACAATCACCTTCAAGCACGTGCTATCTTGCGACATTGATGAAACGAGGCAGGACTTCATTCGCAACGCACACCCGGACGACGTGTCCGTCCTGATGTCGGCCTTAGGGAACCAAAACCCTCAACTTTATATCATTCAGTTCGATGTCATACTCCCTAATTGACTTACGCATAAAGTAGCACTGCCTTACAGCCCCCTAAGCTCTAAGAGGCCTGATTTCCCTGGCCCCTTAAATTTTAAACCCTGAACTCCTGGCCCCTTAAACCCTAAACGGTAATTAACCCTTAAACCCCAAACCCGAAGCCCCTGGCCGCTTAAACCCTAAACCCATAATCCCTAAACCTGTTCCAAAACCCCTAAACCAAAACCCTAAGCCCTAAGAGGCCTGATTCCCCTGGCGACTTAAACCCTAAACCCTAAACCCATAAACACCTAAACCCCTAAACCAAAAACCCTAAGCCCAAAGGGTGGCGACTTAAACCTTAAACCCTTGAACAGACCCATCTCCTGGATGCGTACACCAGCCCGCGGGATGGTCGTGAAGCCCGGACCTACAGGACCCGCTCGGGGTTTCGTCTTGGTTGTGTTTGCGCAGGTGCAGGGTTTAGGGTTTAGGGTTTAGGGTTCAGGGTTTAGGGTTTAGGTTTCAGGGTTTAGGGTTTAGGGGTTAGGGTTCAGGGTTTAGGGTTCAGGGTTCAGGGTTCAGGGTTTAGGGTTTAGGGTTTAGGGGTTAGGGTTCAGGGTTTAGGGTTTAGGGTTTAGGGTGCAGGTGAGCATATTCGTTTTTATTTGTGTGTGTGTGTGCGTGCGCATGTCGTTTATGGGGGGTTTGGGCTTCAATTGCGGTTCTTGTTTCTTTTTGGTTCCGTGTGAGAGCTTTCGGGCCATTTAGGTTGTTCGAAGCTGTTTTTTGGGGTTTTGCTGCTGTTGCACCCTAAGCCCTAAAACTCTCAACCGTGTTCTGGGGCAGTGGGAGGATCAGCATCTCCACGACAAGCCGCATCGTCACCCAGGTGTGTCGAGGATTAGGACTTAGCATTTAGGGATTTGTTTTCTTTCAGGTTTAGGGGCTCTAAGCGGCTGATTAGGATTCAATGCCAGCTGCATAGGTTTCATTCATCAGGTATAGTGTAGCTGCGAAGTCAGGGTTCCTGATAATGAATTCCCTTTACATTGCCTGACAGAAGTAGGCATGTCGAGTTCGGACATGAACCCACAGGGACATAAGTACCTTTAGAGTGTAAAGTATAGTGGTTCTATGGTACGTCTTAGTTTCTACAGTTTGGGTAAAATCCCCCATATAGGCACGTAGGACCCTTTGGGGAAGCGCCTGCGTGCCTAGTCGGATTTGCGTTCGGTGTGCGCGTGAGTGCGGAGCTCTCCTTGTCACCCAAAGACGTCCATGCTCGTGCTGCTGCTGCGGTGGCTCCTCATCCGCCCCCTCCAGAAAATTGGGATGAATTCAACTGTGTGGAGCAAGCAAACGCCTCGCAAGCCCACCTTGAGGGATTCCTGGCTTTCTGGCCAGAGCAATTTGGCCCAGGCTGCAGGGAGGACATCGCTGGCTCCGGCCAACAAGTTTCGAGATGTTACCTCCATCGATCAGTGCGGCATGGGCCTGCAGCCCATTCCTTGGTGATACGATGGCTGCCTTTGATCTGGAACTCACTTGGCTCTTGCCATGCCCGGAAGCGGGATCTGCAGCTTGTCGCTGAGCACTATAATTGCACTTTGGGGGTTCAGGGTTACCATACTCTCCAATGCAGTTCCTTTGTGGTTAATTTGTTTTGTGGTTAGCATAGTGCACGAGGGAAGCCACGCAACCAAGAAAATCAATTGCAACTCACGACTCACATAAGCCCGCTACTGATCATGTTTTACAGGTCTTTTGATTTAATATTGGGATCTCAACAATAGGTAATCATGCCGTCTATACCTTTTTTTTTCAGGGTTGGGGGTTTGGGGTTCCGGGTTCGGGCTTTAGGGGTTTGAGGGAGGCTGTATAGGGTTGTGTGGAGGTTTATCATTACACTTACCTTTGGGTAGGAGGGAATGGAGGAATGGGGTACAATTATAACTACTATTACTACCTAAACCCTAAACCCTAAACGGTAAGTATAGGGGCGCTGCAGGGGCTTGCGGCTCGAGGTTTCGGGTTAGTTGTGTTTCTCATGGGTGTCCTTTAAATTTCGGGACGGCCTTGGGTCGGGGACAGATTTATGGGCTTAGGCCAGACCCCACAAAATAGTAGATTATGACCCCTTCATTAGACCTATAGGGTTATACATACCCATTTTTTTAGGGTACCTTGTCTTCTATTTTTCAAGTCCTAACAAAAAAACTCGGTACTTTAGAAAAGGGGTAAGGTATGACCCTTTAGACTGAAAAGGTAGGACCCTTGGGGACACGGGTTCAGGGTTTAGGGTTCAGGAGCTTCTGGCTCGGAGTGTAGGGCTCTCGATATGGGATTTTCGAAAATTTGGTGTACTTTTTTTTTGGGGGGGGCGGGGTCCTTATATAGATCCTTATGGTAAGGATCCTACAATTTAGAGTACTATACTGTATAACTATACTAGGGTCCCCAATTTTCTGAAACCCCCCCATATTTCAAGTAAGGATTTGTTCATACTTGGAGGGTCGGGGGACTTAGTAAAAAGCGCTTTAGAGTACTTGTAAGTCGACTTATCACCTACTTACAATTGCTAAAGTCCCCCGACCCTCCAAGAAAAGAGTGCCTTGTCAGGCGGGGTTTAAAGGTAATTGCCTGGACTGATTTCAAGAGAGTGAGTCTATGGTTCTCAAACCCTAGTTAACCCTAAACCCCACCCAAAATTGATGAAGGCTTCAACCTTAAATCTTAAACCCTACACCTTTCTGGTAGCACCCAAGCAGGCTTGAATATGGCACCCAGAATGGACTGAGGCCTTCGGCCTCATTAAACCCGAAGCCCTCAGCCCGTTAAGGGGCCGAAGGGGTAGAGTCCACGGGTTCAGGCCTGAAGTCACGTGCCAAGTTACGCTTTAGAATTTAGTGTTTAGGCTGCAAAAGGGTGTCTGTGTATATACTTTGGCCTTAAAGTAGTTTTTATATAGGTAACATACCCTAAACCCTAAACCCCTAAACCCTTAAACCCTAAAACCTAAACCCTCAAACCCCAAACCGGTAACCCTAAACCGGGCCCACAGACTTTCAGGGTTACATGCTCAGTCTTTCATAAGCCCCAAGCCTTACACCCAGAGAGGAATATACCTTAAATCATATTAGGGATCCTGTTAGAATTGAAGGTATATTCCTTAATTAAGGTGTTTTGGGGTCTCTGGGCACCCTCAACTATGGGAAAAAGCCGTCGGGCTCTGGCATTCACCACCCTCTGTGCGCACAATAGAAGCTTAAACAATTACCAGTACTATTTCGGTGGTTCCTTATTATAAAATCCTATTTTAACCATATTAATAGTAGAGTAAAGCTCTGCCTGCTTGGAGGGTCGGGGGACTTACTAAGTGGTTATTCTTCAGACTTATAAGTCTCATAACCCCAATCAGGATCCCGTTTAGGGTACTTATGAGTCTACTTACTATCTACTTACTAAGTCCCCCGACCCTCCAAGTGATCCTGCTCACAGGCCGACTGGAAGGCCATGTGCGAGAAGATGCGCAAGAAGCTGATGCAGGAGCTTTCCAGTTCGAGGCTTATAGGGTTTAGGGGTTGAGGGTTTGGGGTTTAGGGTTTAGGGTTTGGGGTTTAGGGTTTAGGGTTCGGGGTTTGGGGTTTAGGGTTTTGGCTGTTTAGGGTTGACCTGGACTCTAAGAAGTCCTTTAAAATGATGGGTTATTATTGGAGGGGGGGCAAGGTAGGGTTTTGGGGGGTAAACCCTAGACCCTAAACCCTATCCCTGTGCTGTGCTCGCATATAAGAACGCCCGAGCTAAGCAGTTGCCACAACCTGCCCCCCGGCAACTTCTTGTCTTGTCTCAGTTGTCGTTTAGGGTTTAGGATTTAGGGTTGTCACGCGCGCCAGAAGAGAGAGAGAGAGAGAGAGAGAGCGGGAGAGAGGGAGAGAGGGACGGAGGGAGAGAGGGAGAGAGGGCGAGGAAGAGAGAGAGAGAGTTTTCGTAAGATGGGGTTCATTCAGGTAGGAAGCCCTTACAAGTTCCATCGAATGCCCATCCGCGTAAGTTTCACGAACCACGCACGGCCTCCAATATTTTCGTATAGTGATTCGTATTGTCAACACTGAACGGTGTTGTCCGGCATCAACCAGAATTCGTCCTACAGACCCTACGTGGAAGTCCATGCCCTGAGAGTTGCAGCCGTCTGCGTTGAGGATTTAGGGTTTAAGGTTAGGGGTTCAGGGTTTAGTGTTTAGGGTTGAAATAAGAAGGTTTATGTGAGATGATATGGTCCGAAGAAGACGGGGGTAGTAGTGGAGGTTCTACAGAACCGTATATTATCGAGCCCTTCTGCATATGAGCATGCGGGCATATGCTTACCAGACTCTCAAACAGCCCGCAAACCTCAAATCTAAACCTATACACCACTGGAAACGGGGCCCTTACACAAAACAACAAGAGCAGCTAAGCCCCGAACCTCAAACTCGAACACCTAAACCTTTAACCGCCTTAGCCATGTAGTTTGGGCCGCCTGAGTCTCCCATTGTGGGTAACTTTTTGGGTTTCTGTATGAACCATAACAAGGAGGCTAAAATTTTAACTTTTAGGATGCGTTCAGAAATCAGCCAAGAAAGGTAATGCAGGATTTATATCATCAACCGAAGTAGCACTAGCAGCATCCGTTTATCCTCACTGTGCTGTTGGTTCTCTATCATGATATACCCAGGCCCCTCATCCTAACAGTTAACTCCAAGGCTCAAAATCGCCCAAAAGCCTTTCATAGCAGGGTCTTTTGGCCCAAAAGCCCTAGACTAGAATATGACTCCGTAGAGCCTTAGGGTAGCAGCTAAGAATGATTAATGATTAAGGCCCCAAAACCCCAACCCCTAAGCCCCTATAACCCTAAACTTTACTTGGAGGGTCGGGGGACTTAGTAAGTAGTAAGTAGACTTATAAGTACCCTAAACGGGATCCTAATTGGGGTTATGAGACTTATTCGTCTACCTGGAGGGTCGGGGGACTTAGCAACTAGTTATTTTGGAGACTGATAAGTACCATAACCCCAATTAGGGTCCCTTTTAGGGTACTTATAAGTCTACTTATTACCTACTTACTAAGTCCCCCGACCCTCCAAGTATAGAATAACCAGTTACTAAGTCCCCCCGACCCTCCAAGTATTGTCCCCAAAACAAGCTGTCTGTCTGCGGCGCACAGAGGACTCCCAAATTGAGCCGCGACGGGTCGCCAAGGCCTGGCCCCGTTCTGTTTGTTCATTTTTGAGGAGGCGTGTATGGTTTAGGCTTGAGTGTTTAGGGCTTAGGGGATGTAGGGTGCAGGGTGGGGTCTGCACGGGTGTTGGCAAGTTTAAGGATTTTCTTGGCTGTCTGGTCCAGTGGCCATTGCAGGTTGAATGTCTCGGGGTTTGTTGACCCAGCATTGCAACATGAAGCTTAAACTTCTTGTGGCCCACAGCTGCAGAGGACAAGCCCAAATTTGGCCGACTTATTAAGCTTCGAGCGGGGGCCCTCCTAAGCAAACCAGCCAAAGCTTAGAGCTGACTAGGGTTTAGGGTTTATTGTCTCTGTGTGTGTGTGTACTATAGGGGCTTAGATAATTACCTATACAATTTTTGGGGCTTCCTTATTGTAATTATCATATCCATAGTATAATATACCTTAACCTACCAAACTCTACTTTTTTGTAGGTTCTTCGTATAAACACTAATAGGGAATTTATAGGGACCCTACAAAAAGTAGGTTTTGGTAGGTTAAGGTACCTAATTATTAAGGCCCCTACATTATGTGTTTTGGCTGCCTGGCTTAGACTTGGAGATTTCCCAGCTGCACTCAGGGCAAAAACGGTCTGGGATGTAGGACGCAGTACATCCACAAGTGGGTGGTTGTCAAAATTATGGTCCCTTTTTGGGGCCCCCTATTATTTAGGGTACCCCAAAAGGGACCCTAATTTTGACAACCACCCAAGTACGTTGTTGGTTGGGCGCTGGTTGGCGCTATAGGTACTTGTTGTAGTAGCCCTTGGGGTTAGGGCGTAGGGTTTAGGGTTTAATGTGGCCCCTATGTTCCCTCTTACTTGTCCTTGTCCGCTCAAGTCAAAACTGTGAAACCATGAACCCAAATACAGGAAACCGCGGTTAATGATTCCGACCTAAATGGTAGTTTCCGAAAATTACTGTAGAGGTGCCTTATTTTGCGTCGTTATTATAAGGATGTATTTAGGGCACTATATCAATATTAGGGTCCCCTATTATCGGAAACTCCCAAATCGTGCCTTCTAAACTCCAAACGACTCTAAGGCCCTGAAGCTTAAAACCAATAGACCCCTCTGAAATCCTTATTCTAGCTCGTTCGATGGAACGCCTAATACGTCCTGAACAATTCCTTATATACACCCCTTTATGCATCCCTGAAATCGCGCTTTACAGCTTGAGAAAGCTTGCAGGCACGTCCACAAAGGCCAGAAAACCCTGAACCCCTCAACCCTAACCCCGAAACCCCTAAACCCTAAACCCTGAAAACCGTGAGAAACTTAAAGCGCAAATGAGCCCGCGGAGAGCGCAGAAGTGACAGAGGAGCCCGCTGAGTGCACAGCCGAGCCTCTCAGCGCTGAAAATCTGCAAAAAGCGCCGTTTAGGGCTCTTTTAGGGTTTAGGGCTCTTTTAGGGGTTTGGGGTTTAGGGTTTAGCAGTTTAGGGCTGTTTTACGGGTCCTTGAACGGGTTAAAAGGTGTCGGATCTTCTACAGTCGTTGCTGTAGCTTCTGTTCTTTAAACTTTGGCAGGATTCGACAAGGGGGTTATATAGCGCCCTTTTATGCTTGTTCAGGGCTTTAGGGCGTGCTTAGGGGTTGTGATACTTGAGTTTTGGGGCTTAGGACATGGGAATGCGCAGGAACTCAATCCAGCCACTGCTTCCCTGGCTCACCCTGTGATCTTCTTGAAGCATCGAGGTGTAGCGGGCGTCTCGCCAGATCTTACGCGAAGTACTGGACAGAAGGAGCATCTGGATCTACAAAATCCATCAGATCCCGTAAACCAAACCTAGCAACCCCCACACATGCAGTGACCTTTTCGTCATGCATATATCCAATCGAACATGCTGCACACTTGTGTGATGACTGGATCCAATCTCTTTTGAGTTTCTGTTGCTTGCTCTGGTGTAGTTTTCGAGTGTAGCTCGGAGACCACCCCAAGTTTGTACACCATCGCAGCCCTACTCCACTAGTATCGGTCTTATGTTTAAAGGCCTTTTGGGTAAAGCTTGAAGACCCTTAGCTCCGTCCGTGGCCGGCGCACGATGCTGGTAACGCCGTCGTCGTCGCCTCCAGCCACGCCATCTTCTCCGCCCCGCACAGCACCTGGGCAGGCGGCCGTTTAGGGTTGGGAGGCTGGGAGATTGACTTGCAGATTCGCGGTTTCGATTCTTGTGAGCCGCGGACATCCACAAAACACGAAGACCCCTAAACCCTAAACTGTAAGTCATCAGTAGCCAGCCCCGTTTAAAACGCGTGGGGCGAATTACGGTAGTTTCCAGAAAAAATGAAACCCCGACATGGACCCCAAGTAGTAAGCCAGTAAGCTAAACACTGAGACTGCAGCACTAAAATAGGGTCCTGCCGCAGCACCGGCAAGCAAGCGTATCAAAAAAGCGGTGTCATGCCGAAAGAAGAAACCCCAATGCAACACCTAAAACCTTAGAACGAAGAGGACACTTGGTTGCAAAATCCAGAAACGAGGTTCAGCTTCCGAGAATCTACATCCTAATCACAAGGCTTGGGGGGGGGGACCGTGTTATACCCTAAACCCTAAACCCTAAACCAGGCGCTCACGCACGCCGGCCATGAGGATGACGATCACTGGCTCGGCCCTCTGGGGTGAACGAGGATCCGAAAAGGGTTTAAGGTTTCTATATGCATGGTTTTTCGGGTTTGTCAACGAAGGTCCGAAAGGGGTACATTTGTAGGGTTTAGAGCTTGCAGGGTTTAGGAATTATAGGCTTGGGAACATCGTTTCGGGCTCTGAGGTTTACGACTCGGGGGGTCAGGGTTTCGGCTTTGAGCCCAAAAGCGAGGGTGATGGGTTGATCTTACGGGCTGGCTTGGTTGATCTTGACGGTCATGTCGGATCTCTTGAACCTTTTTGGTCCAAAGCCCAACTTTTCAATTTTTGGCCTCTTATGAAGTAGTCTGATTCTGAAAGTTTGAACTTTTAAGCCCTGGGGTTTTGGGGAGGTGAGTAATTAATGAAATAGACCTTAAACGATACTGGGAGCCCTAAAATAATTTACGGTATGTTCCTTGCTTACTAAACTATGCTAGGAACCCCGAAAATGATTTGAGGTAAATTCCTCAATTAAGGGATTTTGGAAGGTCTCTGGGATTCAGGATTTGGGCAAACAAAGGCTGCGAGAGGACCCCGGCCCTAAATTGCCAGGACCGATCCTTGGGATAAGGGCCCATCTGGCTATTTGTAAGGTTTCAAGGCTCCTGAGTAGTACTTTTCATTCGAGGGTCCCCTTATTAAAACCGGATAGTAGGAAAGAGGGTACCCGTATTGTAAAGGGGCTACTCAGAAACCTAGGTTTTGCGGGTTTAGGGGGTTTGGGTTTTGGGTCTTGAGTTTTTGAGGGTTTAGGGCTTCAGGGGGTTAGGGTTTAGGGCTTCAAGGGTTTTTAGGGTCTTGCCAAGGGGTTTACATGATTTTGAAAGTTGTGCCATAGACCAGCACAGCCTACTCTCATGGCTGTTGGGGTATAGGGTTTCCAGAGCCAGGCCTTTTGGGGCAGTCGCCCTGTAAGACTGTGCAGGAGTATCTAGACTCGGGCCTGGTGCAAGACAGGCTCCTGCAGGTTGCGCTGGTTGCGGTGCCAGATGACTCATAGCCCCCATTATCCGCAAACTGCTAACCGCATTTCTGCCATTCTAAACCCAAATACCTGACTATCAGGTACTTTGGACGTAGGGTTAGGTAAACTTCCATCGATACACGCAAACCCTAAGGGTCCATGTACCCAAATAGTGTATACTTTGGGCCTAATGTATCTATATAGGGACTACTTGAAGGCCAATGCATATACTATATGAGTACATGGACCCTTAGGGAAAGCCTGTAACCCTTGGTTTGGGGGGCCAGGTAAGCTCCAAGACCGAAGCACTAACCCTAAGACTCCATGTACCCATATATTCTACACTTGGGCCTTAAAGTACCTATATAGGGACCCCTTTAAGGCTTAAGTATCTACTATAAAGGTACATGGAGCCTTTGGGTAATTCGCAACCTTCAAGGCGCCAAGCAAGTTGCATCAAGCCACGAAACCATGTGAACCCAAACCCGAAACCTAGGATCGACTCTTAAACCCTGAAAGACTTCTGAAACCAGATAATACTCTATAAAACCCTTACAGAACCCCCTAACATCTCGAACAACTCGACAGCAAAACCCGTGCAGAACCGTCTAAAAACTTGAACACTCGATAACCAACCCTTGCAGAACCCTCTAAAAGCTCGACACATGATAGACCCTAAACCTTAAAACCCCAAACCCTAAAACGCTAAACCCTAAGCCCCTAAACCCTAATCCCCTAAAACCTGAAACCCTAAACCCTAAACGTTTAAACCCCTAAACCCTAAACACCCTCAACCCTAAACCCCTAAACCCTGAAACCCTAAACCCCACCCGAACGTTTCCAAGGCACGACTGCCAGGAGCCGTTTTGTCCGAGGCGCGACACTTCGAAACTCTGTGAGTTGAGGGTTCTGAATGGGCTTTCGAAACTCTTAGAGTTTAGGGTTCTAGAAGGGTTTTAGAAAGGCATATTATATAGGGTTTAGGATTGAGGGTTCTGAATGGGCTTTAGGGTTTTAGGGTTTAGAGTTGAGCCCCACGGGTCCAAAGGACCCAATAATAAGGTACTTGGGTCTAGGATAGTAATTATGTAGGTTCATATTTGGGAGAGTATATGATTATTAGGTACTTGGACTCTTAGAGTTGAGGGTTCTGAATGGGCTTTAGGGTTTTTGGGTTTAGAGTTCAGGGGTTTAGGGTGTAGGGTGTAGGGATTAGTCGTTTAGGGTTAGAGTTTAGGGTTCCAGCAGGACTTATTGGTCCAAAACCCAACTTTGAAACTCTTGGGCTCTGATGATGAATTTTCATGTGTTGTAGACCCGTACAGTCGAACTTTTCGGGGTTCTGCGTTCTGAGGTCCTTTACCGTGAACCCTGAACCTTCCTAAACCCCGAATCCTAAGTTCTCTACGTGGAGGGTCGGGGGACTTAGTCTTATACGTATCAGAACCGCGATGGCGGTGACTTTTCGGGTACTTATAAGTCTACTTAATGCCGACTTACTGAATCCCCCGACCCTCCAATGTAAGGGGTCGGAGTCCGATTTCTTAAACCCCTGAGATACCCCAAAATCTGCTTGCCAGGACGCTGAACTTCAACGGCCTCGACCAATCTGCACAGTTTCCAAGGCCCGGAGCACGCCAAAAAAATTTGGGGCAGAGGTCCAGGGTTATGTTTTTGGAAGCTTGCAATTGGGTTGTTTGTTGGCCCCATTGTGGCTAAGAGCCCTAGGCTAAAGTCTGAAGTAGCAGAGACCCCCAAGCCCGAAACGGCCCTAAGCTGCAAAGAAATCCCACAGCACACATGCCGTAGGATACGCCTTTGGCTTTGTTTGTTTCTCAGGTCCTTCGCAACTAACACATAACGTCCAGAAAACAGTATGCCCATGTTGCACCATGATCACGACATTTTCAGCCCGATGAACCCAAGACCCTGAACCCGAAGCTCTAAGCTCTAAACCCCGAACTTGCCAAAAGCCTAAACTTGGAAGTGCCCATGTGCCTTCCATCAGTAGCTGCAAGGCAGCAGGCAGTAGTCATCACCAATCCATGCCGCTCTTACTCGTTCTGCGGGGCTTTGGGTTTAGCTTTAGGCAAGGTCCTGGTCAAAGTTCTGCGTAAACCCTCAACTCTCAACCCTACACCCTACTCAAGGAGCCCCGAGCCCTCAAGCCCAAACCACAAAAAACGCACCGTCCATGTACGTATGTACGTATGTCTGTCTGTCGGTCTGTCTGTCTGTCTGTCTGCCTGTCTGTATGTATGGTATGCATGGTGCGCATGTATGTATTGTTATGTAATGTTATGTTTTGTTATGTCATGTTATGTTATTTTATGTTAGTAAGTATGTAAGTTTGTAGGTAAGTATGTATGTATGTAGGCAGGTATGCATGCATGTATGCATCTTTGTTTGTTGCTTTGATTGCTTGCTTGCTTGTTTGCTTGTTTGTTTGCTGTTTGCATGCATGTTTACATGAACATTTGTGCCATGTTTGCATGTATGTATGCAAGTATGTTTGCATGTATATATGTATGTACGTGTCGTCTCGCATAGTGACTTCTGCATACTCGTATGTACACTGTTTCCTGTCACCCTAATAGCCTTCAAGAGCACTCAGATAAGTTTACACCTTGAGCCCTAAAACTAAGCCCCAAACACTAACCGTAAGGGTCTTTAGGATCGTAGGTTTGTAGATTAGTATTTGGGAGAGTAGATTGACCTACTAGGCACTTGCACCTTTCGGGTAAACCTAAGAAGCCCTAAACCTTCAACAACATGAACTGATTTGATACGCAGGCTGACGTCAGAGGACCTCGACTCGGCGAGGTCCACGAGACAGATTATCCCGAGGGTCCATGCATTCACTGCTTTAAGGGCCACTATAAGGCTTACTATAGGGGCTTTGGGGTTTAAGGGTCCATGTATTCTAATGAACATACTTTGACCCTGTGCACTATATGGGTGGTTGTCAAAATTAGGGTCCCTTTTTGGGTCCTGAATATGATACGGCACCTGTTATTTAGGGTACCCAAAAAGGGACCCTAATTTTGACAACCACCCATATGAGAACTTGGACCCTTCGGGTACTATTCCGGGGCCTTTGCTATGATATGGGGGGTGGTGGGCTACGAGGAAGCCGAGACTGTTCATTAATATAGGAGCCTTAATAATTAGAATGGGGTTCCTTTAAAGGGTCCTTTAAGGGTTCTAAGGACTCTATAAGGGATTTGGGGTTCAGCTTTGTTACTCCAAAAATCAGGGTTTCATCCAGGGATCTTAAATTGGTCCAAAACCCAACTTTTCAACTTTTGGGGCTCTTGTGAGGTAATCTTATTCTGGAAGTTTGAACTTTTAAGCCCTGGGGTTTCTGGGAAGAAAGGACAGCAAGATATGGGTTGATTTAAGGGTTTCGTAAAGGGTTCTATTACTTTCCAGGGTTCTCGTAGATTTAGAGACTCTAGTACGTAGCTTTAATAGGATTTTGGCCTATATTGTACTACGACTAGATAATGCGGACAATATGGGAGAATGTTGCCAATCAAGTTAGGCCCCTATGAATACCGTCTGGGGCTTCAGAGTACATGGAACATGGGGGTTCAGGGCCTGTAGAGTTTAAAGTTAGGACCATCATCGTTACAACTACCCGGACTCCACGAGTCAAGCTGCCAAAAGTGCTTGTGATGACTGCTACTAGTCGCAGTGTTGCGGCGATGGTGACTATCGCTGCTTCCATTACGGTTTCGGACGATGCCGCGCACGGAGCTCATCCACCGTTGCGAGCGCCTCTTAACGGAGGCAAAGCGGTGCTCACCCTACCTCCCGTATATCGAGGAGAAGGAAGTGGAGGACCGGAAGATCCAGGAACCCCTGCAAAAGCAAAGCCTACGGAAGCTCCAAGTACGGCAGAAAGGACCGCTACCCCAGCAATTGCAGCTCCGCAACCACAACGACGACCCAATGCGGCAGGTTGCCCAGCTCCTGCAGTGCAAGCTCACCTTGCTCAAGGTCGTGCATGCTTCTGGAGCCTGATCCGACGCATGCTAGTGCTGCGTGTACTGTTTTCATTGACATGACACTTCTTGGGATAATATTATGCATTATAGACTTGTAGACCTGAGAGTGTACATTTTGTTTGGGATTATGAACTCAGCAACTAAGTGACTAAAAAGTATCAATGGTCACTTCAGCTTAAAGTCGTCCAAGCTTGTGGGGTTGAGGGTGTTGGCCTTCGACAGTAGTACCCCCATTGAACATGTTTAGGGTTTAGGGAACTGTAAATAATAACATGAGTCTTGAGAGCTTTCCTGCTCGCATTTAGGATGAGTCTACAGCCCAAACAGATGCACTCGGAATCAGACAAAATGGCTTATCCCCTAAACTCTGAATCCAAACCGATCTCTAAACCCAACACCCCTAAACCCCAACAGCTTGAAAGAACTAAACCCTAAACCCTAAACCCTAAAACCCTAAAACCGTAAACCTCGAGATGCCAGGCGCGTGTCTCAGACAGAGCCTGCCATTACACCACCCTGCAGTCTGCCAGAGCCCCGAGCACCCTCGCCGCTGGGGCTTCGGGCTGTGGGGGTTTAGGGTTTACATAAGTATACTATGCATTATAGTATATGTGTGTATATATATACATACATTATATAGTATAGTGCAGAAGAGTGTAGGTCCAGGTGTTTATGGTTTTGGGTTTTAGGGTTTACCTATATAACCAACTTCCTGTTTTGGGATCCTGACCAAAAAAATTTAAACAAAAAAGGAACTACAATGGAGACTACAGGTAAGGTTCAAGGGTTTAGGGCTTTGCCGAGAGTCTCACGATGCACTCATCATAAGCTCAGGTCTGCAACTCCTAGGTCCTAAACTGAAAGAGGAGGTGTTTGGGGTTTAGGGATTGGGGTTTGGGTTTAGGGTTTAGGGTTTGCAGGGTTTAGGGTTTAGGGTTCAGGGTTTGGAGGGGTTCTGAGGCTTGTAAATGCATTCTCTGGTGTTTGGTCTAGTGTTGAAGGCTCTAGTCATAGGGACCCTTAGGGGGGTAGGGGGAGGGGGGGTTTGGGGCCTTAATGCCCGTAATAAGGACCTAATACTGCCTATTTGCGGAAGTATGGTCCCCTACCCCCCCTGAGGGTCCCTGTGATCTAGGGTGACTTATTAACTATCTTCGTATGCGTGGCTTGCAGACCTAAACCCTTGAATCCTTCGACCTAAGCTCCAAATCCTAGCTTCCTTAACCCGAAACCCCTGAACCCGTACACCCGAAGCCAGCAGTCAGCTTCTTGCATTTCAGCAGTTTAGGTTCGGGGCTGAATGGGTGTTTTGCTAAAAACTCTCCTACCCTAAACCCTAAACCCCTAAACCCTAAACCCCTAAACCCCTAAACCCTAAACCCTAAACCTCAGAGCGCTTGCGAAGGCCCGTGACACCCAATGGCAGCCGGGCCGCTTCCCCTGTCGGTGCAGGTTCAAATGAGGGTTTATGGTTTAGGGTTCCGGGGTTTAGGAGTTTAGGGTTTAGGGTTTAGGGATTAAGAGTTTAGGGTTTAGGGGTTCCGGGGTTTGAGTTTCGGGTGTTGCCTGTAACACTCTAGCCCCGAGCCCCGAAACGAGCCACTGTATAATACAAGCCTTAAACATGGAACATATCAATATCCCAAGCCAAACCCCCCAAACCCGAAACCCGTCAACCCCTAAACCCTTAACCCTTTGTGGCCCTTTCGGCCCCAACGGCTAAACCTCATCGGGAACTGAGGGGTTCGTTCGGTCTTAGAGAGTCGGGCTGCTTCTTGCGGGGTCGGGAGGACTTACAGTGAACCCCAGAAAGTTGGAACATAGTTTTAGGAGGGTTCATGCTGGGATTCCCTATACTTTACTGTATGGGCATGAGGCCAATGATGTTCCAACTTTCTGGCTTCTGCTATAGCTAGAGGGTTCCATAAGGGTTCCGTCAGGGTTTAGGGTTTACGGGTCTAGGGTTTAGACTGTACTTGGAGGGTCCAGGAAAAAAGTAGATAGGCGATAAGCAGACATATAAGTACTTCTAAAAGGATCATAATTGGGGTTATGATACTTACAAGTCTAAAAAAGAGCTACTTACGAAGTCCCCCGACCCTCCAAATAGGTGTTCGGCCTGTCCCCAGGTTCAGAAGGCTGCAGGCTCGGTGATATGTATCCTAGAAATGTTGAAGATTTATTTTAACGATTAGGGTTTTCCATAATTCCGCCAAGATGTTGAGCGGTGAGGGAATCGATTGAAGATGTATCCGAAGGCTCCAGAGCAGACAAGAAACATGGAGTTATTCCGAGGGTTTAGGGTTTAGGGTTAGGGGTTTAGGGTTTAGGGTTTAGCGGAATCTGGCCCAGGCGCCTTCAAGTGGGGATGTAGAGAATACAGCAAAACCCGTACTGCACTAGAGCCAAAACGCCTACCTAAAGCCCACACACTAAACCCTGAATAGAGCTTTGATGAATCAGCCCGACAGAATCAGAACTGAGCCTGTAGCCCAGAAGCCCGTATATAGTCGGGACCAAAAACGCCTTAAACTCTGAGTCCTTTGTCTTATAGGGAATTATATACAGCGGAATCTTGAGACTCCAAGTATCAAAATACCAAAATACTTCGAGGGTCGGGGGACTTAGTATGTAGGTAAAAAGTTGACCTCTAAGTACCCCAAGAAGGATCCTACTTGGGGTTATGATGCTTATAAGTCTATAAGCAAGTAGTCAGACCCTCCAAGTACTCGCAGGGTTTGGCTATATGCGGTATGGTTTCGGGTATTTCGAACCTTGTGTACTTGGATCCTCTGGGAGAATACCTGCTTTGCTGGTCTAAGGTCATAATTAAATAGGACCTATGTTGCCCCATGACTTCGTCGCTCAGGGCCTTGTTGATCAAAAGTTGAGGCTTCAGGCCCAGTAGGATTCCAACTGAGGGTTTAGAGCTTAGGGCTTAGGGTTTAGGGTTTAAGGCTTTGGGGTCTAGAGTCTAGGGTAATTCAAGAATAGGGCCTGCTTTGGGGTGTTCGGAGTGCTAGGGAACCGAATCCTTATAGATCCCATTTGTGAATCCTCCAGCAGAAAGCCTTAAAGCTACGATTTACACCTGAGCCTGAAACCCTGTTAAACCTTTAAGCAACATTCTACACACCCATTTTCAACCCCAAGCCCCAAACGCTACTACACCTCTAACCTTACACCCGAAACACCAAATTCAGAGCCATAACCTCAGGGTCCATGTGCCCATATAGGGTAGACTTCCCTCCTAAAGTTTACGGCCAAAGTTTATACTCCATGGGCACATGGACCCTTAGGGATTGCGAGCAAGAGTATCCGCCTTACAAGTACGAGCCCTTCAGCAAGGAATGGAACAACAAGCTTGGAAGGACCTTGTGGGATCTGGCCCACAGAGGATTTGCCATGAACTCCAAGGATGAGAATGTTCCAAAGTATCCCGTTCCTTGGGGACTCAAGTCTGAAGAGGAGCTCTACAGTATCAGGGGCCTCAAAAGGTGGGATGAAGGTAGGGGGGGGGGTAATCCCAAAATAAGAGTCCTTATATAAGGGATCCTTAATCCTACCTACCCTCATCCCAGCTTTCGAGGCCTCCAACAGTATCCAGGAGAAGCTGGAGAAGTTTGCAGTGCGGCTTGTCTCGAAAACGCAGGATGCAAAAGGCCGCGGAAAGTCTTTGGAAGGTTGGGACCGCCACCCGACCGCACGTGGCCGCTTGGACCTTCGAGGAGGAACTCTCCCTAAGGGTCCAAGCACTCAATCAGTAAGGTGTATGGTACCAAGAACCCCTTAAACCCTTAAACCCTAAACCCCTAAAACCCCAAAACCCTAAACCCTAAACCCTTAACCCTTAAACCCTAAACCCCTGAAACCCGAAACACTAAACCCTAAACCCTTAAACCCTAAACCTCTAAACCCCAAACCCTGAAACTGCTTTTCGGGTACCTGGACCCTTAGGGCCTTATTAACTTATGCTTGCCGGAGCAGGTCCGTCTCGCTTAGTGCGCCGCAGCTGCCTCGGCTATTGGGGTTCGGGATGTCTTAGGGGTTAAGTTTAGGGTTTCGGGATGTCTTTAGGGTTTAGGGGTTTAGGGTTTAGGCTTTCGGGATGTCTTAGGGTTGATGTGTTTATTCGGTCTCCCAGTGGGACCCTTTTTCCCCTTTTGTGGCCTTAGGTTCCTTATGAAACTACCCAATAGGTTGCGAGCTTGCAAGTTACGTAACGACATTTGTACTTAGTTACTGAATTATAACCCAAGCAAGGTAGTCTTCAAGAGTATTTTGTGGGGACCGAAACGTTTTGACCAGTTTTTCTGACTGAAACCTGATTTTGGGAATCTGGGCTGGGCTGGGGGTTGGGGCTGGGGCTGGGGCTGCTGGGGTGGGGCTGGGGCTGTTGCGGCTGGG
>BGNK01000711.1:73929-97795 GCA_003297005.1 Symbiodinium sp. clade A Y106
TTTTCCCTGGTTCTGGGTTGAGTTGGGCTTGAAATTGACGGTTTAGGGGGCTCAACCCTTTGGGGCTGGGGCTGGGGCTGGGGCGGGGGCAAGAGTTTTGCGACTGGAACCTGATTTTCTGAAGTTGGGTTTTGCGACTGGAAACTGATTTGAATTTGGTTTTCCCTGGTTCTGGGTTGGGTTGGGCTTGAAATTGACGGTTTAGGGGGCTCAACGCCAGCAATGACAAGCAATTTCTATTTATTTCTTTCTTGAGGGTTNGTTTTCCCTGGTTCTGGGTTGGGTTGGGCTTGAAATTGACGGTTTAGGGGGCTCAACGCCAGCAATGACAAGCAATTTCTATTTATTTCTTTCTTGAGGGTTTAGGGTTTAGGGTTTTAGGGTTTAGGGTTTTGGTTTTTAGGTTTTTAGGGTTTAGGGCTTTTAGGGTTTAGGGCTTTAGGGTTTTAGGGTTTCGGGTTTACTTGGAGGGTCGGGGGACTTAGCAAGTGGGTAGTAAGTCCGGCGACCGTCGAAGTAGGGAATCTCAACCCCGGATCCTGGCAGAGCACGTTTTCTGGGGTCATATGAACACAAAAGCCCAATTTCTTAAACAAGCTAAACCCCCAATCCTCTTTTGGATTCCTTCGGGCCTTGCATTCTTTAGATAAACCCCGCGCCCAAGATAAACCCCGAGCCCCTAACGCCACACAACCGGAAATTCAGATCTATAAGCCTTACATGCCAAGACTCTACACCCAAGGCTCGAAGCCCCAGACCCCCCCAACAGCAAACCCTAAACCCTAAACTCTAAACCCTAAACTCCAACACCCTAACACCTAGATCTTCGAAGAGGCTAGGCCTAAAGCGCTAAACCCTAAAATCCTGCCCCTAACTTCTACGGCGCTATCTCGATGCGGCGCCTACTGTAGGTGCCTAAATAAGTATCTATACTATTTTGGGGGGGTTCCTTATTGCATGTATAGAACAATGAGCCCCAAAACCCTACTCTTATTTAGGCCCCTATATTAAATCCTGTACTAGGCGATGCAAGGAAGGGATCCTGACGGCCGGACAGCCATGGGGACATGAGCGGCTTGGACAACCCCAGAGACTCCAACACCCCTTAATTAAGGAATATACCTTAAATCATATCAGGGATCCTATTTTAATGTACCTTAAATCATATCAGGGATCCTATTATAATTTACGGTATATTCCGTAATTAGGGGTTTGGGGGTCTCTGGGACCCCGCCACCAGGCCCACGAGAGCTCCAACTCGCGCAGGGAGATCTTAACCCTAAGAGCCCTAGGGATAAGGCGTTAAAACGCTGCTCCCTCGCCTTGTGCCGAAAAAAACAAAAAAGCGCCTACTACTACCTGGCCAAGATCGCGAAGATCCGGAAAAGCAAACACAACGCGACACTCAACAAGTGAGGAAGGCCGGCTGGTTTAGGGTTTTTAAGGTTGGGCCGCCTGAAGGACCAAATGACCCTTAAAAGTAGGGGCCCTATACCCATATATGAATCCCTATATGGTATATGAACCTTAAACCCTTTTAGGGTTCATTTCGTCCTTAAGGCGGACCACTCGTACTCGTCGCCAGTTGGCGTCCACCGCCCTTATGACTGGATCCCAACTCTTGGCTTGCAAAGACCCGAAGACTAAGACAAGCTAAACCCTAAACCCTAAACCAAACCCAAAACTGACCTTAAATCCCAAAGCCCCAAACCCTAAGACCCCAGACCTTCTACCCTGAGCCCAAAATTCCCTAAGACCCCAAAGCCCTAAAACCCAAAGCCTCAAACCCTAAGACTCTAGACCTTCATTCCCCCAGACCGGGTATTTTCGTCCCGAGGATGGTCTCGCATCTCCGGCTACCGCACACCGGGGACAGCTGACGGCTTTGTGAGGTGCGATCTGAACCAGACCATACGTGCCCCAAATGACCGCGAAAGCAGTTTATCGCAAGCTGCCAATGTGTCTCTTGAGTTTTTTTGTTCTGTTGTTGCCACTGTTTTTGTTGTTAAATTGTTGTGTTCTGCAGGCGAAGGGTATCGGAAAGGGTTCTACAAGGGTTCCATAGAGTTGTTATAAGGGCTTGCAGTAAGGATCCCAAGGACTGTATTAATTAGGTTTTTGGGTGCCGGAAAAGCAGTAGATTGTGGGTTAGTATTTGCAAGAGTACTTGATTGTGAGGTACGTGAATCCTTACCTAGACCCCCCAACTTCCCTCTAATATACCCCCAAATACCCACTGTTAAGGGCCATAAGGCCTCTATTAAAGGGCCCTTATGGGGGGGGGGGGGGGGGGNGGGGGGGGGGGGGGCGTTCTGGTACAAAAACCCTAAACCCCAAAACCCCAAAACCCCAAACCCCTAAACCCCAAACTCCTTAAGACCCATGGGAACCCTGGGGGGAGATATTCAGGGCTTGGGGTTTAGATATTCGACTTGTGGGTTCGCGTGTATTAGGGGCTCAGGGTTTAGGGTTTAGGGTTTTAGGGTTTAGGGCTTTAAGGGTTTAGGGTTTAAGGGGTTTAGGGTTTAGGGTTTAAGGGTTTGGGGTTTAGGGTTGAGGGCTTTAGGGCTTTAGGGTTTTAGGGTTTAGGGTTTAGGGTTTTAAGGCTTAGGGTTTAGGGTTTAGGGACGGTGTTTGGTGTTCTGGGTGGTGTTTGCAGGGCCCCGAAAAGGACAAAAGCAGAAATTAGGATAGGCAATAAGGTAGGGATATGTTTGTAAAATGCTTAATTATGCTTGTGTGCGGGCCCCTAGTTTGCGCTGATGGTTTACGTATGAGAATGTTGTTCTGCATTGGCCGCACCAGGGATTCTGAGATTCTTTGTATAGGCTTCTCCTTTGCGAAAATCCCATATCAAGACAGGCTCTCTTAGGTCTGCTAAAGACTCCCTCCAGAAGTGATGTCAGTTTTTTGTTGGTTTGAGGTTTCCATTTCCGAAACCTTTTTTCGGACCCTGATAGGCTTTATAATGCATGTGTTGATTGTAGTTCCGCAGGAACTTATGAGAAGGCTAGGTCTGGGTATGATGGCGAGTTCTGAATATGGATGAAACTTGAAGTTTTGGAGGCAGCAGGGAGAAGCCCACACCCTAAACCCTGCACCCTAAACCCCTAAACCTTACACGGCCTTTGCTGTAGGCCGACGCCTCAGCCCTGATCAACCCCCTTTCTTAACGGTCCATAATGTAGACCCCTCCTCTTCAATATGAGAATCGAAATTATAGTCATGGGGAAGGGGCTTTACTAGTTGCCCCGAGTACTCAAGGCCTCAACAGTAGTTTAGGGCTAGGGTAGTAGTAAGTGTATGCAGTGTCGGGGGGCTTATTTAGCTTGTATTTATTTTACACAGTCATCTTTTGCAGAGTTAACACCCATTAGGATCCCTTTTAGGGTACTTGCAGCTCTACTTGTTACCTACTTACTAGGTACCGTGACCCTCCAAGTTAGGGTTTAAGGGTTTAGAGTTCAAGAGTTCAGGGTTTACGCTTGGAGGGTCGGGGGCTTAGTAAGTAGTCATTGTATGGACTTCTAAGCATGGTAACCTCAATCAGCATCCTTTCTGAGGTACTTATACGTTTATTGTTTTACTTACTTGCTACGTCCCTGACCCTCCAACAGGCTTAGGGCTTAGCGGTTTTGGATTCAAGGTTTAAGGGTTTAGCATTCTCACAATGTGTTCAGCAGTGTATTCCTTATGTACGGTGTCGTGGGCTCTCTATAGCCCTAAGGGTCCATGCACCCAAATAGTATAAACTTTGGCCCCAATGTACCTACATTAAGGCCCAAGTATATACTATTTGGATACATGGACCCTTACTCGGAGGGTCGGGGGACTTAGTAAGTAGGTAGTAAGTAGACTTATAAGTACCCTAAAAAGGGACCCTAATTGGGGTTATGGTACTTATAAGTCTCCAAAATAACTAGTTACTAACTCTCCCGACCCTCCAAGTAGGGTAGACAGAAACCTGGATCCCATGGCCTTCATGCCTTGCCAGGTGTTGGCAAACTCGCACTGATGCCACTTCTGAGGCGCGTGGGCTCCTCCAGCGCAGCCCAACCGTAAACCCAGAGACTCCAAAATTTCATTCTACTGACTCAGGCCGATGAATTCAGAAGTGAATCTGTGCTGCTGAAGGTAGTCAAACCCTAAACGCTAAATCCCGAGCCGAAGAACCCCTAATTACTCAAGCTGCAAGTCGTTATGCAGGCCAGCTCCAGCCGCATGTCGCGGCCCTCTCTTGCACCGCCGGTCGACCAGACCGTCCAGCAGCTTGGCTCGGTCTTTACGATGTTTGAAAGGTTCAATCTCGGCCTGTACCGTTTAGGGGTTCGGGTCTCGCTGCATGCATTTAAGGTTCTCCAATGGTTGTTTGCGGTTTAGGGTGCTGAAAGTTGTGGGCATGGTTGAAGGGGTTGTACTCTAAGGGTTGTCGTCGAGTTTTGCGAAGGTGTTGTAAGGTTAAAACATACATGTATACTTGCATGCATATGTACATATGTTCGTACATACAGACATACATACGTACATACACGCATACGTACATACTTTCATACATACATGCATGCATGCATACTCTTCTACGTACATTCATGGATGCATGCAAGCATGCATACATACGTACACACCTACATAAATGCAGGCATGCATACATACATACATACACACATACATACGTACACAGACAGGCACAGACGGGGACAGAGACAGACAGACAGACCGACCGACGGACAGACAGACGGACAGGCAGACAGACCGACGGACGGACGGACATACATGCACGCATTGCTTTATCGGTTAATTTCGTTGGGTTTTCAGGATTTAGGCCACGAGCTGCCCTAAACACCCAAACTCCAAGCCTTAGACCTAAATCCTGAATCGCAAACCTAAACCTTGATAATGTAGGAACCTGATTAAGCAACCCTGGGTCTATAACCCCAAATTAGTAGGACTCATATCAGGAACCCTGATAAAGGCCCAAGGTTTCTTAATCAGGTTAATACGCTTAGGAGTACCATACTTCAGTAATTCTTTCTTGAAGGAACCATTATGAAATAAAAGTTTACACTTGTTTTTCCCTGCTTACTTAAAAGCCAGTTAACGCTTCAAAGGAATCCTGGCTTAGGGAGCCGGGGGACTCAGCAAGTAGGTGGTAATTAGATTTTTCAGCACCCGTAAATGGATCCGAATTGGGGTTGCATTACGAAGAGTTTTAGGATAAAGCAGCAACAAACGAAGTCCCGACCCTCCAAGAAAACCCTCATCCTAAGCCCTTGAACCCTTCAGCCCTAAATCAGACCCTAAATCAATGAGACCTTAGTTGAGGAACTAATAAATTAAAGGAGCCCACTACATACTTGCACCTCTATCCAAGACTTCAACTTATAAACCCCTGAATGCAGGAGGGACCAGGCCCTCAGCGAGACCAGAGGCATGCTGGAGCAATGCCCGCGCCCCGCGAGCGCTAAGCATCTTAAGGGTGCAGCACACCGAATGAATCTTCGTAGCTGGGTAGCCAACCTTTAACAAAGTACCGAGTGATTAGGGCTGATTAGGGGTAGTTTTTTGGGTGAGGATAGTTGCAATTGTGGGTTATCACTCGGTACTTGGACCCTCGGGGTTTAGGGTCCGAGGGTTTGGAGTGTAGGTTTGGGGTTGAGGGTTTCAGGTAGTAGCTGAGGTGGCGGTTTGTAAGACACCCTGTTAATAAAGCTTTACCAAGGCCCTGAATCCCAAACCCTTAATCCCAAGCCCATACCAAAAGGTCAAGACTTATAATGCGGGAATCGTAGAGGGATAACACAACCCTATAGACCCTGCCCTAAGCGTCCAAGTACCTATGATTGTCAGCTACTCTCACAAGAATCTGACCGACAGAGCGACAATCCGCAACCCAAATACCGTTAGACGATGTGGGAGTTTCCGAAAATTAGGGGTATCGTATTTGGGGGTCCTTATAATAAGGAGCCTGCTATTTGAGGTACTATATTTGGATCCCCTATTTCGGAAACTCCCATGCATCAGGTCCTTGGAGCAATCCCTAAGGGTCCGTGCAGCCAAATAGTATATACTTGGGCCTTAAAGTAGTCCCTATATAGGTACATTGGGCCCAATCTTATACTATTTGGGTACACGGACCCTAAAACCCTAAACCCTTATGGTACCCTTATAGAACCCCTAAAGGAACCCTTTTGGGTACATGGACCCTTAGGGAATGGGCCCCATTCCGGAAACGCCCAAACCCTTTAACCCAGATCCGAAGCCCTGAGCCTTAAATGAAACCTTAAATGAAACCTTTAAAGGAAACCTTAAATGAAACCTTAAAGAAACCTTAAGGAACTCTCAAAGGAACCCTTAAGGAGCCCTTAAAGGAAGTCATTGCCCGCAGCTCGAAGCCCAAATCCTGCCGCGGCCAAGGCATTCTGAAGTTCATCCACCCTAAGCCCGAAACCCCAAACCCCTAAACCCTTCTTAAAGGAACCCTAGCCCAAAGCCTCGTTCGGCCTAGGCATTTTGGAGCTCATTGCTCGAGCAGGGAACCTAGAAGCACAGCAACAGGACGTCTGGAGGCGAGTTTCGAGCGGTTTATAGAGGGGTTGAAGTTCGGGGTTTAGGTTTTGGGGTTTGAGGGTTTGGGGTTTAGGGTTTAGGTTTCGGGGTTTTGGGGTTTGGGGTTTCGGGTTTAGAGCGTCTTTCTCTTTGTCGTCAGAACCACGCCCTGAGGGTCCATGTACCCATACTCATAGTATATTAGGCCGTCTGGAGGCGAGCTTCGAGGCGTAGCGCGCTATTACCCCAAACCCTAAACCCTAAACCCTCTAGGGACTCTAGGGTGGTTTTAGGCTTTAGGGGCGAGTTTCGAGTTGTTGTTGTTCATGGCGGGCTGGGGTTGAGGGTGTGTTTCAATTAGGGTTTAGGGTTTAGGGTTTTGGGTTGTTGTTTAGAGTCAGTTTAGAGTTTGGGGAAGGGGGGAGGTGATATCTGGAGATTATTTTCTGCGTTTGTTTTGGGTGCTTGTGCAAGCAATTTCTACAAGGTTTCTGTAAGGGCTGTCTGGAGAGTCTTTCGGGTGTTTGTGAGCTGTTGTTGGGACCCGGGGTTTCGGTTCTTTGGGGTCTGGCGTTTGGGGCTTAGGGCTTATGAAGTTTGGAGCCAGGGTTTAGGGTGGTTTTGGCGGCATGTACCATAAGTACAAGGAAGGGGGTTCATGTAAAGATACACCAGCGACCCTACTTGGAGCCATCTCTAGACTCTAGTCTCAACCCTGTAACAAAGTAGACCAACACTCCAAAATTGCCCTTCAGTAGAGCCGATAAGTAAGGACCATTAGGCCTCCAGGGTGCTGGTAAACCCTATAAACCCTCAATCCTGAGCCCTAAATTTAAATCCTAGAGCCGCGCACCCTATCTCTGAGGCTGAAAGACCGTGTAGTAGCACCGAAAATGCTCGCAAAATACAAACAACACGGTGTCCAACCCGCCGCAGACCCTTCAAGACTTTACATCCTAGACCCGCAACCTTAAACCCCACTAAACCACCTAGGCCTAAACCCTAAGCCCCTTCGAAGGCGTCTCCAAAGCTCGCTAACACGAACGGCAGGGGGCCTGAGAGGTTTGCTTTGCGCTGCTTTCAGGGTCGGGGGGACTGAGTATCTAGGTGCCCCAGTAGTACCCTTTTACCCTTTTTCTTTTTGGGTTCCCTTATTAAAACCGAATAGTAGGAAAAAGGGTACCCTTATTATTAAGGGCCTACTGGGGAACCTAGGTATAGTGGAAGCCAGAAAGTTGGAACATCAATATCCTTATGCCCTTAATGTAGAGTATAGGGGATCCTAGCACAAATCCTCCTAAACCCATGTTCCAACTTTCTGGGGTTCACTGTAAGTAGGTAAGAAGTTGGTACTTCTTAAGTCTACAAAGTAACGACTTGCTAAGTTCCCCCGACCCTCTAAGTATTGGGTGTTGTTCGCGATTTATATCGGCTTTGAGTAGAATACAACCCAAGTCGAGTTTAAACATGCTGTATATATTCTTGCGGCAAAGGGACATGAGCTAATGGCCTTACAGTGTTCACAGGTCTTTAACTCGGGCAGGATTATAAATGTGGTGAGGGTTTCTGGCTCTTTGGGGACTGGGCCTTACTATAGGGACCTTGACAATTAGAATAGGGTTTTGAGGCCCACTATACTTTAGTTATAATAAGGAAACCCCAAAAACAGTATAGGTAATTATTTTGGCTTCTATATTAGCCGTGGAGGATCCCGGGCTGTAGCGGTGCAGGGCTCCGAGCGTGCATAGATTCTGCATCGCGCTGGAGCAGTGGTTTCAAAGGGGTAACTTGGAGGCCTAAATGAGAACCCATACTATTTCGAGCTGGCCCCCAAAACCCTATTCTAATTATCAAGGCCCCTATATTATGCAAAGGCATGTGGGGTGTTGCCTGCTTTGTTTTAAAGAATGTTTTTGGTGGATGGTATGTCGGGATAGGGTGCTCGGGTCGAGGAGTGAGCTCTTAGGGCGTCAGGGTCCCTAACCTCTGAGGCCGCAAAGCCATAAAACCGAATCCAAAACCTTCTACTTCTCAAGGCCCATGTATTGCGCTTTCGGCCGAAGTTCTGCCTTTGTAGTGTCTCCTCGGCCCAAGTATCTGACATTTGGGTACTACGAGGAACAGGGGTTCCTTCCGTCAACCATGACACCCTGTGAAACCCACAGCAAAGTTGAAGGCCGCAGATAAACACCCTTATCCCGAAACCCACAAAG
Source organism: Symbiodinium sp. clade A Y106 (assembly GCA_003297005.1). Lineage (NCBI taxonomy): Eukaryota > Dinophyceae > Suessiales > Symbiodiniaceae > Symbiodinium > Symbiodinium sp. clade A. The sequence goes on from BGNK01000711.1 coordinate 82,689, forward strand.
CACCCTGAACCCAATCTACAGAAAGCCTATTGACCCCTGCTAGAACCCTGTCAGAGACAGAAGAACCCTTACAGAACACCGCAAGATAGTGATTAGGTATCACAACCCCAATTAGAGTCTCTATTTTAAGGTATTTTCTGGTCTACTTATTTAATTACCTGCTTCCTGACTCGCCCGACTCCAAGCAGACCAGATCCTAAACCCTAAACCCTAAGTCCTTCTGTAGATCCCTTTGATGGGAACCCTTCAGAACCTTTCAGAAGAGGAAAGACTACTGAAGCACGTGGAGCCGGACGATCTCCTGGGTCCCCTCGAGCAGAAGGCATGGTACTTGTAGCAGTTGTTGTGCGGAATTTGTGTGTTTTTTTCACTGCTGCTTTGTTTTTTAGGGCTTCAAGGGAAGCCCAAACAAACTGAGACCCTTGAAGCCCTAACAAACAAAGGGACTTTGTTTTTTAGGGCTTCAAGGATCTCAGTTTGTTTGGGCTTCGGGGCCCGAGTTCAAGCAGAGCAGGATGCACTGGGGCATTCGGTTTTTCAGGCTGTTTCTGGACTTTAGGTGCCTCATATCGTATGGCCTAGGGCCTAGGGTTTAAAAAGCAGGCGCAAATTGATTTGCAGGTGTTGATTTTCAATATAATACACCGTAGGTGCTTGTTTTAGGGTTTAGGGCTTGTGGGGGCTCCAGGTTCGAACAGAGCAGGAGGCGTGGGGTCTCGGGGCTTCCGAAAACGAGTTGACGAATTGTTGGATTCTTTGCCCGGCGTTCCACAAACCGGCGCCGGCAGCGAAGGTTGCTCAAGCAGCTTCAAGGGTGTGGCCAGATGTTTCATTCCACCCCTTGCCGCTACCTTGAAGTTTTACATTTCCAAGGATGGAAACTGTGCTATCGTCACACTGCTTGGTGAGCGAACGCTTCAGCTGAGCTAGGGCTTCGTGCGCTGAACATATATGCTGTTGAATGTAAATAAAGAGTATACGGTTTATGGTTCAGGGTTTGGGGAATACACATTAGTCCCTGTGCGATCTTTGTTGCAGTTCAAGGTAGCTGAAACCAAGACCCGGTGCAACTGTGTCTTCCTTTATTGTCTGAATGCGTGTGTGCATACCTTAAGTAAACCCTAAGTTAAGTAACAGGGACCCAAGAACCTAAACGGCGTACACGCCTACAGCAACTAGCCTATTTGGATTTCTATGGCGCAGGAGTTGGGAGTTTCCAAAAGTAGGGTACCCTAGTGTACCACTCTAAATAGTAGGATCCTTATTATAAGGACCCCAAACTAAGGTACCCCTAATTTTCGGAAACTCCCAGTTGGGGTTGTGGACTTTGGGGTTAAAGGTTTCAGGCTTGGGGTTTGGGCGTGTGGCGTTCTGATGTTTCTGGGCTCATTATTTAGGGCATCATGCAGACCCCCTGGTTCGTACCCTCCAAAGCAGGCCGCCATAATATAGGGATCCTAGTACTACGGCTGATGGACAAAATCCTGCATGACCCTAAGGACCCTAAACTATGGGAATTATGGTATATTCCTTATAATGGGTAATGCAGGATTTTGTCCATCAGCCGTAAGGCCATTGAGGACACGAAATGTATGAATCAGGTTTCCATGACTTTCTTTCGGGGCATGAAGCTCCTCTGTGGCAGGCTGTGGTGCTGACGTTCGTGATGGAAGTCCACATTCAGAAGAAGAAGTGCGCTTGGTTGGGGGGGGGGGGTTCGGGCAGGTTAAGGGGGTTGTGGTTCAACGGCGCAGGGCTCGGGACTTTCGGGTGCATCAGGATTGGGGTTTAAAGAACCTATGGGCTCAACCACAAAGAGTAGATATTTACGCCAAAACGGTGCCAAATAGGGCCAACGTGCATACTCTTTTAGTGCCTGGACTCGTAGTTGTTTATGGCTCCTTTGGTGCTGAAGCCTTTTGGAGTTTTTCTTTACCTTTTATATAGGGGTCGGAACAAGCACCTATATTATTCCTTAGGGTTTCTTCCTATACCTGGAGTATCGTATACCCCAAAACGTTAGACTGATGGTTAAGGCCCCCATATTACTTTCACCCGCACAAAGCTTGTCTAGGCTGAATAACAAGTTTATTTGGAGCCTGCATGCCATACAGTTTAGAAAACATGACTCAATACAATTGTGTGTATATATATATATATGTATCTCTCTCTCTCTCTCGGTCTCTCGGTCTCTCTTTAATGAAGTATTCTGTAGCATCAGGATAATTACCCCCCCCCNTTTTTATTTTTTTTTTTTCTCTCTCCCTCTCTCCCGGCTCCCCGTTTCTTTTTTAAAAAATTTTTCTGTGGAATAAGGAAAATTCCCCCCCCCCCCCCCCAAATAAGGCCCTTGGGCCCTGTGGAACAGGTTGATAGCATCTCTTTCGAACCGGGCTTCTCTCGCAACCCAGAAAGTCCCACGGTTTAGGGTTTAGAGTTTAGGGTCCATATACGCTACTATTATGGAATTAGGTCCCCAAAACCATAATGGGGATGGTCTTTTAGGGCCTATAATTCCATAATAGTAGTGTATATGGACCCTCTGGGTGTTACAAACCTGCAACAGCCCAGAAAGCCCTTGTGCAACCCCGCAACAATGTAGAGAGTCCTTCTAAGCACCCTGCAGACGTCGAGTAAAGGCCCTACAGCAACGGCCCAGGCCTTCAGGTCTTAGGTTGGGGTCTAAACTGGGCTTTGGAGTACCATGCTTTAATACTTTTTTCCTTAAACGAACCATTATGAAATAGAAGTTTATACTTTTTTCTCCTTGGTTACTTAAAAGCCCAGTAAAATGCACACTGGCTGACTACTCGAAAAACAAACACTTACTGTGCAGGAAGTCGTCTTGAGGGTAAGCCCGCCACATTCCGCCCATTCGTCCAAACGCGAGCCCAACGAGGTACCGCCGACAGACGGCAGCAGCACTGAAGACGCTGTTGCAGCCTCCATCCCAGTTTTTCGGTCAGATGTCTAAAGCCGTGATGTTTTGATAATTGTCGGATAATGACTAATGATAGAATGCAAAATGCACATAGGGTTGAGGTGAAGGGAGGATGGACGGTCTGCTCATTTCTTTTTTTAGGCCATTTTTTGTGTGCTTGTCCTTGCGCGTGCTTGTTGGAATTCAGAATCAGGGTGTTGGTGCCAGGGGATCGTATCCTGGGCTTGGGAGTACCATACTTTAATACTTTTTTCTTAAAGGAACCCTTATGAAATAAAAGTTTATACTTTTCTCCCCCTGGTTACTGAAAAGCCCAGTATCAGATACACGTATTTCACGGTGTGGATCTTGTCATGCAGTCCAGTCCAGCGTAAATTCTTGACGTTTTGGAGCTTTGGGGGTGCAACGAGTTTTATATGATTAAGGTTTCTATACAAAATCCTTATAGTAGCCCTTAGTAGCCCTTATAAGCCCCTTTAAAAGGCTTTAACACCCACAGCCCTTCCTGCCGGAAGCAAAGATACCAACTAGACCAACTAGAAAGCCCTTGCGGGCCAAAGAACGTGTAGTTCTCTAGCCTAGGGTCTTTTTCCGGGTGCCCAAAATAGTGCAGCACTCTTGTTATAAAATTTAAAAAAGGACCCTAAGAGGAACCCTATTTTAGAGAACTACCCACCTACTACTTGTATACCTGGCCGCTTAGGCTGAGACCAAACTCCCCCGAGCAAATTTTAGCAGGGGCGTGGATTAGGGTTTGCACTCAATAAAGATGGTCATTACTTGGGTACTGCCCCCATACAGTAACAGTCTACAATGGGGCCACAACTGAGGGCATTATATATATATATATATATCGATGTTCTAGATAGTATTCAACTGTTACTGAGTGGGGCCAGTACCCAAGTTATAAGCAATGTAACTCGAGATAGATGTATTCCGAGAACCGTTAAATTCTAAATCAGTTGTAACTGTAGCTATATGAACTTAAAACTGTCAAGTAGCTTTTGCTTCTTCAGTGGGACACGTAGCTGTCGGGGCAAACTATGCGAAGTCCAGCTTTGGGATCCTGAAGGATACCCCTGTATTGAAGCCCCAGCCCAAGACTGGCAACTAAAATCCTACAAGAGGATCTAAGTACCAATATCATATACGTATACCTTTTGGTGCAAAATCTTACTACCAAATTCGTACTTAGATCCTGTGGGTTCGCAGTGGGCTTGGAGAATCTTCTCAATAGGTATTATCAAATCCGTCCATACCTTGTGGTTACTTCTGACATGAGTGTCCCAATGTTCTTAGAGTATACCGCAAGGGGATATTCAGTATTTGTTGTTGATTTTGGGCCCAGCTTATTTACAGAATTGCTGTGGACCGTTAGGCGCTCGCCCTGTGACAACAGCCCACGTGCCAACAGTCTTTGCTGGGACACCGGCCTTCACGCCAACAGCAATGTCGGGCCAAACGTTTCCAGTGCGCTTGTTCCGCGCGGTCTCGCCGGCATTTCGGACGGCAGCGCACTTCTCCGTGGCCATGCCAGGAGAACGAGGTGGCGGTCAAACTGGCACCTGTTCCTAGGGCAGGATGGCCAACCCCACACACACAGACAGAGCACCGCCGAGAATGCAAGCCTGGCCTGCTTTGCATTAGATCACCCGAGATATCTTTCGGCGAAATGTGCGAAGGAAGGGGCACCTCGTGGCAGATGCTTTGTTTTTGCAGTATCTGCAAAGGCCATCCACCGTTTGAGTTATCTGATACAAGCTTCTTGCCAACACATCATGAAGGTCTACCCGGCCATTTCAGCACTATCGCACCGCTGAAGAACGGCGAGCTCTCAAAAGGCACATCTCTCAAACAGGCCTCGAATGGTCCAGCTGTCTTCGTCTCTGTCAGCAGTGAGTTAGTGAGCCACATTGCCCTAAACCTCTATACTATACCCTTATACACCCCTGCACCCAAAACCGTGAAACCCGGAAGGGCTGCACGCCTCCATGCACCGATCTCCTGAACCCCATGCATGCTGTTGAAGTCGGTGTAGAGTTTAGGGTGTAGGGTTTAGAGTTTATAGGGTTTAGAGTGTAGGGTTTAGGGTTTTAGAGTTTAGGGACAAACCCTAAACCCTAAACCCTAAGAGTTTAGGGACGGTTTACTTGGAGGGTCGGGGGACTTAGTAAGTAGGTAATAAGTAGACTTATAAGTACCCTAAAAGGGATCCTAATTGGGTTATGGTACTTATAAGTCTCTAAAATAACTAGTTACTAAGTCCCCCGACCCTCCAAGTAAGAGTTTAGGGACGGTTTAGGGTAAGGCGAAGGCTCCTTTTCTGGGCCTTGTCGGCCCAAAGTCCATGTCGGAGTTTCCGAAAATAGGGGATCCCAATATAGCCCCCTAAATAGTAGGATTCTTAAAAATAAGGACCCTAATATAAGGTACCCTAATGTTCGGAAACTCCCATATATTACACAGGGCTTTTGGGCTATTTTGAGACCTTAGTAGCTGAGTGGATACACTTTATACACTTTTTGGGGGATAATACTACCCACTATAAAACTAAAAGTGTACACTTTTGGGGGCTATGAGACTCAGGGTTACCTGCAAACCCCTAGTCTGGACTCCCAACTTCGCGGTTTAGGCTTATAGTAAAAGCCCAAAAGTTGGAAACACAATAGCCTCAATCCTTAAGAGTAATGTATAGGGAATCCCAGCACTATTTGGCGTTAATCCGGTTTCCAAGCTTATGGGATTTACTATAAGGGAGTCTTAACAGCCCTAAACTTGAACCCAAGCTTGCATAAGCCCATTTCAAGCCCCTAACCCCCCGCCCTATAACCACTCGTATATAGCCTCACTCAGTAGTGCAAGCTATGCCCTTACAAACACAATCCAAGCATCACGTGGAAGACAAGGAACACAGCAATAAATCTACCCTGCTTCTTGAGCTCCCTAAACCCAAACCCTAATCCTAAGGTAAAGTAAACCTAGATCTGTAGTTCATATTCAATTTTCTAAACCTTAAACCCTAATCCCTAAACTAAACTAAGCCCTAAAGCCTAGCCTTAAGCTCACTAAACCCTAATCCTTAAACTAGAAAACCTTAATCCCGAAGCTCCCTAAACACTAAGCCCTAATCCCTAAACTAACAAGAAAAAAGGACAAACAAAAACTGAATTAACAACTAAGAGAACGCTATAAACCCTAAGTCCTAAAAACAAGCAACCCTAAACCCTAAACCCTATAAAGCCTAACCCAGAGTTCCCCAGGTCGGAGGCTTGGCGCCAGGCCTTTCTTCAGGCACCCGGAGCTTTTCGCGTTACTTTAAGGCTTTAGGGGTGCTTTTCGGGGGGTTTAAGGTGCCTTTTAAAGGGTTCTTAGGGGTTTAGGGTTTAGAGGTTCAGGGGTTTAGGGGTTTAGGGTTTAGGGGCTTAAGGTTTAGGCGTTTAGGGTTTGGGGTTTAGGGTTTTGGGTGTAGGGCTTGAGAGTTCCTGCAGGGGTTTAAGGGCCCTTCAAATGGTTCTTGGGGTTCTTTCGGCTTCTTTCCGAGGGTTAAGTGTTCCTTTCGGGTTCAAACGACCATGAGGTTTTCTTTTCGGGGATCCTATAGAGATTGAGGTTTCCCGTCATTCTACGATTGAACCTCCTCTAAGGGCCCAGGGTTCATGCAACGGTTTGGGGAATTTAGGGTTCGCTTAATACGGGCAACTGTTGAGGTTTTAGGGTTGACTACAAGGATTCCTCAGATGTTTCCTTTAAGGAGTTAGCCCTAAGACTCCATGTACCCATATAGTAGGTACTTAGGCCTTAAAGGGGTCCCTATATGGGTACTTTAAGGCCTAAGTACCTACTATATGGGTACATGGAGCCTTTGGGTAGGGTATCGGGTTACAGGCATTCGCATTGCAAGTCTTTAGGAGTCATGTTCCTTTCAAGCCCCGGAAGCAATCTCAGGCGTCGCTCAGGGGGCCGTCCGAGTTTGGGCTTTTACGGTTTAGGCTTTGGTGTCATATTCCGTTATTCCTCGTCATAGGGTCCTCATGAAGAGCTGTAAACACGCAGTACGTAGATCCTGCAACAATCCCTCGTAAAGCCCCCAACGGTGCATTAGTTGGACACTTGGACACTACACCACCGGAAACCCCTCAGGCCTTACGGATCAAAACAATCACTATTTGGGAGAATCCGAAAATTAGGGGTACCTCGTTTTGGGGTCCTTATAATAAGGATCCTACTATTTAGGGTACTATATTAGGGTCCCCTATTTTCGGAAACTCCCGTTTGGGCATTTGGACCCGTCGGAAGAAGACACCCCTAAACGGCTCAACCACAAACCTTGCAGCGGTAAAACATCCCTTTCTGAGCACTGGCCTAAATCCCATTCCTATACCCTCCACCCCAAACACTGAACCCTAAGCCCTAAACCCCAGACCCCAAACACCAAACAGTAAACCCAAGCCCTAACTACCCGAAACCCCAAACCCGAATGCAGGGACCTAAATACTTACCACTACTATTTTGGGGTTCCTTATTATGAGTGTGGTAAAATATACGCCGACACCGTATTCTAATTATTAAGGCCCCCATATTGAGGCCTCAAGGAGGGCCTGCCGAGAGCAGTCTTGGCCAGGATTTAGAGCTGCGGGCCCTGTCCCAGAAACCCGAAGCCCAGGCAGGGGCTCGGGGTTCAGGGTTACGTGTTTATAGGGTTTGGGGTTTTTCTAACACAACGAAGAATTGTAATAATTAAGTACGGTGCTGGAATTCAGAAGTGACAATAATAAACTAACGTAGCAGTGCTGAGGGTGGTTTATCGGTGCCTCATACATGAATAGTTTTTGACAATAGCAATGATCAGAACCAGGATGTGTTGTATAGTAAGTTTTAGCTTTATCAATATTGCTGTGGTTAATAACTGTATTCTAAATATCGAGATTATGAAGGTGTTTGTGATAGCAGCCACTAAGATTCAAAGAGTAGGTTTGTGGGAACGGGCACTTGGGGGGGGTCATATTGTGTCTTCTGGTTCTTTGCGGGCCCTGGATTCATACGATTTATACGGTTTCCTACAAGCCCGTAGGACTCTTATAGAAAGCTTGTAAGCTTAATTAACTGACAAACCTCTTAGGCGACACACAAAGCCAAGCCTATATACGACAGCCTCAATCCCTTATGTAGGGTTCCTTCCCAGTGATTTCGAACATTTCAACTAAGGAGTATGCTCATATTGATCACTCAATAGTCTTGCTGCTGAGTTAAAGGGTTTCGAGTCTCAGAGCCAAGCCTTCACCTTTTAATACAGCTGGCTTACGCAGCTAGTAACAGTATCTCTTTAAAACTCGTTTTTGGTTGAATTATTCAGGCCCCCACATGCAAACTATCCAAGCCTCCAACCTTAAAGCCAGGTGCTCTACAAGAGCATCCCTGCGACCATACCACGAAATCCGAAATCCCGAACCCTATAAGCCTAAACAATAAAATCCATATACCCTCAGCCATGACATCTAAATTCCTAGTGACCCCCAACTTCAAGCCCTGGACACCTAAGCCGCAAGCCCAGCACCCCAGAACTTCGTCTCCTTAAATCCAATAAACCCGGAAGATGCCTAGGGTTTAGGGTTTAGGGTTTTAACTCAGAATTGTATACCCCTTGTCGTCCATTCAAAAGGAGTTACGCTTTCTGAAACTCCACGCCAACTGTTCTGCAGGAGCTCGGTTAAAGCCTGAGCCCTAAATTAATGCCCAATACAATGCTGAACGAATGAAACGTACGAAACCCACAACAAACCTACAAACCACTCCTTGGAACGCCGTTCTACCAGATCCGTAAAACCAAATTCTTATTACAGAACTCTGTCAGTTAAACACCGTTAAGACCCCTCTTAACCCTCTTAGCGCTCGAAGACATAGTATGTACGTTGGTCTTAACCTAGTCCATGTATAGGTGCTTTGGGGTCAATGTATATACTATATATATATAATTAGATAGATAGATAGATAGAGAGATAGAGAGATAGAGAGAGCTAGAGAGCTAGAGAGATAGAGAGATAGAGAGACAGAGAGAGAGAGAGAGACAGAGAGAGACAGAGAGAGACAGAGAGAGAGAGATGTGTGTACATATTTATGTATATATACATATATACATATATATATGTACATATATATATATATACACTTTATTTTGTTATGGACCCTTAGGTACTGTCCTTGCAGGAGCTCAGAGGGCTTCTTCCGCCCATTCCGCCACCAACGCTCACTCGGCTGCCGATCGCGGCGAAGGAGGAAGAGGCCAGGCTTAGGGTTGAGAGGTTTAGGGTTTAGGGGTTTAGGGTTTAGGGGTTTAGGGGTTTAGGGTTGAGAGGTTTAGGGTTTAGGGGTTTAGGGTTTAGAGGTTGAGGGTTTAGGGGTTTAGAGTTTAGAAATTGAAATTAGGGCCTAGGGGTTTAGAGGTTTCGGGGTGAGGGTTCAGGGGTTTAGGGATTTAGGGGTTAAGTGGGGTCAGGGGTTTTGGGTTTAGATTTAAGGGGTTGGTATCCATTAGGCTCCATGTGCCCCTTACAGTAAGTGTTCTCATAGGCTTTTTTTTATCAGAGTTTTAATTGGTCTTGCACAGCTTTCGGGTGTAATAGGGGTTATAATCTTGATGCAGACCTTGATGCACGAAACCCCTTTCCTTGCCGGGCCTTAAACCACGAAATCCCCACCCTAAACCCTAACTACATAAACCCACGGTTTTCACGAAGGAGAAACTCATTATCAGGGGACTACGTCAAGGAAGGCCGTCAAAGCTTCCTAAACCGTAAACCGTGCCTACAGCCTCCATTGTAGTTCGTTCTAAGGCGGCCTTTATAGCTTCCTACATATGAAACTGGTCAACCCAAAAGAGAAACTACAATGGAGACTATAGGCAACTTTTGATTTTCAGCTCTAACTAGGTAGAGTCTTGAACCTATTCCCCGCTAAAACGAATCTGAAATCTGTAAGACTCCAAACCTTAGTCACTGGGGTCCAGGGCTTGGGCTTTATTTAGAGTTGTTTTCTGTAGGATGGACTTAGGGTTTAGGGGAAGAAAGACACCTCAACCCTAAGCCTTACATAGGCGTTAGCCTCATATAATATGGTCTTTGTGTCCAACGGCCCTAGCATACAAGTCCATCAAGCCTTCCGGTAACTCGGAAACCCTACAAATCTCTGTAAATCCGTTTTTGAAATTTGAAGCCCGTACAGGAACCCTTTAAGGATCCTCACCTTCGTACCCTAAACCCCAACCCTAGACCCTAAACCCTAAACCTCTCAATCCTAAACCTCTAAACCCTAAACCCCTAAACCCCTAAACCTCTCAACCCTAGACCCTAAACCCCCTAAACGTCTCAACCCTAAACCCCTAAACCCTAAACCCCAACCCTAGACCCAAAACCCTAAACCCTAAACCCCGAACTCCAAACCCGATGACTGCCGTTCGACCTCCGAGACTTTGGCCTATCTAGGTTTTAGGGTTTAGGGTTTAGAGGTTTAGGGGTGTAGGGTTTAGAGGTTTAGGGGTTTAGGGGTTTAGGGTTTAGGGTCCAGATTTCCATGAAGTTCCTGGCAAGAGGCTTCATGGTGATGGTCGATAACGGCCCACTGGATGCCAGAGATCTTCCCGGCCTTGAACCTCTGGTGGAAAAGGCCAAGTACTGTTGGTTCGGCTTCTCCGCAGGCAGGAGGAAAGTTGTTCCAGGTCTCGACAGTGAGGGTTCTGGCAAGGATTGCGAAGAATGATGCGGTCGTGAGTCCGCAGGTGGAGTGCTACCAGTGCGGATGTCAAGGCGTTTTGGCAAGGGTGTCCTCTGAGTGGCAAGGTTCTGAACAACAGCCTGCTCCATTGGAGCTCTCCGTACTTGAACAAAGGCGGGAGAAGGTCCTCAAAACAAGGAACCCTAAACCCTAAACCCTCCTCCGCCTGAGGCGCCCTATCCGCTGCCCATCTTCTCTCAGCCGCTCTCCGCGCGGCCGGTGGGACCCACTCTCGTCACCTCTCCTACGCCAGGGGCCTGAGGGAGAATGAGCTTTATTCTGTAGGAAACATTCAGTTTGAGGTTTTAGAGTTTGTAGGGTTGAGGGTTTGCGGGTCTGAGGGCTTGTAATTGGGTTTGTAAGGCGCTTGCAGGGATGAGGATTACTTGTTTTATAGAGTTAGTAGCGTTGAAGGTGAAGGGTTTGTAGGGTTGAGGGTTCAGGGTTCAGGGGTTTGTAGGGTTGAGGGTTTAGGGGTTTAGCATGTTGAGTTTCTAGGTGTCAGATTGAGCATTTAGGATTGTAGGGCTTGTGGGATTGAGGGTCTATGGTTTCAGGGTGTGCAGAGTTAGGGACTTATGGCTTAGGGCCGGGTTTGCAAGCTTTGGGCTTTCCATAGGCTTAAGAATTGCTGCTTGGTGGGCTCCTTGTGCTTTGGGCTTTGAGGGTTTTGGGGTTAGCTTTCAGGGTTTCGGATTCAGGAGTCTATCCACAAGTTGCTATTGGGTCGTGCTGTAGTTCCACTGTCGGATATCGGATGGCTACGATACTTCCCGCAAATGAGCTGCAGTTTGAGGTCTAGCTAGGGATGATTATACAGACGAGCAGGAATTAGGATTTACACGGTTGGCAGATTGCCGATCGAGGGTTTGGGGGTTGCGGGCAGAGTGTTTTTTGGCAGCCCATGAAGCTTCATTCCCTTCGGCTTAGTACTTTTTGTTTGGAGATCAAACGGTATGGTAATCGCTTTTGAAGCCAGCATTCTGCTTGCTACACCCAAAAGCCGAAAGAACTCAACCCTACTCAGTGTGCAGCATGAAAAGGGTTAAACGAGTCTTACATCCTCAATCCTAAACCATAAACCCTAAACGGCCCTAAACCTTAGGGCCTTAGGGCCTACGAGTTCCCAAGCCATAGAAGGCATCAGCAGGACATGAGCCATCCCGAGATCTTGAACCCAACCAAGCCCCTCATGAACTCTACAGAAAGCCTGTCTATCCCCAGAACCCTGCACCGAAATGAAACCCAAAACCTATACACCCTAACGGACCCTAAACCCAACCCTAAACCCCTAAACCCATAAACCCTACACCATAAACCCTAAACTCGTAAACCCTACACCCCAAAAACTGTCGGCTGTTGGAGACCCCAGGCGTCGCGCCGCGGTCGATGCGGATGTGAAGGCGTCAACCGGTTCAGAGCGCTTACTTGGAGGATCATGTGACTTAGTAAGTAAGGTTATAGGTACTTCAGTGGGGGTTATAAGTACAGTAGTTACAAGTATAACTACCTTGTTTATAACCTTCGTCACTAAGTCCCATGATCCTTTAAGTACCAGGGATTTTGGGCTTAGGGTTTAGGGTTTGGGGGTGTGGGGTTAAGGGTTCAGGGTTTAGAGGTTTAGGGTTGAGAGCGTTTATAGGGCTGCTTATAGGGCTGCGAAACCCTAAAACCACTTAGGCTCTTGAAGTTGTTTGTGAGTTTCTCCAATATAGTACCCTGAATAGTAGGATCCTGATTATAAGGACCCCCAAATAAGGTACCCCTTGTTTTCGGAAACCCCATTTGCACAGCCAGCGCAGTTCGGGTTTTGGTCGGGTTCTTAGTTTCGGAGTAAGGGTGCAGAGTCGGAACCTTCTGGGCGCCAACACGGCAAACGAAGACTACTACAGGGGCCTGAATAACTCCCTATACTATACTATTGTGGGGTTCCTTATTATAAATATAGCAGAATGCGCCCCGAAACCCTATTCTAATTATTGAGGCCCCTATATTACTTGGAGCCTCAGGGTCTACAAGACTCCAAGAGTATGTATGCTCAGGCCCGAAAGGTGCCACCCTCCCCCCCCCCCCCCCAACTGCTCGCTTCCCCGCTGACACCTTGGTGTCGCCGGCCCGGCGAAAAGGCGCTGCGTGCTGGGGGGTGGGGGGTGCGTGCGGGCTGTTGTTTTGTTGGTGTATGATTTGTGACCTCNCCCCCCCCCCCCCCCCCCCCCCAAGTCTTCGCACTGCCGTTCCAAACCGTCGAGACCCTGCGCGCGAAAAGGCACCTTACTTGGAGGGTCGGGGGACTTAGTAACTATAGTTGTTTTAGAGACTTATAAGTACCATAACCCCGATTAGGATCCCTTTTAGGGTACTTATAACTCTACTTATTACCTACTTACTAAGTCTCCCCCCCCCAAAGCAAGCAAAGATTTGAAATATGTGAGATGGGCTTGAAGAATACTGGGAAGACCCTAATTGTGTTGGGGCTACGGGCAGGTCCAGGATTTAGGGCACAGGCTTTTCCCCAAGACCGTACCCTAATTATTAAGGCGCCATAATGTCACAGCCTGGGTTTTGGGGCTACGGGCAGGTTTAAGATTTAGGGCACAGGCTTTTTGTGCGAATCCATAGAACACATTGCCGAGGTTTCGAGACGACGAAACCCGAAACACAAAATATCTGCTATTTAATCCACAAACCCTATAAGAATCTAAGGACTCATATATTAAGGCTTTCGGGCCCAAAGACCATACTATACAAGGTTTTTGGGCTGTTTTGATGCCCAGGGAAGTGATCCAAAATTTAAAACCCTTTGCCCCAAGAGCCTGAGCTGCGAAACCCCGGTCCTTCCACGACAGTCACGATACCCTTTGTCTTATTGGCTGTATACTCAACTTTTCAACTTTTGGGGTTCTTATAACGTAGTCGTTTCTGAAAGTTTCAACTTTTATTTCCTTGGGTTTTGGGCCAGTGAGTTGTAAGTTGGGCGCCTGCAAAATGCACTTCTGCAGGCGCCCAAACGGACACACTCTCCCAAAACAAATGCGTTTACCGGGGCTCGCAAAATGCACTTCGCCACCTTGCCCAAAAGACTGTTCTGGCAGACAATGCCCCAATGCGGTTGTGGGCCCTCCTTTACATAGGCAGTGTCGGCTGCCGTGAAATGCCCTGGAGTGCCCAACCCTAAAGACTGCCCTGAGATTCGCTGGAGTACCCCGGGAATGCCCGTTCGTAGTTCCCAGACGTTCGACTTTCCTTGTTCAGGACGGCAGGAACCACTGCGATCTCGAATCCATCCAAATTTTGCTACGACCTTCAGGAAACAGGAAAATGCGTTTTTGGGCGCCTGCAAAATGCACTTCTGCAGGCGCCCAAACGGACACACTCTCCCAAAACAANCTCGAATCCATCCAAATTTTGCTACGACCTTCAGGAAACAGGAAAATGCGTTTTTGGGCGCCTGCAAAATGCACTTCTGCAGGCGCCCAAACGGACACACTCTCCCAAAACAAATGCGTGTACCGGGGCTCGCAAAACGCACTTCGCCACCTTGCCCAAACGAATGCTCGGCGCAGACAATGTTTCCAAATCGAACAGATCCTGCGAATGCGTTTTTTGAAGGCTGAAATGCGTTTTTGGGCGCCTGCAAAACGCATCTTTGAGCACAGGGTTTGCTTTAGGGTTTGAAGGTTTAGAGAGTGAAGGGCTTAGGGGTTTTACGGAGGCCGGCAACTTACACAGCGATTTGGATCTTCCGTTCGCACTGACGCTTTTTGTACTTGGTACTGGTACCGCTCGGACTCTAGACTTCTCAGTCTTGAAGTGGTTGGGATGTTTTATATACATATTTGTTGCAGACCCTTCCGTTCTATACATAGATGTGTGCGTTTTCGCGGCCCCGTGAAACGCACGGTCCAGCTTCAGGGTGCAGGGTTGTAGGTGTTTAAGTTTCGCTTACTTGGAGGGGCGCTGGTGTTAGTAAGTGAATATGGAGGTTGTTAAAAGCTTGTTGGAGTTATCGAATCACTTATATGAGTTGTATAAGTGTAGTTGTTGAACTTAGCTATGTTGAGGTTAGCTTGGTTAGCTATGTGTACTTGTATCAATAAGATAAGTGATCTAAGTGAAATGAAGCAGCTTGGAAGACATGACAAGAGAGACGCAAGCAGGGCNGCTATAAGCTCGCATGCAGTTTCTTTTTTTACAGCTGTGGGACTGCGACAATGGCATTGTTGCCCGAAACACTGTAAGGGCATGTGGCCCGAATCAGTCGGGTTTGCACGAGCCCACAACGTCTGCAGAGACTGCATACATGCAGCCATGGACATGCGTCCAAAAGGTCACGTGCGACCACACAGTTTTCTCGCACATGACATGATAAGCCACTTTGCCTACTGCAGTGGCCCCATCC
>BGNK01000711.1:107242-209487 GCA_003297005.1 Symbiodinium sp. clade A Y106
GCTCGCTTTCGGCCGTGGCCTGCTGGCCACTCCTGCAGGAGGCAAGCGACAACACCGAGAACCAACCCACATATGCACGACCGGACCTGGCCGTTCTCGTCGATGAATGCCACCTGCAGGGCAGCATGTCTAGCACGGACACAAACACGAATGTTTTGAGATGGCCTGGGGCTTCACATAGAAGCCCGTGCCCTTGGAGTCAGCCTCCAGGTCTCCTCCATGCAGACAAACAAAACACTAATACAAAGAAGCAGTGCTCCACAAACGAAGTCCTGGGTCCCACTTCGAACTCGAGGGCTGCTCCTGCCNCCAGGTCTCCTCCATGCAGACAAACAAAACACTAATACAAAGAAGCAGTGCTCCACAAACGAAGTCCTGGGTCCCACTTCGAACTCGAGGGCTGCTCCTGCCCAGGAATGCAGGATGCACGCTGCATATATAGAACAACTAAATGGGTGCTCTCCTTCTTAATCTCCTTCTTCGGCATCTTCTTCGCTTTCGGTGGATCCTGCATACAAAGGAAATTGGAAAAACATGCAATGCAACCTNTGGGTGCTCTCCTTCTTAATCTCCTTCTTCGGCATCTTCTTCGCTTTCGGTGGATCCTGCATACAAAGGAAATTGGAAAAACATGCAATGCAACCTTGTGCCAATGTGCCTTGGGCTCGAGTGGAGGCTGGCTCTCGTTCGGCTTCAGCGCGACTGGCGGGCAAACCCACATGTTACATGCTAAAGCCTATAAACCCTTACACCCCTAAACCCTAAACTCCTTCACACAAACACACAATGGAGCGAGACCATCAAACATGTCGGGCATGCTGCCCTGGCCATCCTCGGCCTCCTCGTCGGCCGTGACTTCCTCGTACTCGGAGTCCTCGTGACCTGCTCAAAGTCGTCTTGCGAAGGGAATCACGGAAGTTCCAAAAACCCCGGCCTAACATACAAATGACACTGTGGCGGTATCCCTGGATCTTGGCATGGTAGTACTGCCATCCAGCTGGGCGGTCGAGACTTGTTGCATGGTTTCTGCTAATACAATCTGGGAGCNACACTGTGGCGGTATCCCTGGATCTTGGCATGGTAGTACTGCCATCCAGCTGGGCGGTCGAGACTTGTTGCATGGTTTCTGCTAATACAATCTGGGAGCCAGGCTCGTTGGCGGCTCCGGCACCTGGATGTCCAGGTGCTTCATCCATATGGTCCCTGCAACAAGGAACACAACCGTCGGCTGCTTGCAGAAACACTTGATCGTGGCCCGGTATACCGAACGGCCTGCCGAATCCAGGATCTTCCATCCCATTTTCGGGNCAGAAACACTTGATCGTGGCCCGGTATACCGAACGGCCTGCCGAATCCAGGATCTTCCATCCCATTTTCGGGGACCAGGACACCGTCGTGCCTGGTCAATGCAAAGCTTAAGGCACAGGTTATATACAACCCGTGGTGGCACAAGCCTTGGCTGTTCTTGAACTTGCCCCTGCCCACTTTGTCGAACTCCGAGGCCAGGTCCAGGGCCTCGAAGACATCGGCCTGCATGTGTACACACANCACAAGCCTTGGCTGTTCTTGAACTTGCCCCTGCCCACTTTGTCGAACTCCGAGGCCAGGTCCAGGGCCTCGAAGACATCGGCCTGCATGTGTACACACATAATTATATATATATATATGTATGCACACAAAGGTGAGGAACCGCCTCCTCGTGAGCGGGAAGCTGTCCATTCAGGAAGGAAAAGGCAAAAGCCATGCTGCCACCTTCCTGTCAAAAAGCCAANCCATGCAGCAACTCTGGGCGCACAAGTCCAAAGGCACACAATCACACAATGTTCGGAAAATTTTTGTTGTCGTCGTGCTCAAAAACCTCACTTGGAGCTCCAAGCAATCGAAAGCTTTTATTGTCGTCGTGCTCAAAAACCTGAATCGAAAGCTTCATGCCGTTCACTTCTTGACCTTGCCCACGGATGCAGCTGGGCCCCGGTTCACCCTCTTGGGTGGGACGACCGGTTGGGCTTTGNCCACTTTGGCTTCTTCTCCGTCTCTGTAGAGCTGCCATCCTCCGCAGGCTCCTCCTTGACGTGCTTCTTCTTTCGTGACGATCTTTCCGCCGGGATCTGCTTCTCTGCGATCTCCTTCATCCACGTGAAGTTTTCGGCCAGCATCTCCATCCAGACATTGCTGGTGGAAAGGCCTTCGGTCAGGATGCTCAGCTGGAAGCCATCGATCTCCACATCGATTATGTTCGGCAGGAGGTGCACATGTTTGGCCAAGGCCTTGACCTTTTCCTTTTTCGCCTTCTTCTTTTTGGGCTCGTTCGCTGACTCGCACTCTTCGTCTCGCAGAGCCTCTTCGAGCAGATGGTCGCAAGCCTTCTGCCGAGCCTCGAGCAGGTCCTCGAACAACTTAATGTTGAGGCTGCCCGAGTTCCCTGACTTGCCCTGGCGAAGGTCGAGCCTTTTGCCGGTGATCATCTTGACAAGAGGCGGACTCCACTTCTGGATCGAGCAAAACATCCGGTCTTGTACTTGCTTTTGGGTCGGCATGAAGCTCCGATCGCCCAAAAGGACCACCTGCCTCGTCACGATCTCGAAGCAAGTTGCCATGATGCTGCGAAGCACGGGGGGAAGGATGCGATTGCGATATTTGAACCTTATCAAGCTGTTTTCTGCCGGCGAGCACAGAATATATGCCCTGCCCAGGCGAGGAAAACAGCTCGTCCTGCAATACACTTGCAAGCATGAATCTGCACTGCATTGCAATCGGAAAGCACAAGCTCGCNTGTTTTCTGCCGGCGAGCACAGAATATATGCCCTGCCCAGGCGAGGAAAACAGCTCGTCCTGCAATACACTTGCAAGCATGAATCTGCACTGCATTGCAATCGGAAAGCACAAGCTCGCACACCTGAGTTTGGGGATCCTTGCACCGTGCAGCTGCACAGCACACTCCATGGGTCTCTCTGTAAAAAAGCCTGTCATGCTTGCCTGCAAAACATGTGTATGTGTATACTCCTTTAGAAACAAACCTCATGTAAAATAATCAAACACCATCTTTCATCAAGCATGTTGGCTCATGTCATGGCTGTTGCNTTTAGAAACAAACCTCATGTAAAATAATCAAACACCATCTTTCATCAAGCATGTTGGCTCATGTCATGGCTGTTGCATGAAGCAGCAGACACCAATGCCGAAACATCACTTCTTCTGGAGCTTCTTGCTCGAACCGGCTGAGGTCGTAGATGCTCTTTTCGGCGCTTTCGTGTTCTGCACAGGATCCTCCACTTCCTCCAAGGGAACCGCCTGCACCGTTTTCGATTTGAAGGCCACNCTTCTTGCTCGAACCGGCTGAGGTCGTAGATGCTCTTTTCGGCGCTTTCGTGTTCTGCACAGGATCCTCCACTTCCTCCAAGGGAACCGCCTGCACCGTTTTCGATTTGAAGGCCACAATGGGGCTGCCTTGCAGGATCTTCTTGTTGTTCTTAAAGACAGGAATCTTGATGCCCTTGTCTGCTCCTGGCACCCAATGAAGCTTCACANTTTGAAGGCCACAATGGGGCTGCCTTGCAGGATCTTCTTGTTGTTCTTAAAGACAGGAATCTTGATGCCCTTGTCTGCTCCTGGCACCCAATGAAGCTTCACATTGCAATCGTCTTCCTCATGGCTGTGCTGCACCAACCAAAACGGAACTAAGACATGCTGGCAATCCTCTTCGTCGTTGTCTTTCGGAAGAATGTTGGCACCGGAGAGCCAAAACTTTCGGNATTGCCAGTCTGTCTGCACTTGAACCATATTGCTTTGGCCCTGAGCTTTCTGCAAGACCTTGTTGGTCATGGGCACCATGACCAGTTTCTTGATGTCGGAGTTGGCAAGCAACACCCTTTGAAGGCTTCAGCTGCAAATTCAGCTGTTCCGATCCACACTCCATGGACTTGTGAAGCTTGCAGAGCTCAAGCTGAATCTTCGAGGCAAGACTGCTGGCATTGAAGTCCACGTGGTCCNATCCACACTCCATGGACTTGTGAAGCTTGCAGAGCTCAAGCTGAATCTTCGAGGCAAGACTGCTGGCATTGAAGTCCACGTGGTCCTGGTACTGGTCCAACCTTTCCATCAGTGTGGGCCGCACACGAGGAACAAAGCTGACCCAATCTCCAGCCAGGATGATATTAAGGTCCACCTTGGCAATCTTGCTCGAAGCCATCATCTTTACAAAGACCGTCTGGCCTTTCACTTCTGAGAGGNAGGTCCACCTTGGCAATCTTGCTCGAAGCCATCATCTTTACAAAGACCGTCTGGCCTTTCACTTCTGAGAGGACACCCTCTATCTTGTCGACCTTGCGACGAATGTGTGTGCCCACACCGAAGCCCTTGGAGGCCAACATCTTCTCAGGTTCCTTGATACTGCCGTCCTCAGCAAGCTCGAGCATCACCCCAGCAGAGGGCTCAGAANTGGAGGCCAACATCTTCTCAGGTTCCTTGATACTGCCGTCCTCAGCAAGCTCGAGCATCACCCCAGCAGAGGGCTCAGAAGCACTCGCTGCAGCTGCAGCTGGTGCACTTTGCTCAGACTTTGCAATCAACAAAGAGTCGTGGCCGATGGCCTGCACGGTCTTGTACTTCTTTTCATCCTGCTGTTTGATTCCCAGAACATGGGAAGTCATTGCCATATCCATCGTGCCCAAAGCCTGGACGATTCGAGAATCTGTGAGCCACTCACTTGCTCCATTATCCCGCAGGATGCTCCGGACCGCGAGGATCATGTTGCCGGCCTCCTTGACCTTGGGGAAGAGGTCTTTAGAAGTCATCTTCTTCAGCCACGTTCACATTCTGCCTCAAGTATGCCTGCTTCAGGAGTCCATGGCGAAATGCTGCAATGGGCTCTGACTGGTGCCCTCGGCAATCTTGCCCGAAAGCTTCCCACATCACAGGCCCGAGCTGCCGAGAAGAAGGGCAGTATGCCCTCACAAAAGCCTCCGTCTCCTGAAGGAAGCTNATTTCAAGGTGTTCTCCACCACTCTGACCAAGCCCTCGCCGTCCTTGGCCTCTTTCAGGAACTCGTGCAAGCGATCACGCACTTCCGGATTCAACGGCATCGTGGCCAAGTCGAGCTATCCCGAGCTATATATACAGCTTCAGATCAGAGTCTGCCTGCGAGCCGAGGGCCCTGCGAGGCGATCGCTGCAATGCATGCACATGTGCATTGATGCATGAATGCAAACATCCTGAATACATGCTGCACCAGCTCTCCATGCAAATTGCAGTTTGCATCCTTGCATTTGCCAAGACGAAATAGCTTCAAATAAACAACTTACACCACTTACCTAATTCAGTTATAAAACATTATCTAAACAGGACAAGNTTGGCTAAGTGGCTCAACTGCTTGCTCCACTTGCTACTTCAAGCTTGGGACTTGCTATCTTGTCCATACAACATAGCATATGTACAGCACTTATAACTCATGTTAACAAACTTACAACTGATTGTATACATCCTCCAAACCATGTATTCGATTACTAAACACCCCGCCCCTCCAAGTATCCTGTGGGTCGCGCACCACCAGGCCTCGCCCTGCTGATCGCCACATTAAGCGAGCGTCCTGCGTCGTCTGTTTGCGCTGAGCGTTCCCGTCTGGACGGTTGATTCAGCCACTCGGGAGCCGGCAGGACTTCTGCGGGGGCCGGCAGGACGCTGGTACACCGGGCGGGAACCCGACGAAGGACGCTTCCACCGACTATAACGTCGGTGTGAAAGTGGTGCAGAGTCCTCCACCACCTCCTCCGCAAAAACGGCCCCGTTACGCCAGCCACGTGGCGCTCGGAATCCGAGTGTAACGTCCACTCGGATTTTTGCCGCTTTCTTTAACTTTCGTGGTTCCCACCTTCGAAGTTGAAGCGCCACGCACGCCGGCCTGAAACCAATCGACAAATTTTGTCACCTCGTGGCTCTCGATGCCGGCTACCACAAAGAGGTACCCGACGTAATCCTAGTCCTACACATAAAACGTCTATCTCCTTCCATCGTTGTCAAGCATTATCAACGTAGATGTGTGTGTGCGCAAGTGCATGTAGTGAAGCTGTGAAATGTGGAATGTAACCGGGATGTATGCGGTTAGTCCCTGCTTGCTCGAGACCCCTGGCACAAGACCCGATGAAGTTCCGATGAAGGGAACTTGAGCCAAAATGTCTCTCAGTCTCTCTCTCTCTCTCTGTCTCTCTGTCGCCCTCTCCGCTCTCTCTCTCTCTCTCTCTGTCTCTCTGTCTCTCTCAGGCACTCAGGCCTGGCCGAAGGCAGCACTCGTGCCTACTCGTGAAACTACAAAAATGAAACTAGAATGCCTTGGAAAGGCCCTGGAATGCTTCTTGCCGGTGCAAACGGTGGGGTCAGATCTGGGGCAAAAGCCGGGTAAGATTTGGGGCTGGCCGGTGTAAGATTTGGGGCTGATCGGTGCAAGTATTGACGGCAAACGCAGGTATCTGCACAGAGCTACCTCACACAGCTGACACTTGGCACATGAGCTTTGATTTTTACCCAGACGCATGCGCCTCAGTGCAACCCAACCACAACAAAAACGAGGCCAGAAGGTGCGTTGGGAGGAAGGGCGGGGAGGGAGGGTGGGGCTGGGGTTGGGCGTGGGGCCGGGCGGGGCCGGGGCGGGGCCGCAACCCCACCGCACGATCCCTTTTCTTCCCATTTCGGGGAGAGTTATCGGGAGCTGTCGGGACCTGTCTGTCGGGAGCTGTCGGGGACCTACCTGTCGGAACCTGTCAGCGTGCTTGCCCCCAATCGTGTTCAAATGCTTAAGACTCTGCTTGTCCCGACAAGTGCCGACAGGTCCCCGACAGGTCCCCAACAGGTTCCGACAGCTCCCGACAGGTCCCCGACAGCTCTTCCAGATCCCGACATCCCAGGCTGGCGTCAAAGCTGACCGAGCTGTGTCCGACCAACCGACCCGACCGAATCACCGACCCACCTCGCCACCTTGAACCACGGCAATATTGACACCGCGGGTTGGCCCAGGTCTGGCCCGGATTCCGACATCGGAATTGCCCCGAAGAAACCACAATATCCACACCGGGAGTTGCCCCAGCTCTGGCCCCGGATGTCTAAAGCTTATGTTAAGCATAATAGGAACTTTTCAATCCGTGCTTTCAGCTGCTTTTAGGCACTTTGACAGCACGGTCCAAAGTTTACACGACTGAGGCCCCAAAAACAAACCCAACCAAGCCCCGCCTCGCACACCAGAAATACTTGAATCCAGGCCCGCTTATACACCAAAAATTGACCCAAAGCCGACTCATCAAACCCTGGCTTATCGTACTTGTCCCCACCTCAAATTGCGGAAACCTCTGGATCTGGCCCGGAAAGCAAAAAGTTGAGTCTTAAGCATTCCAGGGCCTGAACAAAGAATGCCCGAGAAACTCTACTTAACATGAGTTTCGAGTAACCCCTTTTCGAGCTGGGACTGCAATGCACTAAGCCCTAAACCCTAAAACCCAAGACCCTGTATTAAACCTTAAACCCTAAGCCCGGTAAGCCCTATCTTCAAACCTGAACTGCGTTGCTGCCTGCCAGGGCACGAGCCTCCGACCTGTTGCCAAGGATCCAGAGAAGAATGAACTTGTCCCTCTTACGAGACGAAGCCGTTGTATCCCGTCCGAAACCCTAAACCTCCCTCTCAAACCCTCCTAAACCCTAAACCCCATCTCAGACCCTGCTAAAATCCTACATCCAATCTTAAACCCTAAACCCCACCTTAAAGCCTAAATCCGAAAAACCAACCCCATCTCAAAGCCAAAAACCCCGGCCTCCGGTGCTGTTCCACGGCAGGATGCCACCAGATCAGGCGGAAAGATCTGAGAAATCGGAGCTTATCAGGGCTTTGTTGGGGCTTCGAGGGTTTAGGGCCGATGGGGTTTCGGCGCTCACACTCGGGCAATCCAGGCGAGGCATGTGGTGGGGAGTCTGGAGAGTGAAACTTCTCTAGGGGAATAGTGGGGTTTAGGGTGTTGTTAGGCTGTTAGGGCTTATAGGGTTGATAGGATTCAAGGCTTGCAAGGCTTGCAGGGTTCAGGGCTAAAAGGAGTGTAGGGCTGTTAGGGCTGCTTTGTGGCTGTGGGGCTGAAAGGGTCCAGGGTTAATATGCTCCCACAACTCGAACTTGCCAAGCGCGGTCCATCCTGCGATTGCAAAGTTTATAGCGCTTGTGGGGATTCTGTCGTTTGCATTTTGGCTTACAGGGACTATGTTTTTAGGGCTCAAGATGCTACAAGTAGGTGTAGTAATAAGGGGTGTAGTAAAGCGGCCTTTGGAATTAGAGCCAGATTTTAAGGGAATACTAAACTACACCTTTTTTCGGTACTATAGAGGAAACCTATTACTATCATTAGTCAGACCACTACATGTTCTTTGTTATCCGCTCCTCCCTTTATTCATGGTCCTCCGGACGGACATTCAGGCCATGGTGGTGGGTTCTATCAAGCACATAGCTCTGCATACTTTCAAGATATACACTGTGCTCGTTTTGAGGTTGCTGTAAGTAAGCACACGGTTTTCGGTGTCGGGCATGTTTAGTCCAGAGCCGAGGAGGTTGGGCAAGCTGGAATATGTCCGCAGCTGTAGCATGAGACACGGCAAACACAAGTTACAAAAGCGTGCTTCGGGTTTGAGTTGGAATGAAGCTCCCCCCGGGATCAAGGCGTGGAAACCAGCAAGAAAGAAAGTTTCTAGCAGGCCCACGATTGATGAATCGGCCCCTGTCTAAATAGTTATATAGCCTCTGGAACAGTGCTACACTTCTGCACCCCCCCCCCGCCCCCGAGACTTTGGGTTGATTCGGATTCATGCATACGGGCTATGCGGGATCGTGATCTGTAACATCTCGCCGCCCTTCGTGCTGCTGCTGCTGGTGTTGTTGTTGTTGTTGTTGATGATGGAACATCGCTGCTACTGCGACCTACTCATACTCAAGATCATGACTTGGACAAGGATGCTGATGCAGGCGATGACGATGATGAAGGTTGAGGACGGATGACGATCACGGACCATGCTAGCGACCATTCAGGTGACCGGATTCCGAGCAAGAACCGCAGATAGGAAGATCCCCACGGTAAGGACGAGGAAGCCGAGCATTACTCTTCGTGCTGCCATCTTCGACTACTTACTTTCCAGGCCAGTGGCATCGTCCCAGCTTGTACAAACTCGTCCCGGGCCACGGCTTTCACATCTATGACACCCCGGTCGCAGGCCTTCTTCGTGAGCTTTGCCGTTTGCTTCCTCAAACTTTTGGAAAGCTCCCGGCCTGCAGGCTCCAGGGCATGTGACTGTTGTCTTTCAAAGCTTGGCGTCGGGCTCGAGCCCGGCATTGGGTAGCTAGTATGCACGACGTATGATACAAACAAGCACGCCTGAAGGAGCAGAGTTGGACAAGCGAACCGTTTTCTCCACGAGCACTCACTTCCATGCCGGCTGTTTTGTCTGGAAAGGTCCTGGAGGACCGCTTCGGCTCTCCATTGCAAGCTTCAGGCATGAAAGCTCAACGACCTCTGTCGGTCTGGACTGCAAGCTGGTCTCATAGATGTTTGTCTAGCTCTGCTTGATACAATCTCTTCTTTCAGGCTCCACAAGCCTATTCCGGACCTACCGGAGATTCCTTGCATTCGAACATCGGCGACCGAAATGAACTGTGCTCCGAAATTCACCTCAAAGCCTCGAGCCCCTTACGGCATATGGTGCTCTTCCGCGAAAGCAGATGGAATGCTTGAATTCTAAAACTCCTATGCTGGAGGTCACATGGAACTCCGTCTGGCCTCCTGGTGCCTGACCCTTGGCGAGGTCATCTAAGTGAAACACCTGGACTGCTTCCATTTGGGCTGCTTGTTGAGCTAGGCTGCTTGTTGAGCTGGCAAGAACTGGTGCCGTCGAAGAGATCGGTTTGCCAACGAAACACCCGGACCGGCTACAGAAATCTTCACAAGCTGTGGCGCTGGACCTCTTCACTTCCTTCGGTTTCCATAAGGCTACATGGTGAAGTGGTGGTCAAACCCTGGCCTCAGCGGGTTTCGTATCATGTAAGAAATGTTGTATGGAACATTGAATGATTAGCAGAATTCATGTCAGTCCTGCTGCAGTCCGGCTTGTGGCAGCTTATTCAGTCGATCTCCTTGCATGGGTTCGTGGTAGGATACAGCCAGGCGGCTCAGCATCTTGACGTTATGGTTTTGGATACAGGGTTGGTAAGGCGTGACAGGGTGAGACCATACCAGTTGAGGTCGAACAATGGTTGTGCAGGATTTCGCCCGAAATAACTTCAACTCCATTCCATAACCCAGTTGACAATGCAAGGCCCTCTCCCGCAGCATCTCGCGGCAACAGCCCGCCTCTATGGGGAAGAGCCTGGTGCAAAGGTCGCAAGGCTGTATTAAAGAAGCCAAAACGATATCAAGAATTCCGTCTGCGATTGCGTACACGCTCCAAGCTGTAAATGCCAATAATCTCGCTTGCATGGTCGCATGGTCGCAGGTGGGTCTCTGCACCGACCTTTTGGTCGTTCTCATGTGGCCGAAATCGGAAAAAACATAAGGCAGACCCGTAGAATGCGCCCTGATCAAATCAACTTCGCATTTTCTGCCAGAACTCTTTCACATCCCCGGATGCATGCATTTGATGGATTGAAAAAACAACTTCACAAGTACACAGTGAAGCGGACTTCGACAGCGCCCTGCAAGAATCTGGCCTGTTGCCGACGTATTTCGGCACTGGCGCGATGTCTTTCCTGCGTCGATAACATGTAGTACAGTGTAGCCCAACGGCTCTGCAGGACTAAAAGATGAAGGGGTGAGGGGGGGGGGGCGTGGGTGTAGAAAGCCTGCCAGCTTGGGAGAGCTCGGCATGGCAGTGGGTTCGTTGGGCTTAACAGGACTGTAGGCATCAGTTGCCGTAGATCGCAACCCTTACAGTCATCTCACGTGCGCAGCACGTTACAGTATCATGCGGGAAATTCCTGCTGCCGATCGCATCCCGATACAGATCATTGACTATGTTTCATGGCACCGCTATTCAGCCTTCCGTTCGTGCTACTTTCGTTCATCACCCTAGTCGATCGCCATCACTGTCGTCAACCACCGCATTGGCCCATCCTGTTAATCACCTGAGTGTCAGCATACCTTTCGTCGTTATTGTCATCTTCATCCTCGTCTTCGTTCGTCCCGAATCCCAGGGCCGCCGCTCGGAAAACTCGGCGAAATACTTCCCGAAGAAATCCGCCTGCAGCACGGCAGGCAGGCTTTGTACATTTTAGTTGCGGGGGGCATGACAAGGGTCTCTTCCATGTTCCACGGCTGGGGCGTGCGGTATCATGTTTTACATCACTACCACGGTATCTATCACGCCTAGCCAGATGGATTTTGGCTGGAATTGCTCTTGCTGCCCACTGACATACTTGAGGGTGCTGCCAGAGGTTATATGTCGCTGTAGTCGTAATGAAACACACCGACCGGTCGAAACATTGGACGGTACATCATAACTCAACCGCTACGTAGTTCAGAGCCAACACCGATCTCTCCTTTTCGCAACGTCTCAAAAAAGTAGCAAGATCGATGCTCCCTGCAGATGCCCCTGCAGCGATTTCCGAAGCACAAATGCCGTGCCTCGATCGTGGCTGACCTGGATATCTTCACAAACCCAACGGCTTCCCACAAACGCATGCAAAGTGAAAGCACATCCTTGTGGCAGGCTCCCTGCACAGCATTTGCGACTTTCCCTATGGTACCGGCAAGGGTCCACTCCCCAGGAAAGATTTTGTTCAATTCTCCGCCAACCGAGGAAATGAAAACAACTAGGAAAGTTAAGCGGGCCACGGCAACCCTTCAGATCAGACCCACATGGCTTAGTACCGAAAAAGCTCAAACCAGAATCTGGCAACGTCATACTTTCTCTCTCTCTCTCGCTCTTTGAGGCCCGGGCATTAAAACAAGTCTCAGGTGCGGGTTAACCCGTAGCACCAAGCGTAGAGTCCTCGGTGCTCTTCACGAAAGGCTGGGTCCTTTGTGCTTCCTTCAAAGACTTCACACAGGGGCCTTAGAAACTAGAAGAGGGTTTTGGGGAAAGTTGTAGATTAATTTACAGTGTATTTAATTCTATAGCGACTATGGGAACTACTTTTAGTAGAAATGCCTCAGACTTCCGACCTCCATATTCTCCCTCTCTGCCGCTCCATCATCAAGAGTGTCGCAATGCAAGGGCGCGACCTCTATATTACTCAGCAGCATTCCCTTTGCCGAATCATTTTCCACTTTACCCAGAGGTACGGATCCTGGCCCCTGCCTGCTGAGCACGTGCCTAGGTGCTGACACCCAGACAGAAAGACAAACAAACAAACAGACAGGCATTGCATAGTTAGACATAGACAGACAGACAAACAAGCAGACACGCATTCATATGTAATGTTGAAACGACGTGTGTGTGTGTGTAAGCGTTTTGTGTACGCCTACAAATGGTCTTGGCACACCCAGCCAGTAAGACGAGGTCTAACATGCAGCAACTTGAAGGGCCCGCTCATGAAGAGTGTCGGAGAAGTTTGGGATGCTTGTACTGTGAGTTGTCGATACATCCTTGCAATAAGATACGTGGCAATAGGCAACTCTGATACGTCGGGACGGCGGCAATTTATCAGACTATCAGGCAGTATTCGGTACTAACCCGAAGCCTTAAAGCCTAAAACGATTGTTTGCCCAGATCGTTCAAGGATGGTTTCAACCCCTAGGCGCACACCAACAGACATAGGGATCCAGCAGCAAAAGCAGCTCCATGTCGGCAGTCCGGATGTGGGCCTCTTTGATCCAAGTTAATGCAGTTTAGAGCTTCTATAAATCGTTGTGGGCTTATCTGTTGTGGCGGTGATATTAGGTTTAAACTCAATGCTCTACTGCTGGCTGTGCTGCACTGGAATAGAATAAGCGGTGATGCCACTGCACTAGACTTACGCACTCGCGACTCGGACTCTGCCAGACGAGGTGTCTTGTTTCGCGTGGGATTTACGACTCAACGATTGATTAAAGTCGGTCAGAGACGGAACTGAAGGTTTTAGGATTGCTCAGTACTTCTGTGCCTTAGCCAGCTCATTCCTCGGCTGTCGTAAGCTTTAGTGAATATGCTGGGGTAGGAGCTTGAGCTGAGGGGCTTTTTACACTAGTATCCTTAGACTTAGACCTTGGATTAGTAAGCGCATTATCAACTTACAACAGTAGCCTTATAGTCGTAACCTTATCGTAACCCTTGCGTAGGGTCCCAGCATGCCCAAACATTCAGGATCCCAGCAAAAGATCCTAAAAGGAGAGACCCTTGTTTTCGGACCCCTGAATAAAAGAATCCGCGCAACAAGGACTCCTAAGAGAACCTTAATTCTCGTACCCCCTCCCCTCCCCCCCAAACAAAGGCGCACACTGCCCGCTATTATGAAAAGGGTTCGCATCATAATGCAGGGGCCTTAATGAAGTGGCGCAGGGCTTTTAATTTAATGTCTAGGACAGTATAGTATAGCATAGCATAACGATAAGACGGGACTATGTCGGTAATTATTCAGGCTTCTACATAGTTTGTGGGAACCCCTGTTTTCTGACCCTCCAATGTAGGCTCCCTAAACCCTATAACCCCTAGCCCTAAGCTCAAGGTCGCCTCGTCACAGATGAGGTGCGTCATGCACTCGGCGCTACTGGGATCTGCGGTGAGCCTGGCGACTGATGTAGGACTCCTTTCGTATCCGTTCCTCTGAGTGGTTCAATCTAAAGTCCTAGATAGGGTTTCGGAGTTTAAGGTGGTTCCACTAGGATTTAGGGTGTTCGTTCGCCTCCTATGTAGCAAGGATAGGGTCAACTTGGCAGGGGTAGTTCGAGTCGGTTTAAGTGTTTAGGGTTTTGGCCTCTTACACTCGGCCGATGCCAGTCAAGGTCCGCAGTCTACACTCGGATTAGGGCCCAAACGCTCTAGGGTTGAGGATTTTGTGGGTTTGGGGATTGCTGTGCTGTTGCACTGCATCAGTCAAGGTTATGACGTTTATGCAGGGTTTTTAACGCTCACACTCGGCAATGCCAGGCGAGGTCCGTAGAGAGACTTAGGTTGAAGGGTGCAAGTCACTATGCAGGGTTTTAGGGTTTACGCTCTCGCAACTCGGACAAGCCAGACGAGGTCTCGGGTTCGAAGTGCTATGACTGGTCGGGACTAGCTACTGATACGGGATTCGGGTGACAGAGGGGTGGGGTGTCCGTGTGAACTATGAGCAACGCTGCCCACGGAGTGATCCTACAGCCCCCTTATCCTCTGAAGATCCCGACAAGGCCGTCAGAATGTGACTAAGAACATCTAAGAACACAAGGGGCCCACATTATCAACCAACCCTACCATAAGACCATAGGCACTACACAGACACAGGCTCCTGTGATCAAACGATCCACAGCATGCAGGCACAGCTAGGTGGGACATGTGACGATGTGTGAGTGGGGGTTTCTGTTATTCTGAGCTGGGTTCTCCTATGGTAAGAACCTACTTAATTCAGACCTGCAGCCGCCAAGGACTGATGAGCCGACAAGCTCACACAATGGAGGTCGGAGCTTTGTCGCAGAAGTCTCCTGCTACTGCTATTGCTCCTGCTGCTGCTGCTCCTGCTACTGCCACTGCTGCTGCTGCCACTGCTGCTGCCGCTGCTGCTGCCGCTGCTGCTGCCACTGCTGCGGCCACTGCTGCTGCAGTTGCTGCCACTGCTGCGGCTACTGTTGCAGCTACTGCTGCTCCTGAGTACTGAGTACTGGTACTGGTGCTGGTGCTGATACTGGTGCCGGTGCAGTAGTAGCAGCACTGGTACTAGACAAATTGCTACTACTAACAAGTCTGAACTCCATGGTAGCGTGCCAGCTCAAGAGGTAGCCGGCGGTGACAAAGGACAAGTGGTCACCAGGAACCTCGGCGGAGACCCGGCACCGTCAGGACATGTAGGGACATGTGCCATCATGTCTCCATAAGGGTTACTATACGGGTTCAGTGGAGGTATCCGGAAGTCTTGTCGAAATCCACAATTTCATGCCTGATTCGTACACTCGCGATGGATGGAACCGCCTGCTCTGCAACTGTCGGACGCAGTCCTGAACTTTTGTGCATCTTCGAAGCAATCGCAGCTACATATGCATATACTGTATATATATATATATATATATACGCATACAAAAATATATATATATATATATATATATATATATATATACATGTGTGTATATGTAATATAAATGTATATGTAAATGTATATGTGGATGTACATGTAGATGTATATGTAGATGTGGATGTATATGTGTATGTATGTACATATGTACGTGTACGTATGTATGTATGTATGTATGTATGTATGCGTATATGTCTGTATGTATGTATGCATGTATGCATGTGTGTATGTATGCATGTATGTATACATGCATACATACATACAACTTTCCTTGGTGTGACAGCTCGTCGGGAATCAGGAGAACACAACAGTACCTTTTGGCGCTTTGCGGGTCAGGGACCTTTAGATCTTCAGCTGCGTAGGGATGTTGCCGGCGGGCCTGAGCTTCAAGTCTAAAACTTTTCCTTGCCCCAAATAGGGTCGTTGCCGTCTCCCCACGGATTCGGTAGCCGACCTTGCGCTTTGAGGCTTTGGATTTCAAAGCTTCTTTGTCCAAGGCTGGGAGCTGAGCGATTAGGGGTGAATCGTTCAGGGTTTCGGGGGTTTGGACTCGCATTCTCGGACAGCATTAAGGGGCTTCTGGTTTCGGTTTTAGATGCAGGCAATTGGCTTTCATGGGGCCTGCATGCTTCAGGGTCAATAAAGCCCAAACCCGAATTTCCGAATCAAGTCCGACATCTTCAGCCCAAAGGCGGCAAGTCAAACACCAATCAAAGCTCCTGTCGGAATTTGTATCTGACTCTCTGCATAACACCAACCCAGACCCAGACCTACCCCTGTCAAAACCTCCAGCTATCGGAATAAACGCCCAGATGAAGCCTCCACTCCCGTCCTCTCCCCCAGAATCATACCTCGGCCCGGCCCAGGCTGAGGAAACGGCCTCGACTCCGAAATTTAAACCCAGCTCCTGGGGGAGTGCGGTTTGGGGGGGGGGGGGGGGGTGGTAACGGGGGTGGGGGGCAGAAGAAGTGGAACGAGATCTTAGAGGCGAGCGTCGACGCGCGGGCAGGGGANGGGGGGGGGTGTTTGCAAGGAAGATGTGTGCCAAAGCATTCGTATGGAAGTACTGACGGCAGTGTGATATCAGGGGCCAGATGAGATTCTTGGTTGTGCAACTCACTCAAGACAGCACAGAAGACGCTACGAGTACACCGGCACTAACCGGAACTAGCAACATATTTCTTCAACAGTCAGGGCCTGCAGCTCAGCAGAAACAGGGCTGAACCCACACAGTTACAGATGTGCCACTGAAGCAAAGGTCAGCAAACCAGGCACCAGAAACCGGGGTCCTGATACCTACAGTGCTACAGTATCCTAGTGTGACCACGAAGCACAACAGTTTGTGGGACCAAGCAGGCGTAAGTGGCATCCGGCAGAACAAGAACTCCAAGCCCCTTTTTGTCTTCCGTCTGTCCGTCTACTGCTTTGGCCTCGACTGGCGTTCCTGCTCCTCCTGCGCCTCAAATCGTGCCAGGACCTCTTCGCCAGAGCCAACCCACCTCCGTGTTTCACGCCAAACATCAAAGGCGACCTCGAGCTTGACGTTGGGCAGAAGCCGCTTGAATTGACAGCAGCACGCCAAGCAGGAAATGCACAGCGTGTGCGTGGCATAGAGCCGAACAGACCCTGTCACATCTGGCATCACGTCGTCCGCATACTTGGTCGGCTTGTCTTTGCTCGGATCGCCAGCCTGGGCACAGCGGATCTGCCCCATCCTTTGATGAATGCCAGTGGAAGACCTTGCGGGGAATGAGCTTCTGACAAAGGTTGGACTCCCCGAGAAAGGAGCCGGACCGATGAAGATGAGAACAAGGGCGAGGAGAAGTGCTCGGGATGAACCTTGCACGAAACGGCCATGCTTCGCCCCTTTCGCCATCTTCCTGCCACACATCTTTGGTTTTCTATCTCTACCTAGAACGGAATGCTGTGTCGAGTCTTTGATAATGAAGATTCGATAGGAGCAATTCCTGGTGTAACTTAAAATTAAAAGCCAAAAGCGGCAAGTTGTGGCAGAGAAGCACCCTTGAGCCAGAAGGGATTGGAGTTTCCGGCCCTCGTCCGTCGTGACGGCGGCTGCTGCTTCTTCTTCTACTTCCTCTTCTTCTGCATGGCGACATTTTGAGGATTCAAGGTTCAGGATCCTCCCAGTCTGCGAAACTGTAAACCCACCCGGCAAGCCATTCAAGCTCACACGCATCCTGCACTAACAACGGCATCCGAAAGCTGTCAAAGCTGTCGTGGGTCCTCCGCGACACGCCGTGCCAGGCTCGTGGCTGCCTGCGCTTGACTTCAGGGTCCGAGCAAAACCTTGTGGACCAAACCCAGAACTCTCTAAACCCTTTTTCATCTTTCTAACCCCTAACCCGAGACCCTAAACCCTTATAGTATCCTTATCGTCTTCTTATAGAGCCCCATAAAGGCGAGTTAGTGGAGAAGGCTGGCCCTGGCGATAGCGAGAGTCCTATCACTGCTGCACAATGCAGTAGGATGCAATTTGCTGGGAGCAGCGCATCCTGTGGCAGATTGCGCAAGTCGCACCCGAACTCAAGAAACATTGGCTACATGGTGGGGTCGCAAAACATGCGGTTGCAATGGCGGTGGCCCATGTAACGTGGCATGCTGACTGGCAACTCAAGCCTTATAGTTAGCTCTTCAAAAATGCACGGGAACTGTTCAGGGCCCCCGGCGAGTCTTCGCGGCTGCGTGACCAGGATGTTACATGGAGTCTGCTTCTTGGCGGCCTCCCAAGTCTCAGGGTCTAGGGGCGCATAGGGGCCGTAATAATTAGAATAGGGTCTGGGGGCCCTTTATGCTATAATTAGAATAAGGAACCCCCAACATAGTACTGGTATTCGGTATTCGAGCGGATTGTCCGTGCCCCCTCGGAGAGGTGGCGCATCCCAAAAATCATGCAGTGGTGAAACATGGTCGCTGATCCCAGAAGGACGAGGAGGTAGATCGTGGGCCTTCAGTTGATCTCTGGGAGATGTGCTCTTCAACCCAATCCAGGGTTGTCTGTAGTGGCACAAATGCCGGACACAACTGCGAGATCATAACCTCGTCCTCTGGTAAAGAAAGACAGGGTCGTCGCTCTTCCCATAGCGGAAGGACCGGTCCGAGGACGACAGAGGCAGGCGCTGGAGCCTTAAAGTCCATCCATTGGCCGCCTTTTTGTCGTTTGAGCTTGGCCCTGTCCGGGGCTTCTGCCTCTACAATCTGCTCCTTGGTCAAGGGGGCGATGACACGTGCTGCTCGCCGCAGGCAAGCGTCAGCCCCCTTGAGGTGCATCTGCACCCGCTTGACCGCCCCATAGTCCCGATGACACGAAACGCAAAAGGTGTGCGGCGCGAAGTGCCGGGATGGGGCGAGGACCCCATGGGCCCTAGCGAGATGTACGCCAAGGTGTTTGCGCAGCGGAAAGGCGGCGCCACATTCCGCACAGCGGTATGGAAGCTCGACAGGCGTTGGAGGGGCAAGGCTGACAAGAGGCTGCGCTGGTCCACTCTCCTTCCATCTTCGAAGATCAGCCTGGAAGGCTTTGACAGCTTTGGTAACCTGTTTGGGCCACCAACTGGGGTCCTCTAGGTAGGCATCCAGCAGATTCGGCACAGGGTCTCCGCAGCCTAACACGCCAGAGACCTCTGGCACGTAAAGCAGAACCTGCTTCACATCCCCTTGAAGTTGTCCCAACCAGGAGTTAGCCGGGAAGGTGGCCCAATGGTCATAGAGCAAGCGCCCAAGCAAGGAAGGTCCTCGCATGGAGAGGCGCTTCATGAAGGCTGCCCTGGCCTTGGCAAGCGCAAGTGGGGGGGAGGGCGCTCGGGCGGCAAGTAGCACATCATAGGAGTGAGCAGAGCGGTCTGTTTGCAACCGCACGAAGAGGGACCGCCAGAGCCCGACGTAGTGCTGCGCCCACAATCGCCGGTGGAAAGCGGCGGGCAGGATAAGCGACGCCCCCGTATGCACATATTTGGAAAGGGCGAGCGACTGAAGCAGCATCCTGCGCGTGGTCAAGGGAACCTGCTTGCACGCAAACAGTCTTCGGTGGAGAGGCCTAACCACTGCTGCGGCTCGCGCGTGCCTGTGATGCAGATCCGGAACCGGGGAAGTGTTGGACACAATAATACCCCCAAGATGCTTGTAAGACTCGACTAGGAGGAGCTCGTGCTCCAGTTCGGTAAGGCTGTCGGCGATAGGCACGTATCGCTGCCCTGTCACATTGAGTTGTACGGGGCAGTCCGGCGTTCCTTGTACCCACGCTGGAAGCAGGAGGGCGGTTTTGAGCCGGGCAAAGGAGATAGTCATACCCATCGAACTGGCTCGCTCCGTGATTCGCGTAACCCCTCTCTGTACCCCTGTGAGCAACTGCACACTGGATGTGTTGGCAAAGGGGCGGACAAAGTCGTCAGCCCAGGCGGGACTGGATATGTGCGAATCCTGTTCGGTGGAAGCCCACGGATGACGTGTGCGCGGGGCCGGAACCACGGGGGCCAGTCCAATGCTGGCAAGGTCTTCATCAACAACAGCAAGAAAAGCTGACATAACAAGGCTGAAGATGGCATCAGCCGCTGGATCTCCGGGTCGTGTTCCGCGCCTCGTAAGTGTAAGGGCCCCGCCAAGTAGGTTCCCCGAAACATGTCGTTGACAATGGCAACCAGGTGTGGAGAGGCAGCGAGGCGGGGCAGCAGGGCCATTTGTGTAAGATGGCCCCGCAATTCCTGGAGTGCCCGAGGCGGGAGGTGAAGGGAATGAAGCAGAGCCAAAAGCTCACGATCACCATTGCAACCAGGTGCGACAGCCTCACGAACAACCTGGTAGAAGGCGGAGGCCAAGTCAAAGAACACAAGTGCCCACGGCGTGTGCGCGGCTTCACAGTGATGTTGAAACGTTTTGGCGGCAAGGCTAATGCACTCTATCCCCTCCCCCGGCAGGGTGCCGGAATGAAGTTCATGTCGATGCCGGCGCAAGGTGCACGATAGTTGCTCGCGGACCTTCCGGTGGTAAAGTTTTCCCGGTATGCTCGAAATGAGAATCGATCTGAACTCGCGGCACTGGAAGGCCGCGCCTGCCTTTTTTGCAAGCGCAATAAGCTCCCCCCCTCGAAAGGGAATGGGCTCGCATAAGCCAAGACCTGCTTTCAAAAGAACTGGCAGGAGCTGCCTAGACGTCTTGGGCACATGCAGCTGCAACGTCTCAACCGTAACAAGGTCTGCACCAACTGCTCGTCCCCGGTTGGAGTCCAAAATTAGACTCTCAACGTCCCCGAGGCTGGGCAACACATTGAGGTCTAAAACGGGTTCGTCCGAAGGCCGCTTGCCCGCCTGAACCGCATCGACATATTGTGGGCCCGTGACTGCTATGCCTGCCTCCTGCGCAGCGAAGTAGGACCTCCACACCTCAATCCGGTCCTCCGCAGTAACAACCAGTTGCTCATCCTCATCCCTGACAGCAGGCAACGGCTGATATGTTGTGCGGCGGCCTGTGGCCACAGCAGGGAAAGCACGCCGCACGGATGCGAACAAGGCAGCCGGATTTCGTACATCCTGGGCGCTGACCTGAGCGGCAAGCCCGCCAAGATACCTTGCTCGGTCGGCAGCCACAAAGCGGCGAAGGTAGTGTCCCAGGTGGTGCAACCGAAACAGGGCTTCAGCTTCACTGTGGTCCAGGACAAAGAACCAACGCTGCACGGTGTCCAATTGTGTGGTTGAGAAGGTGGCTCCTTGCTGATGGAGCACAAACGCGGCAAATCCAAGCATAAGGAGGCAGGAGCGTCGCGTCCGCCGCTCTGCCCGAAGATAGTGCCGCAAGGCACGCCGCAAAAGAACCAGACTGTGGGTGGTTTCACTCAAATACGGCTGCCGGGCACCGCACTTATGCTGGTTGTCCATGACGCCACCTACATGCTGCCAGAACGAGGCCAAACCTTGATAGTGCTGGTCTACATTGACATCCCAGGAGGGAGGAGCATACTGGCTTAAAGCGTTGAGCGCTTGTTGCCTCTCAGCACCTGTGGCTGGTTTACTAGGCCGGCCGGTCTTGGGCATGCTTGCTGGCGGCGGCCCTCTGGGACTGCTAGTGGCGAAAGAAGCTTCAAGGAAGACGGGGAAATGGTCGTCACGGTACTGTAGAGATTCCAACTCGTAGACTACAGCTGACCGCATGCTAAAGCACGCCCAAGCAAGTGGGACAATGACAAAGTCCAGCCTGTGCCTGGCCCCGCCTGGAGTGACCCAAGTGTGGCCGTCCCCGGAGTGGAACTGCTCGAAAGTGGACGGAAGGAGGCCGCCGACGCGATGCAAGAAAGCATGAAACACCTCCCCAGGCATATTTTCTGCCTCAAACTGGTGTTCCCCGACATGGTCGGTGGAGGGCCGGCCTACATGTGCGTTGGCGTCGGCAAGGATCAAGAAGTCCGAACCCGCGGGCCTGCGTTCGATCTCGGCTGCCCTCTGCCTCCAAAATTCTTCAACCTCTTGAACTGGTTTCCGCAGCGAGTTGGGGGCGTGTGCGACCAGGACTACCATCCGAAGGAATGGAGCCGTGATGGCAACAGCGATGTGCCGCGGAGAGAAACCGTAGACATTGCAGTGTCCACGCTGCAGGTGCAGCGGCTCGCCTTTATGGTGCGCATACGGTTCCTTCAGAGACACCCACAGCGCAATGCCTAAGGTGCCAGCGTCCGTGGCCGCAGACTGCAGGATAAGGTACTCAGAATCCTGTTGCACAGAGGATTCAGGTAACCTAGTTTCTTGGAGACCGACGAAAATGGGTCGCAGGTCACTCAGCTGTCTCTTAAGAAGCTCTTTACGCCCAGTAACTCTAAGTCCAACGTTAGACAGAACCCTGGAGCCGGACATAGAGGCCTCACGCAATGTCAGGGCATTGTAGCTGACAGCACGCAGTCGGATAGCCACACTTGTCTCTTCCGACCGCCCTTGCTGATGCCGGGGCAAGGGGGCCGCGGATGGCCGAAGGTCTTGCGCTTGCATGCGGCTAGCTTCCGATTCCATGGCGAACAACGTAGGCAAGTCAGTGCCGTGAGAGAACAAGAGCCACGCCCAGCGGCTCAGTGGATGCTTGTGCAGGGAACTGAGCCAAAGGGGCGCGAGTCGCTCTCCATCACCAAGCGGCTGTCTCCGAGCTCGCTTGGCAAGCTGGTCAGCCAGCTCGTTGCCAAGGTGTCCGGAGTGTCCCCTCACATGCGCATGCTGCAAAGGAACCCGTTGTTCTGCAATTTGTCGCAACGAAATCAAAAACGTGGACAAATCGGGGCCTGCCGCCTCATCCGTAGTCGGGGCCCCATGGCGGGGTGGCCGCCACGAACCGAAGGCACCCATGCCCGCAGACATGGCGTCATAGTGCACGCAAACTCCGACGGCGTACGACGGTGCGTGTTCTATGATCCACGCAAATGTCCAGGCAAGGGCTAATAATTGCTCTCCAGTAAGAGCGTCATCTACACCTTCCCCAATAAAGTACGGAGTCGTGGGGGCAGCAGCTACCTCCGCAGCAAAACCTAACAACAAGAGGTCAGCTCCAGTGTCGACCCATACCGTAAAGGACCATGCGCACGGTGCGAGACTAGCTCCACCATCCGTGGCAGAACCGTCCGTATATATGTGCAGAGCAGCGGGCTTGGGGCAGGCGCAGGCATGCCATGTACGGATGTTGAAGAAGTCCGTCCGTTGTGCAAGTGGGACATACGGGTCTCGCGTAATAAGGGCAAGATCGTTGTCGAGCCAGTCCTCAGCGGCAGTGTCCGGAAAAGTCAGGAGGCCTTCCAGGGTGAGGCAGTCCTGCTGAAATGGAGTGACAGCAATGCCGTGACTTAAGGACACGACCGCGGCTGTGGTCGGTGCTGGGAGGACGTGGTTGGGGACATGGGTCGAGTCTAAACACTCATCGACAGCAGGGCGGGACTCATGCTGCTGGGTTTCCTGAAAATGTTGTATGAGCGTCTCCAGGAGCGTGGCGGCCTCCCAGAGTGGCTGGAAGGAGGCATCTCGCAAGGCAATTTCCAATAGGGTTGGCCCCAGGAAAACGTCCCCCAGTGGCTTGGCGATGGCACCCCCGAAACGTACAGGCTCTGGAAGGCAGTCACTCGGGCAGGGGGTGCGAACACGTGCACGGCAGGGAGTGGGTACTGGTCGCCCACCCACGACATCACCTGTGGAGACACGCCTGTTTGAGGGGAGCACAGAGGTGAGAGCCAGGGGGCCAGCTGAATGGCCGTCATTCGCATCACCTGAATTCCACATGTCAGCTCGACCCGCATGTGCGTGATTCTCCGGGTAGGTGTCCACAGTGAGAGGGGAGTTCGGCACAGCTCGCCCTGGGTGGACACATGCAATTCCAAGGAGCCCACGTAGGAGTAGCCGGAGTCCATGACTTGTGCCTGTCCCATGCCCGGCAACGGCAGGGGTGTTGCGGCGTTGTGGTAGGGGAGCACGTGGCTCTTGTCTATCTCCAGAGCTTGCCGCAGTGGACGGTAGGTGTACGTCCTCCGGAGCGGCAATCGTGTCGTGGGCACCAGTTCTCACTAGCGCAACAGGCCCATCTGCAGGTGTGTGAACGTAAACCGCACACAGGACTTCACCATCTGCGACCACACGATGGCCATACTCATCCCGAGGGCCCAAAACAAGTACGCTCCAATCCGGCGGTGCGAAATCACCAAGTTCTTCCTCCAGTGTGCTTATGTCGATGCGGCCATCATGCAGCCTCCGTAGGGTCCATCCTTGGAACAAGGCGCGACAATCGACAATGGCGACCTGATCGGGCTGTCGAGCCGGCCATTGCCGAAAGGTCGCAAGCACGGTGCTGCAGCGGACTCCCTGCGTCATACTGTCGAGGACGGGGGAAGCTGCAGGAACCAGGCGGCATTCCTGAGGCGGGATACGACACTCGGCGGCGGCACCATCTCGGAATCTCAGAGGACGGTCTGGCTCCGGAACATACAAGCTGTGGTTGCCTTCAGTGGCTAGGCAATACGCTTCGAGTGTTTGACGCCTGGGATATGCCGGGCCCGGACCCCATGTGGCAGGTGACAAGAGCAATTGATCTAAGGTGCTGATGGGGTCAGGCAAACGGTGCGCAGGAACAATGGTGATACACTGCCCCTGGATTAGATGCAGGTCCCTAGCTCTAGGAACCGGGGTAACATCAAACCCAACAATCACATGCACCTCGACACCGGGCGGGACCCGTGCGAGCTGGAGTAGGAACCAACAAGGTACAACCGTGGGCACATGTATGGCAAACAGGCGGCCGTCCAGAGCCTGCAGGTCGAGGACAACAACCGTTGCTCTCGGAGCCCATGCAGGGGCGGCAACCAATAGCCCCCATTGCAGCGCAGGCTGCGGAATTGCCGGTATCAGAAAGGGGAACCGTTCGGCCCTAAAGACCTCTCGCTGTTGTTGGACAAGCCGGAGCATGACATTAACAGTAATGGGCAATGCACTGTTGACACAAATTTGCTCCGGTGAGTACTCGGGCACTAGGATGGCAAAGTGCATGGCCGCAGGTGGAGCTACTGCTGGCTCAAAGGCGTGAGCAGGCATAGCATCCGGTGAGTCATGGGCGTGTATGTTGCGAAGGTAAGGCCATGGCAAGCCGATCTGCCCAGCGAGATGTCGCAAATCGTCGAAAGCAGCTTGCTCAGCACGGTTGGCTGTCAGTGGCTCGATGAGCAGCCGGCATCTGCGGGAAGAGCAGATACTTTGGGTGCTGGGATGCTCCACAGCGATGGTGCGTTTTGTGGCCGCACTGCCGCGTGCCCCACGCCTGCCTGCCCGCCACGACGCAAAATGAGCATACTTTGACAGGTGGGCAGCCCCGTGCTGAAGGGCATTGCGAAGGACACAGAGAACAGGCCAACGGATGGCCGTTACTACAATGACACAACCGACCCCCGCCACAATCAGGCAAGGTGAAGTCCAGGCATAGCTTGGCAGAAGGCTGGTCCAACAGTGCGAGCATATACCTGAGTCCGCTTGCAGCGACGCCGCAGTGGCAGTGACCTGCGCAGGCAAAATGACAAGAGAAATGTTCCTCATGCTAGTGGTTGGCGCCGGTGATCGGCTGCGGTTCCGCAAGGACCCATTGGACGGAGCTGGTACCCCATGTCTGGCATGGTCAGAGACACTCGGGCTCCTGTCTCCATTATCTGTCTCACCGTCGGTGCCAGGACTCGGCAAGCGTTGCTCGTGGTCTTCCTCACACGAGGTAGTAGCGGGGGCCCACATCAAAACGAGCACTTGGCCGCGGCGTACCTGTAAGTTGTCCCCTTCAATGTGGGCTCCCTCAACTTGAACCTGAAAATCTTCTGGTGCAAAGACCTCATACGCCTCAGTGAGATCCGAGTGGGAGCAATGGAAGTTCTGAACTGGCCACTGGTGCCAACCTTGCAGGAGCGGGCGGCAGTCTAAGAGGACGGTGAAATCGCCGGGGTTATGCAAGCCCGGAGGAACCGGGACATTCGGGAAATCCCTAGAAACCCAAGCGACCCCCTTACACCTGTAACCGCGGATGCATGCATCATCCACCGCCGGTCTTGCACTGCCCGCTGTATTCCAGTGGAGGGGTATGTCATAAGCTTCGGAAAGGTCTTCAAGGAAATGCTGGCCACGGTTGGTCCGGAGTGAGTAGAGTCTGTGGCCTTCCTCAAGAACGACACAAACGTAGTTGCCCCTAGGGCCGCCGGGCCCCAGCGGTACCGCTACGCTAGCATCCCAACCTGCTTGCGACGCAAGCATAGTGGCCAGCGTGGCACCTGGCGGTGGTGGGCTGTTCCTGTGAAGAGGCAAAAATAGTATGCTGCCGTGGTCAAGGGCAGGCAGAACATCCCCAACCTGCAATGGCTCAGCCGCTCCATACGCGAAGACCTGGAAACTCGCATCATCAGTCAGGCCAGCAAGTTCACAAATCCTCTCGAAAGCCGCTGCACCTGGAAAGAGAACTGGAAAGAGTCTTCCGTCAATGTGGCTAGTGTCAAAGACAACTATGGCTTCACGGACGGTCCACTGTGGTACTGCAAGCTTGACCTCGACAAGGTTGGGGTATCGCAAACAGAACGGTCGCGGTAGGTCCGACCACGCCCTGTCTGTAAGTTCCTCGACAGCGGCAGGGGCAGTGAGCTCAAAGTCAAGGACAATGCCAACATGCTCTAAGGCAAGAACAAGTACTTTGCCGACAATTGTTGGTCGGACATCCAGGCCCTGACTGGTCTCAGAGTCTGAAGAAGAGGCCTCGACAACCTGTGCAACAAGCTGTACGGGACGGGGGGTTGGGACAGCCGCAACTGCTGCCGTCGCATGCGGGATGAACAAAGCATTTCCGACTGAGAGGGCTGGACAGTGTCGGGTGCAGATCGTCCAATCGTGTACACGCTCATCTCGAGCTGCCCGAACCTCTACAACTAGCGGTGAAGTCGGTCCCTCATTCGCGACCTCAATGATGTTGTACCGGTACCCCTGGGACGGTTGCACAATACACTCACGGAGCAAGGCATCGACTTGGAAGCGGTCATGCGACAACCAGAGAACCTTAGGCGGTAGCCCAACAGGGCGAAGGTCGAACACAATCGTGCGGCCAGCCAAGGCAGCGTCCGTAGGTCGGCCATCATCCTCAATGGCTTGCTCGTGTTCCGTGATAACAGTGAGACTGTGGCATGCCTCTCCAAAGACGCTGATGGGTGCCAACTCTGCAACGGACTGCAACAACAACCGGGAGACAGGAGTTTTGTAACGGCGGGAGACGACGTCAAGGAGGTCCTGTCCCGGGAAGAGATCCTGACAATACACATCCAGGCTATCCCGAAACCACAGGGCGACACACGGCTGGCAGGCAAAACTCGGCATGTCTTCAAGTGCGTCCCACAAGGTCCCTGCTTCGAACAATGAGTCGGCAAAAGTGGGTGCACGCGGAAGGACCCCGGAACGCAAGACAGTGATGACATCGCCATGTTGGGCGTCCAACCTCGTATGCAGAGGCCGTGCGTATCTGTCACCTGCAATGAAGACATGTACGTCCTCGACATCACAATCAAGCTGCGTGCTGACCGCACTCAAGAACTGTGTAGACATGCCAACCGGAACATTATATGCAAAGTAATGCCCGCCAACCCCAGAGAGATCAACGATGTTGGCAGTGAGTGCATGTGCATCCAAAACCTCCGGAACCGCCAGTAATGTGGCATAGCCCGCATGCCTTTGTGGCCTGGCCGGAACAATACTTTGCACATGTGAGTGTCCCGCCGAAACATGTCTGCGCACCATACTGACAAGGCTGACAAGCCCCAGGCTATGTCTGATGTCGACCCCATAACGCCTAGGCAGACGAAAAGCTTCATGAATGGTAACCCCTAACCATTCGCCAACTCGACACGCAGTGGCATCAGCATTTTCCAGAGGCAAACGCACGAGCCCGTCCTGTGGTGTGTCCTCCATGGCAGTGCGCGGCAGCGCCTCAGGCACGAATGCAACGTTTCGCTGAACACTGTCCGCTGTACTGACAACGTCAGGTGGTGTGGCCCAAACCAGTGCAGGCCCCTGCAGGAGAACAAGCAGCCATAACATCAGTCGGGTTGGTAAGGAAGCACATTGCCGAGGGTGGGGACGGGAATGGCAAGGATTC
Source organism: Symbiodinium sp. clade A Y106 (assembly GCA_003297005.1). NCBI lineage: Eukaryota > Dinophyceae > Suessiales > Symbiodiniaceae > Symbiodinium > Symbiodinium sp. clade A. Next base: position 135,069 of record BGNK01000711.1, read on the forward strand.
GACCGATGCTTGCCCTGGGGACCTGAATAACCTCCCTGATGGGGGCCTGGACTCAGGCTCGCCACATGCCCGAGAGGCAGGACAACACAACAGGAGTCTGCGGATGCGAACATGCGCACGAGCCGGCCTAGTGGTGAACGCCTAGCAGGCTCGCAGTGGACAAGCATGCGGAGGAGAGCTCAGCCGCAAAGTGCACAGGTCGTTCTGGCAAGCGCACAAATCCATACTCCTATAAGTCTTCTAGGATGCCCAAAAGCCCCGATGTGCACCTAGGCGGCCTACGGTCCCCACTGAGCACGAGGAGGGTCGCATTGAAAGTCTCCGTGGTGCTGAGCGGTCTATCTTCTAAGGCCACAGCTTGTAACCAGTTACTTAAGGCAAGCAACCCTGAGCCACCGATATGCTTTTTTGGCGCTCTTAAGCACTGGTATGGTCGCAGAGAAAGGACTTGCAGGGGGGTGCCCGGCAGAGAGCGCTGGAAGATGGTAATGTCAGGTGCGCTCCTACAGCGCCCAACCGCAGTGTGGGCGGGATATGGCGGGGGAGCACCAGGCGAAGCACAAACCCAATGCTCACCTGATCCTCGCGAGGATGAGAGTGGGAAGATTGCCTCTCCTTTGGTCAAAGCAAAACCCAAGGCAGAGGACAGTCGTCCATCGACGGTGGCTGAAAGGAGGCAAAGCGAAATATGGTTGTCGACAATGGCAACATGAAAGACGACCCGGGTGTGAAACCGAGATGAAGGAGCCACAGCACTCTCGATCCAACCGGCGCCGCAGACGAGGTCTTGCCCAACGGTCAACTTGTCAGTGAGAGCTCTCCCCAGTGAGAGCTCCAACTGCGCAGGGACCGGTAGGCGACACATCGCCTTCGTGCCAGCGACCATGAGTGCAGGGCTCCATCCCGTTGGGCCGAGGCCCTCACAACTTCTCACTCCAAATTCGTCAATCCAGGTGATCGTGTACCATCCTGGAGATCGGCGTCGTCCTCCACCAACGTAGCCTGTGCGATCGCGCTTGCCGCCGCAGCCGCTGCCTCTGTGCCAAGATGAGCAGGTCCCAGCTCTGGTGGCTCCCGCTGGGGCGGTGATGGCTGTCGTCGAAAGGGGTGTAGGGCGGCTCCTCTCTCTGCTTCGCGCTTCAGTTCGAGCTTGGCTTGTAGCCCCATGCCCCCTGTAGGCGATCTCGGAGGAGGTGTTCTGGTGGCGTCCTTCACGCTTTCGCGGACAGGCATCCGTGGCGGTGCATGCGGATCTGGAGCAGGTGTCGCAGCCTCCCGTATGTCTCTGCCATGTTCCTCCGGTGGCAGTAAAACAGGTGATCCCGGCGGGTAAGGGGCTGCACGCGCCTGTGCCCCGGAGGGAGAGATGGCCCCATACGAGGTCTCCTTTGGCTCCACTGTCGGGCGACCCAAATTGGCAGGCACTGCACGCTGCGCGTCGGTCCCAGATCCACTGTTCGCTGTCGGGTGGTTCTCGGCAGTCTCCGCAGGCGGACCAAAGGTAGGGATGCTCCCTTGCAGGGCGACCAGCGGCGGTTGCTGCGGCAGGCCCGGCGGGGGTCCCCGCAAGACACCAGCCTTGTACTGCCTCAAGAGCTCCAAATCCTCTGGTGCAATGGTCGGAGCATCTTTCTTGTGCTTCTGTAGCAGCTGGTGCCAGGCAAGCTCTGGCTCTCTGGAACCCATCTCTTCGATGATTGGGTGGCCGGCAATAGTTTTCGCCAAGGCATTCTTGGCTTGTTCGAGCTGTTGTGCCGCCTCCAGCGATTCCGTGGCGAGACGTTCCTGATGAGCATCGTGTTTCTGCAACTCTGCGTTGTAGGCCGCCATCATCTGTCGCTCGTACGCAGCAAACCGTGCCGCTTTCTCCTTTTGATCCTTGGCGATGCGGGCCACCCTTCCCTCGGCCCTCCGCAACGCATTCACAGCTTGCTGTACGTTGCGGGCCGTGAAGTCCTCTACCCCTAGAGGTACAACTGCTCTCGCCTCCTTCACCACTTGGATGGCTGGTTCTGGCCCCCAGCTCCTGTCGTACGATGGGAAGGCTTTCTTGTTGGCCCCAGGCTCTGACGATCCCGCTGAACGCCAGGTACCCGGCCATCCAGACCATCCTTGGGCGGATTGGTCTTTTTGTCTGTATCCGTCCCACGCCTGTGGTCGCCATGGCGCGTCCTTGGACTTGTCCTTGGCCCTGGGCATATGTGCCCGTACCACGCTCTTGAGTGACGGCGCAGAGCCGTGGTGTTCCAGCAGGAGCTGTGCCTGCCGTAGGGAGAGGCTGCCCCCACAATGGAGCAGCTTCCTGGCCTTAGACCGTATCAATCTCCGCCTCCGGTGCCAGGCGGGCGATGGCTGAGGTCGCGGCAGGATTAACAAAAGCGCACCCGCAATTGGGATGCTGGGGTTCTACGATCTTCCCCCTCCTCACGGGGGCAATTCGGGCCCTAGTACTGGTATTGGTAATTATTTGGGTTTAGGCCCCTACAGTAGCGGCCATCTCGTCTTCGCAACTGAGTTTAAATGCCAAGGCGACGCGCTCGGTTCTTCGGGGTCGCTTTGCCCTGTGTGATTAGGTCAGGGCATGGTGGAGCTACCTAGACCATAGTAGTTCCTTTTTGGGGTTCATATGTAGAATCCTACAAGGTAATCCCCAAAAGGAACTACTATGGAGCCTATGGGTAGTTTCAAGTTTCGCCATCCTGAACGTACCAGTTTGTTTAGGAGCTGACCGCGGGGCATGCAACTGTCGTTAGAATTTCAGAGGCAGGCGAAGGTGCTAGCTGCTAGCGCAAGGTGTCTTGCAACAAGCGTATGCAAAAGGCACTCCCTGAGAACACAAAGGATCTACAATGATCTGAAGCTGAGGTTTGGGAGAAAGCACGAGATCATACGTAAGCACGAGATTATACGTGACTGCGACCCTGAACGGCCAGCCGGATCCAGAAAGTGCTCAGCACACATTGACTCGCAAGCACTTATTTTTGAAGGCACCTGAACACTTAAACTAGACACAATTAACCCTGAAGCCCTCCTGGCCTCCTGGCAAGTGCTAGGTTTTGGACATAGACTTCGGTTTCGGTGGTTCGGCAGTGATTCGGCTCTGTCATCTTTGGATTCGTCGTCGGCATGGTCTGGCTTCGAACCTCGCTCGACTGCTTGCGATTTCGCTGTGTGCCGTTGACCGGCTCAGCCATCTTACAAACCACCGGCACATCACAGAACTACATAACTACATCAGAAGGTACTGCGATGGCAGATCGCAGTGCCAGTCAACAGTTCCCTCGCAGTAGCCCCAGCTCGAAATCTCCCTTAGTCAGCTCTTTTGGAGCATGGAAGGCCTCCTGAATGATGAACTGCGGCACCTCCAAAGGGGGGCGAATGCTGTCGGTCGGGTGTGAAAGCATCGCTGTGCTCTGTGGGGCGGCGGAGAGAAGATTGCAGGGACTGCTTCAACGCCTCTTCAGAAAAAGTTCTGTCAACATGACGACTCGCACAGCTCTTTCAGAGCCTGCGTGGACTTTCCGCAGCCAGTGCCGCCCACGATGATGGACACACGATTCCTCATGAGAAAGCCCAGAAGCACGAACAACTGCCTCTCTCACGATGCCCGAGCTACAAGTAGTACACTATGCTACAACTGCTCCGTGTGACAGTCTGGATGGTATCAACTGCGTCGCGAGGTTCTATTTGCAGCCTATTCAGCCGGGACCCCTGCTATGACAGTGAGTTAATATGCCCACAGCAATAGAAATCCATGCTCTCATCGTAGAGTTCATTATGTGCAAGGCTCCAAACTGATCCTGACAAGCCTCAAGCTCAAGGCCCCTCTGACCTGACCAGAAGCCCTGCGCCACAACCCTGAATTACGATTCAGGGTTTGGGGACTCGCGGCCCGGCCCGTAAAGGCACACTCCTCCTACGTGAAGCGTGGGAGAAGCCTGTGTCGTGCAGCAAGGCTCCCCACTTGTCTTCTGCTTGAAACGCATGGATCCAAGTATTGCACTTTAAGAAAGATCAGGCCTTGTGCCTGTTGCCTCAAGCAAAGATTATCAAAGATTAAACCCTACGCCGATCTGCCTCGGAACAGTCTTAGGCACAGGCTTGGCGATCATCTCCCTCGAGATCGTCTCAAGGTTCCGGGATCGAAGTGGGTGTACAGTCTCACAACTCGGACAATCCAAGCGAGGTCTGTCGGGCGTGCTCTGCATGAGACAAGTCGAAGTGGGTTGAGGGCTTAAAACCATGATGGCTACTTTCTCCTTTACAGCATTTAAACTTGGTATCATGCACTACAAGGCTGTGAGATGGCTCGAATCAGGTGGGGCATGGAGCCATTTCGCATTTTGGGGTGGGTTCAGGGGACTCTAGGGTGGGGTAGGTTGGGGGTTTATGGTTCAGGTGTCTGGCTCCTGGCAGCCAAGGTGCTGAATCTCATCGCGCATTTCGCATATCGGAAGCTCCTCGCATGTTGCATCTGAAGTTCGTGCTCTGCTGGAAGCTGCCGCGGCCATTCAGCAATTGGCATCAGTTAAGTGTAACGACGTTCACTGGATGCAGAGGCTGATGGTGAAAATCTGATAGCGATGACGATGCACGAAAAACCAAAACAACTGCAAGGAACTGTTAAAAAAATCGATGCAGTTCCGCTCAAAGTAAACAGCCATCATCAGAGTGCGGCTTTCGCAGCTTTTTCCTGCCATACCCCAAAGTGAAGAAAACGAACAAAAAGAAGGCAAGATCTATGCAAATGAACTGCCGCGACACCACGACATAACGGAGGCTTGGCTCTACTAGCAGTCCGAGAACATGGCTATGTCTGCACAGCGACGTCTAATGACTACGAAACGCAGATGCATGAGTGTCCTCATACTCAACCTGAAAGCCTCGGCTTTAGCCATCCTTGCTGACAGGTTTTGTTCAACAGTATAATATGATATGTACAGACGAACATTGGTGTAGACGTCTCCTCGGAACTGGATCTCCGGGGCGTCGCGCACTCTGCCGGTGGGGGAGTCGGCATCTGCAAAGCGGAAACGAATCAGACTAAGTTGAAGGCTGAGCTCACCACAGCACGCGCAATCCTATATATAACTATTGTGAAACCTCCGAATTGCAGAATGCCTCTTGAGAAACCCTCTATGAACCCCCTCGGCCTTGCGAATGCCCTGCATGGCCTCAAGGCCCATGAGACGTTCAACCTGGAGCTCAAGCTAATAGCTTAGATGTGGAATACTACTACTACTACTAATCCCTTCATCCGTTTAATAACCCCCCCCCCCAAATATAAAGAACTATTTGGGGCCTTTAATTTCAAACATGAGGGGGGTTCGGGTGGTTTTAGGCTTGATTTTCCGAAATTCGAGTCTAGAATTTTGTTATTTTTATGATCTTGCATTTTAGTTTATTTTCGCTTCTAGTAACAGGTACCACCGGAGATGGGTGTAGGAGGTAGATGAGGGGCGTGGTCGGGTAGTATTGGATTGTAGAACCGACTCGGATGTTAGAATGCGTGCACAGACCAATAGACGTGTACATGACCATAAACGACTACGGTACATACACCTGCATAGCTGAAGAAACAAGTCTGCCATGACTTTAAGGCATCTGGATACTGTTAATGATCTAGACCCTGCATTACCCATAATGAGGAATATACATATACCATTATTCCCATAGTTGAGGGCCCTTAAGGTAATGCAGGATTGTATCATCAATCGTAGCACGAGAGCCGAGAGCACAGAGACACTTCTGTCGAATAAGACACTTTAAGCGCCAACTACCCAAAAAATAATACAGAGGCCTTAATGGTTAGAATAGGGCTTTGGGGCCCACTATACTATACTTATAAAAAGGAACCCCCCAAAAAATTGTATAGGTAATTATTAAGGCCCCTATATTACAAAAATCTTCCAGGGTTCCCTCCCCGAGCCCGTGATCCTGATCGTCATCATCCTCCTCGATGGGCTCCTGGTGTCCAGAATGACCGATAGAAATCTATCTATATATATATATATATATGATTTTTACTGCTTTGGCACACCATTTCCGTCTGTATAGATTTTCAGGGTTTGGGGTTCAAGGTTTTGAGACGAAGATGTTTGTTGTGACTTGAGGGGTTTCGCTGCCGCACTGAAGCTGGACGGCTTAAAAATCTTTTGGAAGGGGGCCTTAGGATTAGGGAATTCATAGCCAAATCTTGCAACTGCACCCCCTCGGAGCCTGATCGTCTTCTTCTGCACCAGCCGGCTCCTGGCAGCACGTTTCGCGCAGATATGGTGCAATACCAGCATCTCGAAAGCACAACCAAGCCGTACTCGTCACTGTCCGTAGATATCTGTCATGATGCTCGAGAGTCGCGTCACAATTCAGCTTCTACTGCCAGCCCACATGTTATCGTTGCATCGTCTGGAAACCATCAGCGCCAGTATGATTCTGATCCCAACATGTTCCAGAGAAGGCCGGCTTGTGCAAGAACTGGTGTCAAAATAATATGGGGGCCTTAATCATCAGAATAGGGTTTGGGCGCCCATTACACTATAAGCATAATAAGGAACCCCCCAAAATAGTATAGGTAATTATTTTAGGCCCCTAGATCACCACATCAGAAAGCATCGCCACACAAATTTGTGTCTGTGCATGGGCAGCAGCAGGCCACATGTCACGGTCCAGTTTTCGAGGCCAGTCGTGAACGGATCAGAGGCCCGGCCAAGTGATGTCAGCAAGGTCGTATGAACCGTCTTAAGCATCTTACGAACCGTAGTAATTGGACGTACTGCAGAGGAGAGCCAGCGACATCGGCTTGTAACAAAAGTATTAAAGAGGTCAGGTCTTTGGTTTCCGTGGAATGTCTTAAAAATCCGGCAACCCTCCTTACAAGCAGTTGCTGGCCGTGGCTTAGCACTCAACACGGCTTAGCAGGTCATGATCTGGAGGAATCCTGCGATTATTCCCAGAAACGAAAAGCGCTGACTTGAACTAGGATTGGGCGACGAGGGAGATGCGCAGAAGCGATGAACTTGCCATTCGTGACGGTAACTTACCAGGGGTAGGAACTGTCGAGAGTACAGTCGGGCGTGGGGCAGCGAACTTTCGGTAAAACATCCGTCGGGCGAGAGCCAGTTCACAAAGGTTCAATCAAGTGAACCTTAATGCAATCGGTTCGCATGACAAGCTGGAGACGTTCGTAGGAAATGCCGTCAGGCCCACAAGATTTTGCAGCTGTGGGTCGCCAAAGTCGTATTGATCTCTTCCGCAGCGATGAGAAACGAATAATTAATATAGGGAGCGACGAGGAGGATTAATGTAGGATGACCAGAGACGAAACCGGCTGCGTGGTAGGAGTACTCGCAAGTGAAATAACATTTCAGATCCCGCACAACCTTGTCCTTCCCCCGGCACGTAATAGGTAATTGTAATGAGCCGCACGCTCTGATTGCCAACGTGAAGATAAGAAATCACGTTGCAATCTCCATTCGCACGCTTCACTGCAGACGGCAGTGAAAGCTAATTACAAACGAGCTCTTTTTGAAACCTGGTGAACCAAGTCCCCCCGTTAGGAAATCCTTATAGACCCTAAACCCCCTACTCTGCCAAAGGCCCTGTAGTTCTATGGAGCCCATATAAGTAGCCCTCTTATTTTCATTACAGTCTATCAGTCCAAAAACCCCATAAAATCCTTCTAAGTCCCTGCGCCAAATAGAAATATGGAGCCCTTTTCGTATCTCCAGTAGTAAACAGAAACTCGAACCCCATAGTCTTTAGTCCTTAAAATAATCCTTCAGATGCTTATAGTAACTATCCCTTTAGTTCAACCTCTTGGACCAACAAAAGTCCCTTGCCAAGTCGCCACTGTTGACTAGCGGATTATCCTACGCAGATCTGACATCTCCGAATCTGCGGACGGCGGCTCCGGCACTTTTTGCAGTCACTGCCGCGATGCTCGAATGTACTTGGCTCCACTAGGGCATGTGAGGGCCAAAAGCCTGGGTCAGTGGGGCTCTTAACTTCGTAGCTGCTTTTGCTACAACAGGCTATGCCCTCAACGCCACTCTCAGTCAGAGCCGCGGCATTTTCTGGTGTCGACCTGCGTCTTTGGTGCTGCACTCGCATGCTGGACTTCCCCTTTTCGCAATTATACTGAGCCAGGTTTCAGATCAGCGAAAACCTTCTCTACAAGACTGCATTGCTCGACTTGGCGTGTGTGCCGATCTCCCCATATGTCGAGGCGTGAGTCCTTGCGACTTTATTGCCAACGGCTTGAAAAACCTCAGGCGTGCTCAGCGAACCGACTGAATCATGTCAAATCGCAACCGAGCCAAGAACCAGCCTGCGCAAGTCAAATATCCTGCATGGACGCAGATCCCAGAGTAAGCGCATTCCCTGCTCGCTTCCGGCCTTTTTCAGAAGGTGCCACCCGTGTCGCAGGATTGGTAAGAGATCGCTTTGATGGCACGAGCCTGTGCAAACGAGGCTCGTACATGTTCGCACAAGAACAGTCCGGGGTTGAAGATTGGTACCCTGCAGCTGGAGCTCTGCGCCAGGCCAACCCACGAAGCATCGGCCCCTGCCCCGAAACTCTGTGCAGAACTTTAAACCCTAAACCCTGAACCCTAAACCCTAAACCTTGAAAGCTCTGAAACCGAGTTCAGTTGCTGGAGGGCCTGGGCTGTGCGGCGGTTGCTGATGGAGCTCGGAGACAGCGGAGTGTCTCGCACTGGGTCGCCTCGATCTTAGAGCAGTTTGTTGGGGTGTGGGATAGTGTTTCATTTTCGTAAGATTCCGGAGTTGGGCGTGGTGTGTCAGGTCGAGGGTTTGCTTTGGCAAAGTCCAAGACCTGGCTTTACAGAAACGGTTTGGGGGTGGGGTGAGCATCTCACATTGGCATGGATCGCAGGCTTAACCAAAGGGGTCAGTCTTCGCAATTCTTCATGTCCGAACTGACCGCTCCTTGACAGCACCTCTGCCTCAGGAAAACCGCATCTTAATAGCTGTCTAGCTGAGCTCTTTAAGCGCTCGTCGTCCTCTCTACAAGCCCTAAACCCATCTAAACAAACCTTCATGCGTCCTGGCTGCGCCGCTTGTTGACCGACCACTCGTCGGTGGATGGGTAGAGGTGCTTGCAGAAGAGGCAGATCCCGCCTTCGTTGACTCCCAAGCTCAAACCGAAAGACTCTTTCGGTTTAGGGTGTTCGGCAGGGGGGGGGGTCCGATGCAAGATGTAAAAGTAGAAACATGGCGGCTTTGGCTGGACGAAGCAGAAGAAGGTGCTCTCCATGTGCTCTCAGCTTGGGAGCTGGCTTGAACAAGCAAGTTGAAGCTGCATATCGGCATGAAACATCTGCTGGCTCCAGTGTGCGCCGAGCACACGACACCACATCTAAAGCCGAGCTGCTCTCCGCTCCATCCACAACATGTGGCAAATAATTACAGCAAGGACAACAACAATGACGAACGAAGCCACCCAACAGAATGCGACCAGGCGCAGGAGAGGAATCCCACGATGTTGGGTGCTGCAATCAAAGGATCATCCAGCATCCATCCACAGATGCACCACACCTGGAATTGGAAGGACAGACGGGACTTCAATTCTATGTGCTAGGTCTTTAAGGTGTTGACAGTGCAGAACAAGAATTGCTTCTAGTGCTATCCAACGTGAGATTTAATTACATGGCCAGCCAGATGTGAACAAGATGAGAGTGCTCTGAAATGTCAAGCGCCAATTATGTGACCAAAACAGTCGACACCTCTCACCCGAGGGAATCTGCAAACGCGAACAAGCTCTGCCGCAAACCCGGCACAAACAACCCAAGCCCCCCATCAACAGTAGCTGCTCAAGTGAGAATAGCAGGTCAAAACCCCAAAGTCTAAAACATTCGCAACTCCTGCCGTAAAGCATAAATGACTGCCACAAGCCAAGTGGCCAACGAGCTGATCATGTTCGCAGTCACCAGCGGAACTGGTATCGAGCTGCTGTCCTTAGGACTGAAGGCATCAACAACTTGCAGGATGTAGAAAGCAAGGCAAACGATGGAGAGATCTTGGTGCACAGTTGAGGGAAGTTGAAGCATAGCATCACGGCATAGACAACGGGACAGACAAGAACCTCGATTCCCAAAGCCGCTTCACGTAGCTTACCGCCATCGATTCTCACATTACCACCTCCCCAGAAGTCACTAACGGCAGTGCCGGAACCTGGACATCATCGCAAACCCTGTGTAGCGATCTCTTTTAACTTTATTAATTTATGCTATGCTTCGAAAAAGACCGCTGCTGCCGCACTGCTGCCGCGATGAATTCCACGATGACTGCGTTACAACTTCCGCAAACGGCGAGCAACATGGCAACATCACTCTAGCAATAGGTCCACGGGGCCATGGGTCTAAGGGAAGGATGCCCCTGCGCGAGCCCTCAAGCCACAAGCACTCATGCCAAAGCTTGAGACAAGCATCTCGTGTTCGGATCACCAGAGGGAGGCTGACCAAGATGGAGATCGCCCCAATGAAGCTGCAAAATGAAGAGATCAAACCTTTCGGAACATCTGGGTGTGGAAGGATCTAGAATCTAGAACATTCTATGTAGAACCATCTTGAACTGGTCTTGACTGATCTTGGTACGCAAGAAGTAATAGTGTAAAAGAACGACGTGCAGAATTGCAATGGCAAAGGTTGGAACAACCTCCCTTCAGGACTTGATCACAAGCTCACCTCCCCGCAAACCGATGTATGCAGAAATGGCCCGACATTCGACAAACAAGGTGGGAGGTGGGATTCACCTAAGCGCATGTTTCCATCCCAACCAAGTAAGCCAGTAATCAAAAGAGTGTTGACATAATATGCATGTAAACGACCATGTATGCATGCATGTATGCCTGCATGCATGCATCTACTATTTGCGGACGCTACCACTGCTGCTGCTGCTACTACTACTACTACTACAACTACAACAACAACAACTACTACTGCTACTACTACTACTACTACGACGCCAATACTACAACGCCAATACTACGACGACGACTACTGCTACTGATGCTACTACTACTACTACTACGCCAATACTACGACTACTGCTACGACTTCTACTTCTAGTACTCTCACTGGTACTAGTAGCAAACGGGACATCCCTGTGGGATACTCTCTCTTTCCAGAATCTTAGTAAGTGCTAGCGGGTGATATAAACTGGCATAGAGAACACCAGCAGGACATTTTTCAGGTCTTACTGCATTGGTACAGAAATTGCAAGTACCTGCTGACACCCGAAGTCAGGACATCAACACTAAATGCAACAAGAACGACAACACGAAGTCATGATCATCACCTTGTGTTGCGAGCTTTGTCGTTCTAGCAAGGCAGAAACAACGCAGGATACAGTCCTCACAAGGCCGGGTTTCTCGATATGCAAGACAATGTGACGGGTTCGAATTGTCTAGGGTTTAGGGTTTAGGATTTAGAGTCTCCAATATCCAAGTTGAAGGCCGACACAAACCTGCGGCCTGTGAGGAATAAAGCCCGCTCGATCGGCAGCACTGCCAGCGAGCAGAGTTGAAAAAGGACCAGCCTCGCAAGCGCACAAAGTGACACTAAGTGATCAGCTTGTTGCGACGAACTCATTGACTTTTCAGTTGTGTGTTCGGGGTCTGTTCTCAGATAAAAGTGGATGAAGGTAATCATCCAAACGTGGAGGTCGAGACATATGGAACCCTCAGCAGCACACGGTCTTGTCGATCGGTAATCTTTCTGGAATTATCGTTTCGCGGCCGGGTCACATGATGACGGCGCTCATGTACCGATAGAGGCCACCCAAGGAATTGTCGTGCTTGCCTGAGCAATCGAATCGACCTAGCCTCAGGCCTTGATGTGTGCCTGCTCTTAGGTTTACACTACTAAACCCGACAGGCTGGGATGGCCACCCTCCCACACCCTCGAGCACATGGAAGAGCCACATTCAGCGCCACAGCCTAAACGGCCTAAACCCTCAGCTGGGACTACGGTGCTCGTGAAAGTTGAGATGCTATGTTGAGGACTTCGGGCAAAGGGTTTTGGGCTCAGGATCCCCGAGGGCCTTAAAGCAATGTGTGGCCCCAATGATGAGAGCGTGCTATACTACAGCTATAAGGGGACTACATGACTACAATTAAGACCATAAGGGAATATCCTTACGAACTATTCCGACCCCTATATTAAACATTCAAGCAAGGTACTGGTCAAAAAGTGCGCTTCAGCGGCATGATGCTCGCACGACTCTAGCTGCCCGAAAAGCAAACTGTCTGTGCGACCTGGACCTCAGGACTTTGAAACCCCAAGCCTTCACCACACGAAGAACTTGGAATAAGAGCTTCAAAGTGCTCCTGTGCAGCTATGCCATGCCCATACGCCAAGACACAGTTCCGATAGAAGGTGATGGAGTAGTAAGTGCCCAAGACCTCATTTAGCGCATCGCCCCCTTTCGCCATTGAGGCCCGAAATTGAGGAATTCACCCAATTTAGACCCTCTGTCATAGAGTCACACGAGACTCCTTGCTAACTACTGTGCAAGCCGAACATCAAGCAGGCCGGTGTGTTCGGGATTGTACACAACTGCCAAAGCTCAGAACCAGCAAGCGAGCGATATTCTACCGAGCAAGATCAAGAGCAAGCATTCATGGGACCTCTGTGAAGGTTTGTGACTTGTGGAGCCACGGTTCAAACTTACTTGCAAATCGCACTGACGCTCGTCTGATGAAGGGCAGGGTCAACAGGGACGCATGGTGTGCTGACCATTCCAGGAGCTATCAGAGAAAGGGTTGAGTCCATCTCCGCATTCACCAACTACCAGCAGATCCGATGACCATCTTCTGATCCCTGCCACTGTGTCTCCTGCATGCTGCCACTCGCAGTGAACAAATTTCACCACCTCACGCACACAGCAAATATGAATGCAGCCAGATACAAACAAACATACAAAGAAAACTAAGCAGATGAAAGCTGATGAAAGCACAACTGTATGTACATGTATATGTAGGCTGAGGATCCACGAAGCACCTAGACATGATGACTGGTGCTGCGTCCGCATTTTCTTGAAGCCGGCAAGCTCCTGTCTACACCAGCTCCTTACGTCTCTTCTAGTCGTCGCATGTAACCTGTAGTATACGGGAATTCATAGGCAGAATAGGGTTTTGGGGTTATGGGATAAATAGAATAAGGAGCCCGAAGCAATAGTATTGCAAATTAGTCAGGCTATGTCAGGCTGCTATCCAAGTGGCTGCACCAAGGCAGTTCGAGTGAACCAAGATCCTTCGGGTCTGCAGAGGACCGCTTGCGGGAGGGATCTACTTTTGAGCGGCTCTCTGTTCTCTCAAGATGAGATGCTAGAATACCGCATACTTGAATACACTATACTATGCCGTACTATACTAGGCTATGATATACTACCAGCATACTATACTATACTGTGCTGTACTGTAGTATACCATCTTTGTATACTAGACTATAACTGAGGTGGAGGGTCGGTTTGAATGGTCTGAAGCCGTTGTGCACTGCACAGCCAACTCAACGTTCGCTCCGAGAAGCAGAAACCCATTCCGCTTCGTCACGAAGAAAGCAAAGAGACCTGAAGAAGGCAGGAATTCGGGTTTGCGGGTCTCATGTAACTCTCGACGGGATATACCGTGTTGTGAAAGTACAGCGCGGTCTTCTGCCCAGAAGGGGTGTATGGGGTGCATGCAGATGCCAAGCTTCCACCATCGAAATGGCGACAAGGCAGGAACCAAAATCAGAACAAGGGGCCATAGTAGCACCACTGCCAGCCACCGAAAGCGATTGATACCTGTTGAAGATTTGCGGTGGGGGCCCATGTAAGGGTATCAGGCCTGAGGCTTGTAACACCAGCGAAACTCTCGAGGCTTTTCGATCCTTGGTAAAGAAATGCTGGGAAGGGCCTTTGTGCAATGAAGGTCTTCAGGAGTTCGGGTCTTCAACAGTGCACCTGAACCTGTAGCCCTTCGACATGTCCGCAGGCTTGAGACGAGGGCATGGTCTCTATCCAACAGAACCGGTAACTAATGAGGGGATAGGGCGAGGGGCTTCAAAGTGTTACGGGGTTTAGGGCGACAGGGGTCTATATAGGGTGTTGGGATGTGCAGTCATCTGCGAATCTGCCGCAGGTCAAGATACATATGGCGCCGCATCGGCATCGCCGGTGCAGCGCTCTTCTTCCCAGCGTTGGACCTGGGGGCAGCTACGCTCGTCTGTTTGGAGTATAGGAGAGTGCAAACACGACTCCGGCTTTCGAAGCCGCTGGCCCTAGGATACACCCGGACATGACATACGCAGAAGGCCTGGTGGTATGGGCTGATCTGAACCAAGATGTTGCCGGCCTCAGCTTCATGAGATCTCTTCAACTTTGCGTCAGAACAAGTCTTCACTTCTCTTGCCAAGGGGCCATGCAAAGTGCCTGGCCAGGAGTTGTCTCTGCAACCGGTTGCGTGAACACGGACGGAAGTAGCAAGCAGCTACGGCCTCTGAACCTTGCATTTCTCAAGCGATTGTTGTTCCAGATGCAGAACAGCTTCGAGCAAAAAAGAGCCGAGTGAAACCAAGCAAGTCCGAACTTTTGTTGTCAGGAACCCTGCCAGCTGCGTTTGTTTATGATCGCAGGCAGACGATGAGTTCTGATACACAGGTCTCTACGAGCCCGACATGCAACCAGCACGGAGAGAAGTCGGAGCATCAATGCCCACCTAGTTCAAACCCGCAGGGCCTTCAGCATGGACATGAAGGTGATGCCGGCGATGAACTTCTCGAGTCGCCCAAGACGCGGCCACATGCGGGACACCTGAAAGTCTTGTGAGTTTATTGCATGACGCTCGAAAGGATAGCAAGGGACTGAAACATGACGAATAGTTTGAACACCTCACAGCAGTCCCAAATCCTACATACAGCCCAAAAAAACCAAACCTACCTACAATCCTGATATTCGTCCATGGCGCGTGCCACGTGTGCCACTCTGGACCTCGTCATCAAAAGGAGCGGCTGCTGGAGTCAACAGTTCGGAGCTTGCCGGAACTCATCGTGACTGATATCCGCTGCATCGAGTTTCTGTGGAATTTTGTAGTGGACAAAAACCCTCTTGCGTACCTACATGCAAGCATACGCACACACGCTCTTCACACAGACATACATACATACATCCATGCATACAAGCAAACAAACATCTGCGAAGTGCTCGGACAACTTGCCCAAACCCAAAGACTCCCCAACAAGGGAAGCTTGCTCAAACTCCAGAGCCCTGTCCAGGGCTACCCACAGCCTGCAAGAACGCTTACAGATGCCCAAGCCTCGTAAGTGAAGGCTGGAATTGCTGGGCCAGGGCGTGGTCAGACCTGGGTCGTTTCATGCCGGCGTTGAAGTGCTAGGGATTTTAGGGCTTATGCGGATGCGGGCTTATTATGCTCAAATTTTGGGGCTTATAAGCTATTAGGGGATCCGGGCATCTTCTCAACTATTCTAACTATTCATGTGGTGTACCTGCAACCCAGAATAATAAATCATGCGAACCAAAAGAAGATTGCGCATAGGGAGGGCTGACCCTGTCGAGGCCCAGAATCATCGGGGTGCAACTCTGTTTCACTGAGGGCCTTGAAGGCATCTCGAAACGGAATACTCGCTATTTCAGTAGACATTCGGCTGTCGGGTGTTGGAGACCTCGGGCGGCGCCCCAGACCCTCAAGCTCGAATCCCAAAACCTGCCACAAAGTCAGCAATCTATGCCGATGCTGATTCATAGGGAAGCCATAGGGCCGGGAAAGACATAGGATTGCTCATAGGTCCGGAATGCAGTTGACAAGCCGCAAGACTTAGAATCTTCTAGAGTGCGCGGGCTCGCCGTGCTTGCAAGCCCTTACCCTCCTTGAACACTCGTCAAGCTGTGGATGACGATTCTTGCCTTAACCACGAACCTTAAATGAGTCGATCCCATACCCAGACTGGAAACGAAACCCAGGACTGCAACCAGCGGTCCCTATGATGCCGCAAAATACCCTATAACACATGCTGTATGCTAAATGCTACAATACGTGCTTTCCCACATTATCCTACACTCGCCTATTTTACCCCTGCCGTATATGAACTCCTTATATAAGCCCTGAAGCCCTCAAAGGAAAATCGTGATCTGGCGGCTCGGAGCTCCGGCGCCCATTGTGGACACCACCTATCGCGAGATCAGGGATGAGATGAAGGCCGGGGTCATCCTGACTGGAGAGGTTTACATAGGGTTTCGGGATCTGGGGTGTAGGGTTATGGAGATCTGGATTATAAGCTAGCGTTCTACTATTGCAACAAAGGCCATGTCTGTGTGTAGACTAGTAGCGTGGCGACGTTGACTCTGTCGGCTGTGCTTCCGACACTCCAATGATACTATTGTAACATGGGTGCAGGTTTTAGTAATATCCATGTTTTGGCGCTCTTCTCTCAAGAAAGCCTCGAAGACCCGCAAGCCTGGAACCTTAAAGCTGTAAGTTCAGGCCAGCACCGCGGGGCTTGTTGCTTCGGCTGTGTTCCAGTGTCTGCGTTTTCATGCACTTTCGGTCAAACTTAACATGTGCAGCATACGAGTTCCATAATAATGTCTATTTCGACACATGTTTAATGCGGTAATGGATGTAAGCACATATTGCGTACATGAATGTGTATGTACACACAAAGGTATGAGCAAGACGGGCAGGAAAGGTGTAATCGCACGTGGGTACCATTATTGCGATTTGCATGCAGGCCCCTTGTCTCGCCAGTGTGCATGTACGATGATCGCAAAGCCTGCCTGCACGGGGAGCTGCTTCTCCGAACGCTTGGCGATATCTGCTTCAGATCTCAGCACCTGTGCAAACAGCGGAGTAGGGTTCAACCATTCAGCCCCCAGCACCGGGCCACTAAACACGAGGAAAGAAAACGGAAACCACCAGCATGAACTGTCGGCTTATGAACAGTACTTTGTCTCCAGCGTCCTCGCTGAGACCGCCTGGCCCTTCGAAACCCCTGCTGTAAACGCTGGTCCCAGCTCTCGGGTAAAGCTCTCTTTCCTCACACAGGGCCAGATCCTTTTAGGATCGTCACTGTTACAATCGCAGACCCATCCAGATCCCACAGGTAGCTGCAGTAAACCCATTGATAATCCTTAACAACTATTCGTGCCTTTCTGTGGGCATAGACATGCAAAGACCGAAAGAGCTTGGGCCTGTGTGAGCCAAGGCACAGGACCAAGCAGTGACAATGCAAACTTTCAGCAGAGCCCTGGTATCTCCTACTGCCACGCTGCATCTATGTACGCATGTATGTATGGATGGATGGATTTCTGTATGCGTGAGTGTGTGTGTGTGTGTGCACGCCTTTCTGTGTACGTATGCGGATGTGCATGTGTAAAAGCCTGTGTGCATGGGCATGCGCATGCACATGCGCATGTGCCTATGCATATGTTTATGTTTATGTACGTATGTATATATATATATATTATGTGTGTGTATATATGTGCGTATGTGTGTATGTATGTATGTTATAACTGTATATTGTATGTATGTACGTATGCATGTATGCATGTGTACACACACACATATATATGTATATATATACATGATGCATGTATCAATGTATGCATGTGTGAATGTGTGAATGAATGTATGTATGTATGTATATGTATGTATGTATGTATGTATATGTCAGCTCTTACACACATACGCACACATATTTTTTTAAATATATGTACGTGCTGTCTTACATGTGTACTTACATTCATTTACATACATATTGCCACGAAGAGGCGTAGAAACAAATACCCACGACATACCACGGGAAGCTCCTGCGGCTGGAATTCGGCTTTTCCTAAGACTCCGAATAAGCAGCAGGGACTTGGTAACTCTGTGTAGACTTGTACTGTCTCTAGACTTTAGACCCCAAAGTAAGTACTAGAAGTATCCGCAGGCTTTAAAACCCAAAGTAGGTACCATTTCTATACTTTGGACTTTTCGGCTTTTGCTGGCACCACGCCTGGGCGTTCGTCGGCGTGGCTCCCGTGGCGCCAGCCGAACTTGGAGCCGGAACCTGCGGATTCGGCTTGATACCTATAGTCTCCATTGTAGTTCCTTTTTTTGGTTTAACCAAATAATTAATCAGGATCCTATAAGGTAACCCCAAAAAGGAACTACGGTGGAGACGAAAGGTAAGGATGAAGGATTTTGTAAAAGTTGTAGAGTGTAGAGAGCTTTCGTAGGGTTTCCGGGGCTTTAGAGGGATCTAAGGGGGCTGTAGGTCATTCTAGGTAGCAGATCGCTTGAACAATTCTGTCCTGCATGGCTTTCAGAGGAAACATTGATTGTGCATGGATCTACAGACTAGAGCATGCTTAAGGCTTTCCGCCTGGCTGATCCCGCTGGCCACCGACACCGTCGTGGCTGATGGGTGCAGAACATTGGGCGGCTGTGATTGTGCCTGATGCGATCAAATTGATCAAGACTCCACGACGTAGGCTGCGCCACTTGGATGCTTTACCCCTGCAGGTTTGGAGAACACGGGTTAACTGGCAACCTTCCGACGAAGAAGGAAGCTTGCTTCGTGTCATCCGGTATTACAGACCTCGTTCAAAAAACAGTTCGCAACATGACATGGAGCATCATAGAGCACTGCTGCAACATCTCAGGAAACGACAGCTCTCAACACCACGGGACTGGAGGTCAAGTTTCAGCTTGCTGATTCAAACATTGATGTTGTGCTCATGCTGGTGCGCGGGCCAAGCCCCTCCTAAAGCCAACACCTGTATCCCCGAATATTGGCACTGCGATCACAGCACTAAGTTGAAACTTGATCAAGCATTGGCGCCATAAGGCGCAAACCTTTGTCCAGGCCCAACATAAATCATTGAAGTTCCAAACAACTGCCTAGTGTCTACAGTATCAAGCAAGCTAATGCCAACAGCACACCTCGGCGGCACCACTTGCCACCACTTCCCCAGCCGAGGGAAGGGGGACTCCCACGTTCGCCTGGGCCTCGCTCCAAGTCCAGACGGATATTCACACGTAAGAACATCTGCGCGACTTTCTTAGCATTGAGGGTTATCCGGTTGTGGATACTGGCGTACTCATCTAAGCAAGCAGACATCCTCAAGATGCGGATGCACACGGCGACCAAGCAACGCGCGAAGGCATGCAAGACAAGCGCTCAGCCACTGTCCAAGTTCGTGTCACAAGGCCGATAAAAAGCTGCGAATACTGCTAACGATCCTCTCACAGCTTTCGGCGGACAGAATAGTTGGCTCCTGGGGGTATCCGTGCATGCGGAGGAAGGCAGATATTGACAGACACATAGTGCAGTACTCTGCAACACCCCGCACTTCCAAGGTCGTCACGACGGTTCCAAGATTTGATAGGCAGTAGATGTAAGGCCCGGACTTTCATTGAAGCAGTTGCTGGAATGACAGAGGGGGGCACTGGCGACACCTCCAATTTCGGAGGCCTACGGTTGCTTTATTAAAGGCTCCTTGAAAGGGTCCTTTAGGACCTTGTAGGGGCTCCTATAATAAGGATTTCATTCGGAATTTCGGGGTTTTGACGTTTCGGTTTCTTTTGCTTCCAGGGTCTCGACTCTATCTACGGCTTAGGCTTTAGAGTTTCGGATTTGAGTTCGGCGTCTCCAAGGTCATGAGTCAAGGCAGGTTCTACTTGAAGCTTCCATTCGGCAAGCCTATAGAAGATGCAGTTCTCTCCTGCAGTAAAAAGGAGCGCCGGGATCCCGAACTCAGAATTGTGGACGACCGTTCTGTAGTAATTCTGGTGCTGGATGCAAAGCAAGGTCCCATTGACCGAAGTAGCATTTACTGTGAGTCTGTCTAGCACCTATGTGGAATGGGCACATTGACACACACACACAATCACACAGACACAGACACAGACACACACACACACACTGGAGTCTCTGCATTCTACGCCCTGACTTTCAGGTCTTTAGGCATGTAGATTCCAGATTCCAGAGGCTGGTAGGGTTGAACACCCCTTTTCTGAAGACCTGCGAACGCAAGGGTTGCACCCCGCACTCATTGCGGCAACAAGGCGGCACAGCCCCTCTAGACAACAAGGTAAATTGCCCATACTGAAAAGCTCCGGTTAAAGCGTGCAAGCTATCATGATGCTTCTCTACCATGCCTGTACAGGTTGCTATGACATATCTGAGACCCGGACGGCAGTCGGTTTTGACGGCTTCGGCAAAGGGGTCGTGCCTTTACAGTTCGAGATTCATCTTGGCAGGCATCGGGCTCTTCCAAAAAGTGAAGTAACGATGCCTGCCCAAAATGCCGTATCTGCAGTAGCAGCAGCAACAGCAATCCTGCGAATAAGGTTCATGACGACACGGAGAATAATGGTAATGATAAACACGCAGCATCGATTTGTATACATATATACATATGCAACAGATAGATAGATAAACAGAAAGACAGGTACACATAGGTAGATGGATAGATTGGAATCTGGGGACTACATCTGGGGACTACAAGAAGGCTCAGGATGCATGTATTCCGAAGTTTGGGCCTGAATACTCTTTCGAAAGTTTGCGCAGATTATGGTTTGAACGAAAGCCTGCCCCCCAACAGCATCTGGAAGGGCTGCTTGCGGCTGTCCGGCAGGCACATCAAGAGAATATCAATGCTCGGCGGCATAAGCTCTGCCGGATTCGTGCCATTCTTGTCACAGCATTCAACTTTGTACGTATGTTCTATGATACGAGATGAAGTGTAATTCATGACGAAATGTGCGATTATCAATCTCCAGCTAGCTGTCTTGTGCCGGCAGGCGGCCGACAGGCAGGTCAGCGATGGCCTGGGTGGCATTTGCAGCACCTGACACATCTCCAAGTTTGAGCAATTCAGGTTTCGATTCCTACTATAGGGGCCTTAATAATTAGAACCCCAAATAGTATGGGTAATTGTTTAGGCCCCTATAGTACTCTTCTTGCACCTACTTACCGCAGCTTCGCTTGACTGCCGATGCACCCAGGATTGGATTCTTGAGGGGTCTGAAGCTGCCCACATCTCAAGATGCGACCTGCAGCTCTGCTGTGCGCACCTGCAGACGCCACCGTTGGCGCAGGCTGCAAATGGGCGGGACTCCCTCCCGCAGAAACAGCTGGAGGCGAGGGCTTCGAGCTCGGGGCCGGATTCCCTGAAAGCCTCAAATGCATCGACTTCTTGCTCAGTTGCACATATGACCACACTACAGTGGCACCCTTCGCACGGAACCAAAAGCATGTACTCCTGCAGCCGAGAGTCTGTTGGATTGCAGCCGGAGGGGCAGATGTAGCAGACGTGCTATCGACTGCTCGCCCCACTTGAGCACCAGGTGGCTCACTGGGTGCTGCCGAAACCAGCTCTGGTTTGGGCAGCTGCGCAGGGATAGGCTTTTCGCTAACTTTCTGCAGGGGAGGTGCGCTGCCTTGTGGAGCCTGTGCCGCAGTTTGTGCGGGCTGTGCTGCGGCTGCTTGCACAGGTGACACGGAGACTGGCGTGATGCTGACCGGGTGCGCGCCTTGATCCGCAGCAGATCTGGCTTTTAATTTGCCGCTGGGTGCTTGGGCACCGTGCACGGGCACCACCGGGGCAGTCTCCTGCACTGGTTTCGCTGTTTTGTTATTGGGCCCCAGCGCTGCTGCAGCGATTTGCGCAGGCTGCGTGGTAGCCGTGGCCGCTGGTTGAGGTGTGGTTGCTGTTGCGGCTGGTGTCGCAGAAGAATTGGAGCTGCCGGACTGGACAGCAAGCGCCTTATCTCAAACAGTTAATTAAGCCACCGAGCGACTAATTTTCATGATTTTGGTGCGAATATTTGCGTTGCTGACGACCTCGCCTCGACAAGATACTTCCTGCTGGTTCTACAAGTGCTATAATGCTAATAGATCCGAGGCGCCGCAGCTACTTTCACACCTCGCACGTTGGAACTGGGTAGGCCACCTCGCGGCACGGCCTCGAGCTTTGCTGTCGCAACGATGATGCAAGCCACCATCACGCCATGTCTGACGGACAAATACACAGAATCAGAAAGAAGTCTTGATCCCATAAATCCTTAACCTGCAACCCTTGTCTCAGCTTGGTCGTCGCCGGCGCCTCACCAACGGACACAAACTTCCTCAGCTTTGTGGCTCGCTTCCCTCGTTCGTGACATATGTGAAGAATCTGGGAGGGGTTTAGAGCTTCGGCTCTGATTATTTAACGGTTTATGAGCCATGTTGAAAAAGACTTGGAATTAGAAAAAGGACTACCGGGACAGAAGCTTCGACCCCTTCAAATCTGAGAAAGCGGCGCTGCTGGTAACGTGTTCTCGAAATGCGTCTGCGACCTCAGCCAAAGCCCCCTAACTCATCAAGTGGGGCTGCAAAGCTGAAAAGAGCTTCGAGTTTCGGAATGTGGGGTTGACGGGGCTGGGACTAGGGTTCAGGCTCGGTTACGCCTTCACACCGAAGCACTACTTCGGAAAGCTCGCAACAGTAGAAAATTGAAAGCCATCTCTCACACGACTCGAGCTAGCCAGGTTAGGCTCTAGTGACTCTATAGTGCTTGTAAGGCACAACTCGGCGAGACAAACGAACGAGTTACGATGGGTACAGTAGAGGAGACGTCAACATTAAGTCCCTCATTCGAGAAGTTGAGTTGGAACGAGCACGGAAGCACTGAGGCAAAGCAGAGGATTGTTCAGAGGTTTGGCAGTTCTCCAAGCTCCAACTCCAGCACTCACCTAATCTGAAACGCGCAGCTTAAGCCCCAGGCCTGTTGCCATTGCCGGGGACCTGAAACCCTGAACCCGAAGCCGATTCCGAGCTGCTCCTTCCCAGCAGGAGTTGGTGCCAAAGTCGTTGCTCCAGCATAGAGAAAATCCTTGCACACCGCGTAACGCTGCTCGCGAGCAAAGAGCAAGAGGCTGACCATTTAACAGAGTGTCGGAAGGCCAAAGCGAAGGAACCAATGACAAACAAGATGTGCAGATGTACCGGTCAAACGAGCGCGCAATTCGCATTAGAGCCGTAGCCCAGACAATATATAGATCAAGGGCCCTCACCAAACCCTCCCACTCCCCTGCTGAAACATCGTAGTGGCCTCTGCTTTGGACACGCTGGCGGCGGCTAGCAGAAGCAATGTGGACACGAAGCCTTCCCGCTTCTGGAGCTTCTATCTTGGTATTGGTCTTGGGTGCCACTGGGTTGCAATCCTTGCCGTTCGAAAACAAAGTGAGAGAGAGCTCCTAACTTTGTTCCCACGGCTCTTGCCTGGCTGCATGGCCCGGCCCTTCAAAATGGAAGGCTGTGCTATGAGAGACAAAAGGCAAGGGGCCCAGCCCTTTGAAGGGCCTTGAGCCCAGCTTAGCAGCACAGAGTCGTTCTCAACATCATTGACTCACGAACCTAATTTAGCTAGTAGCTACAGTCGTAATCAGTCGCTTCTCCCTCTCTCTCTATAGCATGTATGTATGTATGTACGTACGCAGGTATGTATGTATGTATGTACCAATGTACGTATGTATACGCGGGTGTATATATGTAGGTGGGTAGGCACGTAGGTAGCAGGTAGGCAGGTAGTATGGGCGAACAAAATCTAAGTAGGCGCACCGTTTCCTCTCGTTACGATGATAAGGGAACCCGCACTAGAAAGCGCTCGCGCTTCGATGCCGTAATGTTTCGGTGCCGTCCGAGCCTTCGCATCCTAACGAGTTTCCTGGTCATACCAAGAAGTTCCCGCATGCTGGATGGAGACAGACGACTGTAGGCCCGTGAACAGAAATCCTGAGAACATCCTCTTGTTAACCCTTACCAGGCTCGAACGGTGTCCTCGCCAGCAACGTCGGGTTGCTGGGCTTCCGAGCTCGTGCCCTGATATCAGTCACTGCTGGGTTTTGGTGAGTTTTGGGTCAATGCTCGTTGCCAGCAGCCAACTGAGGATGCAAACTTCGCGGGGGCATGGGCTCGGGGTCACAGAGGTGGGAAGACTACGAGAGCCAAAGTGCAGCTGCAAAGACTCACATGCAGACCAAAGGGCCGAGGGTCCCTACTCCCCAGATGCTTACCCGTCGTCGCCCACGGCTGCAAACCAGACAAATGAAAACTTCAAGCCCCCCACCCGAATCTAGACCCCTGCATTTCTACAGCGTCGACGTATAGGAACGGTGATGTCACTAAAACTCAGACCGAGGTTATACAGCTTTCGGGCTAGTTGGGCTTGCTTCAGAATCACCCATGCGGCAAAGGCCTCGCCGGCATCGGTTTGCCGAGCTTCCGATCTAGCGCCCTGGAGCGCGAAGGGCTTGTTAGTATCGGGGGGAGGGGAGGTGATCTTTTCGTAGCTTTCCTCAATGTAGTTTCTCAACATTTCAAGCCAGATAATCTGGGTCTGCTTCTTGCAGAGTCATTTTGGAAGATCCCCATGTCGTCAGATTCCATCTCAACAAGGCTTTTCACAACACACCTGAACCGGAGTCAAGAAGCATCAGCTCCAAACCTCCCCAAGCTTTGGGATTGCACAAATCTACAACATTTTTCCTGCCTTTCGCAGTGTCACAGGCCAACTCTGCAAGTGTGGGATTTTGCATCCAGCGCACTCGGCTTTGGACATCTGTGCACCTGCCCTCACCAGACGGGAATTGATCCTACCCAGGGCAGGATCGAGCAACCGTGCAGCAACTATACATATGCGCCAGCCGTAAGAAAGCGAATTATTGCTTGCACTCTACAATTCATCTCAGCGGAATCGACCACTACCTGCTGCTCCGCCATAGAGACTGTTAGCATTGGATCCACCATTATATAGGCTGCTGCCGAGAGCCCCTCCGGGCGGCGGCATGTTTGTGGCAGGCTGATGGTGCCCTCCTAGTCCACCTTGGAAAGGTGATGTCCTGGCCTGTGCAGCTCCACCTTGCACGCCTCCATAGCCACTCTGCATCTGTGGCTGAAGCCTCTGCGTATGAATTGCTGGGGGCGGGTGGAAAGATTGTGCACCAATTCCGATTTCCAGCTGGCCACCGCGGGCGGATGGCTGCTGCAAGCGGGCCGTTATTTGTGCCGGCATGGTGCCTCCGTGGGATGTATATCCTGGATTCACCGGTCCTGCGAGATTATGCTGAAGCCTTGACGCTGCCGTGGGAGTCTGTGCTTGATGCGAACCGGCGAACTGTGCTGGCTGTGTAGGGGCGACCGGCTGCGCATGCGTGGCAGCCAACGCCGTCATTGGCATCGATGGCATGGGGGAGCTATGGTCGGCCCGCCCTGAAGCACTAGACCTGACCAACTTTCCACTGACACTCAAATGCACATGGGCGACCTCAATAGTGTGGTGAGCAATCTCGTTGGCGGACTCGATTTTCACCATGCCCCGTGCCCTGATACCCTCCTGCTTGTCCCAGTGTCCAAGAGAGCCGAAGATACGGATGTAGTCCCCCTTCTGTAGTTCTGGACCAGATGCAGAATCGCTGTCAGGGTAAACGTTGCAGCGAATTCTGCCCGTGCCATCGTCTAGAATCAGACAGATTCCGATCTCCTGAACTTTGATGTCCTCCACGCAGGCCACGACCGTCAACAGCTGGAGCTCCCGGCCTCCATTTACTCGGAATGGAGAGTCCGGGCCGTTCTGGCCACTGGAGGCCGCAGCATCCAGTAGCATACGAATGGTGACAGGAGTTAACGTCTGCGATGCTGCCTTGCCGGAAACTGCATTTGGCTGCATGCCTGGCCCAGCGTTGTCATCCTCAGCAGGGATGAAGCCACCGTGGCCCTGCGATGCCTGCACACCGGCACACGGCCCATCCTCGCCAGCAGGTTCTGCCCCGCCGCTTCCTCCACCATAGCCGCTTCGTGCACCGAAGTAGCTGCTGCCGAACATGCTCGGAAAACCACGGGCAACACAAACAACTCAATACAACATCTTGCTTCAATGAGCTTTGTAGAAGCAGCCGCGATACGTGGTGTGCTTGAGATCATTGCTTCTTACTTCTTACACACGAGACAGGAGTTCGGACACGTTGGACCCTCTTCCTAGCAAGACTCGTAAACCAAAATGGCTGAAAGTGCGGTTTCAGGCTGGAAGCGTCGGAGCTCATCGCGACCATTTGCCGTACCCTAAATTAGGCCCTAAGCCGTATTGGCAGCAGGGGCTGGTCCGCGGCAGTCTTCGTACCTGCTCTTAGTCAATTACAGCACGTCGAAGTCACCCGACAACAGCCACCGTCTCTGCCACTGCTGCTGCTACCCCGAGTATCGCCACGACTCCGCGACAGTGACAACAAAGACGACGACGATCCTACTCAGCTACAAAACTGTCGATTCGCGCCGTGCCTCATCTTCTCGGAAGCCACTGTCAACTTCGGAGCGCGGCTCGGAAGCCTGCGACATTTAGGACCAAGAACGTCGTTTCACATCCCGGAAACCGTCCGCCCAAGACCACAAATCTTAAACCTCCCAGCAGCCACATACTCAAGAGTCGGTCTTCACGAGTATCGAGGAAAAGGGTACCGCCGATACTGCGACAATATCAACTATATAAACTTGCATGTATGTATGCATGCATATGCAGATTTTATGATATTTCTTGTCGTATTATATAAATTTAAATTGTAAACACTAGAATGGTAGCAGTCGCAATGATAGCCGGCTTTTGCCAAGCCAAAAAACAACCCAACGCTCCGAACACGAAACATCGCAAACCAAGCATGTTTGAGGCCCCTTCAACCAGACTCATCTGTAAAAGCGGAATTGGAATAAAGCGCACCCGCAATACACCATGAGGAGGTAGGGACCATGCTTGCAGCTGGGTGATTCTACAACCTTCTACTCGATCGCTCGTTTCCTACCACGCATCCATGGTAGTAGCCTGGCAAGCCTCTTCCGACCATCCTTTTGGGCCATGAAGGAACGCCTGCCTTATAGCCCTCTCTAGTACCCCTGTATGGTAACACTTCTACTTCTAGCCCTTATACGGTACCCTAGTCTAGCAACCCCCATACTACCCGACTACCCCTTAAGGCGACCATCGCTTGGTCTCAACAAAGCAGCTGCCGGGTCAATAGCCTTCCTCCTGGTCACTGACCCTGCTCCGGTTGAGCGCCTGGCTTGTTGGCTCTAGAAATATTGCTCTTTATTTGGGAATTCCGCGTTGTCGTCGTGGGCTCCGGTTTTATTTGTTGTTGCTGTTGCTGTTGTCGTCGGCCTTTTCCTGTCTCACGGATGTGTGGAACCCTGGGCCACGATAGCCCAACTCAGAGCTCACACCGGTGAAAGAAACCCTGTCAGCTCCCCTTCTGGAGTCGTGAGTGTTTTCGGGTGTACCAGGCCCGCCACTGCGTTCACATTAAGAGATATTCAGATTTAGAGGCTTGATTTCAGACTGCAGGACATATTGGAGCAGTACCCGGAGAACTTGCTCCTGGTGCAGCTTGGATGCAAGTGGTTAGTGCTCATTCATTTCCGTTCAAGAGACCATATCATGCATTGCAAGAGGACATGTAATGGGCCTGTTAGGGTGAGTACGAGATTGTTACATGTTGGGCTTTATTGGCATTGGGACCGCTAGGGATATCATTCTCGTGATACATTGTGATGGGTAGTCCGCTGGTTCTCAGACTTTGCCCTCTACATTCTTTTGCTGCACTTTCCGATCTGCTTATAGCTGACTGCAGCAGCTTACCACTAGCTTACCCGTCTGTCGCTGAATAAATTTCGGGTGTGTGTCTTGCGGAGACTACGTGGATTGGCGCTTTTTGTCGAACCCCTGGTTTAAGCCACTTTTCCTCCGGGTTCACTTCTCCCCCCTCCAAGTAGAGGCTGAGAGGGTGTTGAAATGCAAGTTCGACATTTGGGGGGGGGGCTGAGCAAAACAATCGAGAGGTCTCGAAATCTAGAGGCGAAGTTTCAAGGCAGCAGCAAACACATTCAAGCCTTGTCCTCGCGTGAGCCAGCAGCTAGCAGCAAGTCCGCAGCGGCAGCAGCAGCGTCACCAGGATCCCGAATCCTGCAACCCTCAAACCTGCTAGCCCTAGCCTTAGTCGAACACCCAAGTCCGAAAGGCTAACTCCAACCAGCCTCCTTGCCCAGACTGCGGCACAAGCTGTGGCTGCCGCCGCGAGCGCTGACGAAGCACCTCGACAGCTGGCGCCATGCACAATGTCCAAGAGTGGAGGGACGTCGGGCACTATTCTGCAGTCCAGACACAATTGTTCCTTTGAGAGCTCCCAACACTGCTGGCAGCCCAACATCCCGGTCGAGCTTGGAGCACTGAAGCCCCAAAGCCTAAGCCTCCACGAACTATAGCCACAGGTTCTGGGAACCATCACACAATGTTCCATCTCGCCCTTTGCTGTTCGGGGGCCGAGGGTGGTTTAGGGTTGCAACCGCTACCCTGATTCCGAGACCCGAATTGGGAAGAAATCCCGAAAGGGATGGTTGCATCATGGGCCTTTCTCCGGGGCTTCCGGTGTCGTGCGCCCATGTCTGGAGGCCGGCCTGCCAAGCAACGAATCTTCTGTCTCGGCTGCACTTCGTTCGGCGAACGATGCTAGTGCTCTGCGTGTATCCAAGAGCCCGAGGTGATGCAGCGTCTACCCAAGCATCCAAGGTACTCGGAATCATGACCTCTATTATACCGGGGCTGAAAGCGATTGTAGTTCCCTTCGGATAAAGCTTCGAACCGTCAATCTCCAACCTAGGCTCCACACCACTGCCTGGTGACAGGCAGTGTAGGCAAAGGTGCCACGAAAGCAAAGGCCTCGCCGTCAACTTGCAGGCTTCGCGGCTGGACTCTCACACGGGTTTACTCTCTGTTGTTCGGACTCGCCAGAGAAGGTCCCTCTCAGAGGGGCTTTCGACTTTCAGAACTTGGCAGGCGGGGGCGAGACTGTCAACACGGTAGGTCAGTCACTGAAGACATGCAGTAGCTCAAAACCTGCAGCCTCGTTTAGGGTTGAAGGCGCTCAATGTTCGGCTAATGATAATGAGTAGTTGAAAGATAGCTTGCAGGTCGGTGTGGTCAATATTGGTTTCCTTTAGGATTTCGCTTCGCCGCAGTTCGAAAGCATACACAAGCCTAAGTGCTTCCCTTCCCACCTCCACCGAAAGCGCCATGATAGACATGCGCTGCCGCGTTTTCAGCACATCGGAAGCTTTTCGAGAAAGCTGCTGTAGCTGAGAACTGCTGAATGCGTGTAATGCGAGGCATGGATCAGCTTGGCTAAATTGAAACACACATCTTCATCTCGAAGTAAGGGTCTAGGTCGACGGTCATAGGGCGATGATGATCTAGATGGGTGACGGCGCATCTGCCATGCTTTCAACTGTCCGGGTGCTTGTTGACATAGATACTGGCATTACCCACCAACATCAGCAGAATCCTAAATCTTGTTCTAACTGACTCAGCAGGCACCAGTCGTACTCTGATGCAGATCATCTCATGGACCTGCAGGGCTTGCTCGTTCATGTCTTCTTGCTGGTATGCCTTACAGGAGCCAGCACAGGCAAGCACCAGAACTGTGAAGGCAAACGACACTTCCGGTATTCGGAGGACAGAGCTCAAACATTCCAAACTGTTGCAGTCAGGGGGGAGCAGCTCTCACGACTAGCACAACGTAGAGTACATCTGAATTTGAGGCATCAGTCCGAACATTGTCTTCGCCGCTGCTAGCATTCGCAGCTAGTTACTTTGCGGTTCACACGACAACTCGCTTCACAAGACAATTATGTCTGTGCGTGCAGTGCTGAGTTTCGACGTCTGCCTGCACTTGCTACGAAGCATTCCGGAATGGCTGGAACAAGGCTATTCATCTTCACCGACGTTAAAATCGCTTTCCATAGGTCAAGGAAAGACAACAGGCCCCCGCAAATCTCTGAAGTCCATGCACTAGTTCACATAAAGAAGAAAAACTCTTTCAAAGTGGACACAAGCCACGCTGAACAACAGGAGAGAAACGGCACTATCCAACCTTGAAAGATCTTGGCTGTCCACTGAATAGAAGTGCCTGATGATTGCCATGCGGGTCAACTCTGAAAGCTGCAACCGCATCCACGATATAGCCAGATCCCGATTACCCTCTGGCTTCCTTTTTTGTGGCATGGCTCGTGCTTCGGTCTGGCAACGTCACTCAATCCTCTTCCTCCTCCTCAGCTGCAGCCTGTTTCTGTCAGTATGCTCTCAGCACAAGACGCTCATGCGACTCGAAGTTCATGCGATGTACATATATATATATATATAATTATGGCCATGAAGATGCTAACGTGTGTGCGTGTGTGTCCAGCGGCGGCAATGCATCCAAGTCCTTCTGCTGCACATCGACACTCAGCCACAACCTGATACCTGATACCGACAGTCTGCCTGCACGGCCACTGTGTCCAGCTCACGCTGGCCTTCCTGCTCTGTGTTTCTTTGGGGTTACTTCAAACGTCGACGGGGTGGTTGCGGTCAGAACCCACCCGATCCAGCAACCTACGTACCGTTTGCTTAGCTGCAAGCTATAAGACGCTTGTGCTGGTCGCATTGGCTTCGAAAACGGGATGGGCGTGGCGCTCTGAAATCGTAGCAGCCTAATGCCATAGCGATTGCTCAGCACTGGCATCCAAAACAAACGACGACTAACTACTTACCACAAAATCCGGACCTGCATTATTTGCTATCTAAGCCTGCTAGTTGCTACCTGCTGCCTACCACCCCTTCTTCTCAATACTACCCTCTACCCAGCCCTACGCCCTACGCCCACCACCACCACCACCGCCACCACCACCACCAATACGATGACTACTACTACTACTACGATGACGGCGACGAACCACAAGTAGTCACTGGCTCTACTGGTTGCTACCATTACCATGCTGGAGGAACGACGGAGATTGCCAAGGCCTGGCCTGACCTTGCAAACAAGTCTTCGGCTCCTTGGTGATCTGCCGGCCACTGTTTTCATCCATCTCTACAAGGCCCATCTCCTGGCTCCAATTTTTATTAGTATCATACAGTAATTAGTATTAGCACGTGACATTACTATTATGATTATGATTCTGGTTACTGTAACGCTTATTATTCTTACTACCACTATGCTTCTTCTTGTTATTATTAGTACAGGAATTATTGTTCTTATTCTTATCCTTATCCTTATTCCTCTTCGTACTCGTATTCTTCTTCTTACTACTTTTCAATTGGGGGAACGTTCGTCCTGAATCGCGGCTCAATGTGAACACAGGTCTGATTCATCGGAACTGCAGGCCTTTGGCCCAAAACGATATAGACAAGCAGCAGGGGGATGTAACGCATTGACGCACATGCTGGCTCGTAGGCTCCTAGATTCGAAGCACAAGAGTGGAGCCACAAAATTTAACCTGTGACTGGTTGGTAAGTTCAACTGGGTTCACTTGGGGTTGGGGGAACTTTTTGACCCTCTACGGATTGAAACGTCACAGGATTCCCAACAGCAAATGCCACCTCGGAAGCCTGAACAATCCTGGAATCCTGGCGAGATCTGGCAGAAAAAAAGTAGAGGCACATATGATAAAGTGGCATGGTTCGTAACAGAAAATCTCAGTTTGCTTTGCCAACACCCGAATACTCGCAGCTTACAAGCTCCCTGATAAGAAAACCATGCGCCAATGTCCTCCAGCTGCTGCAGGATGTAGCCTTGACTGCGGGGTCGTTGCTGGAGGCTGACGGTAAAGCAGTACTGGTTTGCACTGTTTGGCATGAGAGATTTTCTCAAGTTCCTACGAAAAAGCCGTCACTGATGTCTTGCACTGTGTCACATGTAGCCAGATTCATATGTGCCATGTCTTTATGGGCTTTATTTGGTTTTCAAAAGAACCACACATGCTCACGTGTATGCACACAGTTGCGCGCGACAAAGTTGGTCACAAACATCTCTGTCTCTCTCTCTCTCTCCCTCTCGCTCTGTATGCATATACCGAAATAAACACCCTTATCTGGTATCTACACTGAGGATTCTCCTACCTTACCGGCCGTGCATCCACTACCCTCGCGCTAACTCTTACCTTCGAACATATTTTGTAGGGTTCAACATACCATTCCAGCTTTCTCCCTCTCTCCTTGAGGAGTGCCATCACCTCCTTTGGGGGAACCGGTTCTGTCTCATCTCCAAGTGCTCGGCGCGCGATCTTGCCCGAGGACTTGGTGAAGACGTTCGTGCAAGTGCCTCTACGATTCGGAGCGAGACTTGAATTTGTGGCTGGGCAAGTTTCAGCGGTTCGGAATTTCTGCAGATAGATGTCCTCTGAAAACTCAGAGCCAACTCCGACTGAGGTCTGAAAGGGTACCTTCCCGAGTTCCTGCCCTTGACAACTCTGCGGAGACTGACGCTGCTTTTCTCGCGCAATGTCGCCACGCAGAATCGTCGGAGCAACAAGGGGTTCTTCGAAGTTTAGAGAGCTTTCCTACCTAAGTTGCGCAAATCTGCAGCTAACGTTTCTAAGCGATGCCCGCATTGGGGCAAAAAGTTCATTTTTTCAGCCAGATGTGTTGGGTGTCCCAGAAGATCGTCGGCTGGGCTTGCAATTGCAGTGTACCGAAATGCCTCGGCTGCATTGCGTAAAAGGATCCAGGGACGTAGAAACTGGCATATACGTACCTCAGCTGGAGTTCGAATTATGCTTTTGTTGCCTTGCTTGTAACTCTGTACCTTTACTTACTGAGCCCCCGAATACTTCAAGGGCAGCTCTTGAGATGACGGGACATTATACTGAGCATCCTAGCAAAAGGCTACGGGATCAAGATCACGCTAAGACTGAGAGCTTATAGGAGTAGTACCGGCCCAAAACCTGGAAAGCCTCTGGCCGTAGCATGCCTCAACCCCGAGAGCCCCAAAAGCCCCATGAGCTTAAAAACCTTGCATTCAGGGACGGATCAGGCCAGTCGGCGCCTTCGAAAGTGACAAGCATGCCGGGCAGGGTGCAATAACAAGCTAGGGATCTAAGCTTTCAGATCTTGACACCACCAAACAAACCACAACATGGACAAAAGCAAGGCCTCATAGTCCGAGAAGCAAACCGGGACACTCTAAGGCACCGCAATCTTCGCTAGCCTTCCTGTTTGCCTGGCCAGGGAGCGTGACATTGTCCAGCTGTAGGCCTGCAGGTGCACTAAAGCATATATACATGCACATATGTATATGAAGACACAAAACCTATCTTATATGTATGTCATGGTCTGCAATACTGTGGCATAACACAAAGGGCACGCAGTCCTATGTGCCTACATGCAAGCATGTGTAGGGTACATCAGGTACACAACACCTTTTCCGACTACAGAAGCTACATCGTCAAGACTTCGCTTGCCACGAGGATTGGGGGTTATAGGTATATGGCCTTGGCCTCAAGCCACACCTCGCCTGTACAGCAGAAGACTGAGAACCCGCGTGCGCGTGCTTCGTGTGTAAATATAATCAACCGGACAACCACGCAAACAACATGCACACAGGAATGCACACACAAAAACGCCCACATAATATCTGCCGCTTGCCAAGTCCCCGCTTCCCCGTCCCTGTGCTCAGCCCTGTTGCAGGGCATGAGGCTTCAATCCTCCGGGCAGTGATTTATCATTAACGAGCCTAGGGCTAGGGCATGAAAGGCTCTCAATGCGAATGGGACGCCCCCAAAAAGAAGGAAAGACCCAGTCCTGCTCTGCTCTGAATGCACTCCGTGGGGCTCACTGTACTTGGCGTCAGAAGGGTCAGGACGGCAATGGGTGGACGCATGTTCCACGAGACATCCCAGAGGAGGCTTCGGCCGCAAAGCTCACCGATTCGATACCCACCGTCCTCTTGCAAGGCTTTACGCTCTCGCAAGTCGGACTCGCCGGACGAGGTCTCTGTGTTTGGGTGCACAACATCAGCAAACTATGCTCTCCATTGCGCACTAGTTCGACTCTACTTGCAAGGCTTCGAGATTCGGCTTGAATTTCGGTCCCGGGTGTGGGGTCAGAAACTCAGGATTGAGTCTTGAGAGCACCTGCCACCAACTGCCACCCAAATTTGGTCACCCCTTCCGCATCTCGCATGCGCACCTGCATCCCTCGACTGCAATGTAGACTTCTATATCTTTGGTAAGAAGAACGAACCGTTTGGAATCCTACATCCCCACACTGCCCTGAACGATTCGCCTCCCGCCGCAGCGCGTTACAACCCGAAATTCAGTGCAAGTGTCTGAACACGCGACACAGTCAGTCCTTCATGTACCACGTCCCTTGGAGGGCCGCGAGAACATCCGGTGCCTCCGCTTGGCCGTAGTCTTCCCAGAATTCGACGGTGTCGACCGACACCTGAAGCGATCCAACGTTACTACAGGCCAGGATGGGCTGAGGATCTTTAGCTCTTTGGTAATATAGAGGCCTCAATAATCCGAATAGGGTTTTGGGGCCCATTATTCTATAGGTATACTATTGAACCCCCGAAATATTATCATAGGTAATTATTAAGGTCCCTACAGTATCGCTCCCACGAGGGCTTGCGGGGCCATGACAGGAAGCTGGATTCGTATGCTGCCTGAGGGCAACATCCGGGCACATTTTCCCTCCGAAAACCTACAGCCGCGACTGCCCTCAGCTCTTATCACACCGAGCCACTCTAGGTCCAAGGCTCTCCACAGTCAAAGACCTCGTAACCCCACGCCGGACGAAACCTAACAGCCCCAGTAAAAAATTGAAATCGCCCGGAATAACATAGTAATACAACATAGCAGATCATAAGATTACTTAACATAGCATAACCTAACCTAAAACAACTTAACATAATATCACATGACATTTTACAACATAGTATGACCTAGCACAGCTTAAGACAGTGCATAACATCATATAATCTATTGATGGCCCCGGAGCCTGGGCAGCTGTACGACTCGAGTCGTTGGGGTCATCGCCTTGGAGGCTTTGGATTTCAGGGCCCTGGGAATGTAACCTGATTAAGAAACCCTTGGGCCATTATTAGGGTTCCTTATATGAATCCTAATATAGTGGGGGTTATAGGGCCAGTGTTTCTTAATCAGGTTCCTACATTATCAAGGACCTTAATGACTTTAGTAACTACTGGGCTTGTGGGGACAGTTGGGCCTCTTAATCCTGTGAGGCAAAGCTTATGGGGGACCTCGTGGCATCGTCTACTGTGTTGCGAAAACATGTCGATGTGCGTTAGGTCTTGGGTTGTGCTTCCCTGGGATGTGACTAAGCGGTGTAGATGTCTTGAAAGGCTCGAGCTTCGACTGTAGGGCCTTGGACACGCTCTGAAGTTCTCTCCGGCAGCTCAATTTCTGCCACCATTCTTCAAAGGGACTTAACGGAGCCAATATACGGGGTGGTGCTGGCCCGAAATCTCGCTAAGACTCTTGAATAATCACCAAGCCCTCTAAGTTCAAGCCCCTTTGAACCTTCGGTGCAGCCCTGTGTAATGAGAGCGAGGAGGCCTGGCCTGTCTAGGGCTAGGGCCTCGCAAGGGATCAGTGCCTTTCGGGCTTGGAGTCTTCCGGGGGTCGGGGTTGAAATCACCGTTTATGCTTAGTTCCTGGTGCGTGGGAGTTGGGGTCCTCGAGCTTCGGGGCTGGGGTTAGGACGAAAACAACCCGACTGCGATAGGCGAAAGGAATCCCAAGCAAATATTGGGATCCGTGTCTCTTGAGACGCCAAGTCGACGAAAGCAGCATTGACAAGGCTTCCCGGTTCTTCCATCCCGCGTGACTATGTTGAGGACACCCTTTCACGACTGCGTTTGCGTAGGCGTAAATAGCTTCTGCTCCTACTTGAGGAATCAAGAGGGGCAGTCCCGGACCAAGTCAACGGACTGGTGACATTTGCAGCGGCTAGGCATATAGGCGCCCATGCTTGGCGAGCAAACGGATTCTGATGTTGCATTCGGGTGTGGTGAAGACGTAGAAGCTCGAACACTACTAGATGACAACACATGAGCTGAATACTTGTCATTCTCTAGTTGATTCAGTGGAAAGCCGAGTTGCCTGCCAGTGTGTGTGTCTTCACTGCTGTTTACGGTTTGTACCATCTCAGAACGTTCTTCCATTTCTGTCTGTCCCATCAGCATGGTTTTTCTTCTGGCCAGCAACACTGGGGCCGGAATCCCAAGCTATTCATCCTAGACCCTTTCTCATCCCAATACCTTCAAACCTGTAAGTCCTCAATGCCAGTGTTGGCCTAATTTCCGCTCTGGTTGTATGCTGGGCTTGATGGCTGGGTTCTGTAAATATTGGCTGAGCCGTTGAAGTCTGTGAGATGGACTTCAATTCTTGTGTTGTTAGTCTTGGGTTGGACATCTGCGGCCTCGAGCCGAAAACATGCGGCGCAAAATGTGGAGTGGCTTCCTAATGGCCAAGTTGAGTTGCCACCAATCGTCACCTGCTGCACTCTCCAACTCAGGCTTCAGCGACCTTGCCTGACTGAGGCGATTTACGACAGACACATTTCCCAGCCTCGAGCCTGTGCGTAAAGCATTATTCACAAGACGACATCTATGAGGTTAAGGCCTTCAGGGCTGCCACAGAGGGTCATCTCACGTTGCGGGCTTCTTCTGCCTTAGGCGGCGCTAGCCCGACCAGCCTCGACGCTTCTGCCCACCGTAGACCTGTGAGATCGTGCGCACCACCAGTCAAAAATCGTCCAAAGATGCACCACCGCAAACTCTAGAACCTAAACCCCTACAATCCCTAAGCCCAGCCTAGGCATCAGGGAACCCTGACTTCAAGTTGCGCCTTCTTGAAGGCTCCAACACCCATGCCCTTGCGGATGTAAATCTTTCGGACCTGGGCCGCTGACATCTCATCGCAGGTATTGGGGCTGTGTAACATTACCCGTCTTTTAGCGAGCTGAGATTTGGAATCACCACTGGAGGCTAGCGCAGCTTCCGGCTTCGCAGCAGATGATCCACCCGGAATGCGCAGAAGACACTGCAGCATCGACAGAGTGGGTGTCAATCTATGGCTTTCAGCTCGGGCTGGGACGATACCAAGCACAACCAAGCCGCAATCACCGTAATCAGCAGCAGCGACCATTGCCATCGTGATCATCACCATGGTCATGATAATGATAATGATGGCCGTTGCCATCATCATCGCCATCCATCAGTATCCCTATTACCGTCAGCATCCTTAGCATCATCATTGTCAACACCATTACGGTCAACAACACTGTTGTCATCATCATCTTCTTCTTGGCATCATCATCGTTGTCAACACCATCACTGTCAACACCGTCGCCAACGACAGTATTTCCATCACAATCGTCATCGCCAGTATATTCATCTTCATCTGATAATCATCATCATGACCACCACTGCGTGCGATCATTATTTTGTCATCGTATGTCATCGTAGTGGTCATCGTCATCACCATCGGTACCGCCGCCAGCAAGTTCATCACGCACACACACACACACCTTGTCTTCATCAGGTGTCTCAGCCTGCCTTCTGGCTGCTCACACACAATACCCTCATTTAATCCTAAATCCGAGCAGCCCAAACGTCGGTCAAAACACCTATAATACTAAAAGAGACTTAGTGCTGCCACTGCCAGGGACCCGGACCATGGAGGCAGTTCTGACGTAGAGCCAGTCCTGGGCTTCTCCACAGGCTGGAGGATGGTAATGTGGGGGCCCTGAATAATTATGAGTCGATCTATTCTTGGTGTTTCACAATTTCTATACTCGGGAGCCCTACGGAACACTACTAACTACTAGTAAACTAGTAACTAGTAGTTATTTCGGTGACGTGCATTCGACTCGTGCTGCTTCAGAAATTAAGGGGCCACTGGAGATAACACAGGGGTTGGAGCAACAGTTGATCGTCTGTCCTAATGCTTGAACGGACCCTGAAGGGGTTGATGAGAATTTCTGGTGCCTACCTTATGTGCACGATTGACACTTGAAGCAGGCACCTCTCAACCCCTGGCGAAATCGTGCCGAAAGGCCGGATCCATAGGCGGCAGCTCTTTGGCCTTACCTCGCGGGCAGACCCTCCGGTGTTCAGGGGCCTGGGCCTGGGCTTTATTTGCAAACCAGCAAGAGATGTGTAAACAACACAAATCGCCTTTGACGAGGACGTGATAATGAGCACTGCAATAATTCAGGCTAGCATGATGGCGTCTGGTCTAGGGAATCCTGATGAAGATCGCTTGTTTAGGTCCACGGTCTTTCAGTCGGCGAATGCAGGACTGCTCTCACAAACCCAACTGAAGCCTTGCAGATAATCTTCCCCGGTGGACACCCTCGAAGATGAAGTCTCAAGTCTCTCAAGCTTTAAGATCCTGTCCCTGCCCAGCACATCCAAGTTGTCTCCCATACCGTGGCGGCCCGAACACACAATGTCGGGAATTAAAAATAACCGACTAGCGCACCCCACCTTTTCCAGGTGATCCATGAAAGCTAGGCAGGCATAACCCCACAGATCGATCCTTACCCTGTACAAAGCCCTAATACCCAAAGCATGAACCCGAAGCAAGCTGCTGGTT
Organism: Symbiodinium sp. clade A Y106; assembly: GCA_003297005.1. NCBI lineage: Eukaryota > Dinophyceae > Suessiales > Symbiodiniaceae > Symbiodinium > Symbiodinium sp. clade A. The sequence continues at coordinate 173,531 of BGNK01000711.1, forward strand.
TTGACAACATCGGCCCACTTCGGCAGCTCGAAGCGTCCTTGTCGCTTCAGGTGCTGCGAGAAGGCCTGGGTCGGTGAGATGAATCAGCGAGATCCAGACAGTAGTATCAGTAGCAGTGGTGGGAGGATTGGCGGCAACGCTGGTCTTGTGATCACATGGTTGGTGGCGGTAGTCGTCGGCCGCCAAGCTTAATCGCCTCTACATCTTCCTCCTTCTCGTCTCCGCAGCGCCGCAAGTGTCAGCATGGGTACGAGCAGTATACATTACTAGCACTAATATTAACAGTAGCCGTCGTGGCAGTAGTTGCAGGAGCAGCAGTAGCAGGAGTAGGAGCAGGAGCAGCAATGGCAGTGGCACGAGCAGCAGCAGGAGCAAGAGGAGCAGCAGCAGCGGCAGTAGCAGTAGCAGTAGCAGCAGCAGCAGCAGCAGGAGCAGGAGCAGGAGCAGCCAGTAGTAGTAGTCGTAATAGTGGTAACAGTGGTGTCTTAGCTGGAATAGCAGCAGCAGCAGCAGCGGCAGGAGTAATCACAATAGCAGTCGCAGAAAAAGTAGTAGTGAGTGGCGGCAAAAGCAGTAGAAGTGCTGCAGCGCCCTTCGCCTGCAAGCCAAACCTTCCCTCTAGCATCCCTGCATCGTCTGAATTCAAAAGCCCAACTGCCAGCCTTAATAAACTTCTCCGGCTCAACATCCTTGACGGTAACTATCTTCCGTCCCTCCTGACGGGAAAACTGGACTCAGGCTTCGGAGTAATGGTGAAAGACAGGCTTGTTTCAATCAACCAGGATTGGAGAGCAGATTTCATCGGCCGGGCTTCATGCAGGACCCTTTTGGACACCATCAAGGCCAATTGAGGCTGGCTGTTCGAAACACATGCTTTTAGTCAGCGCAGGCTTGCTGTGGCGCAGTTTATACCCAGGCTGGGACCCTGGGATGGAGGACTATGTGAACATGCAAACATAGGTGCACTCAGATAATCCATGGCGTTCCGGTTGCCTAAAGGGTTACATCGTACACAACTTGCACAGCAGTCTCAGGGCAAGCACACTCTCGGGCATCTGCGATACTTGCAGAAGTGCAGAAGCCACTATCAATCAAAGCCTTGCCCCAAGCTTCGGAACCGCTTCTTAGGGGCTGAGTACCCTAGCCCCAAAAAGGTTAACCTTTGCAATTATTCTGCTAGGGTTATAGAAGCCCCAAAAGGTCAGAGGTTACCTACTCAGCTACGAAGGCTTGTTCTGCTCCCGACGGCCTGGAAGTACTTATCGAAGACTTCGATGGACATCTCTATCTTCCAGCCCGAGGCTTGAACCAAAGTGCCATCCTCGGTCAGGCCAGTCGAGTGTGTGAGCGCTGAGACCTCATGGCCCATGGCCTACGGGCTACTACGGATTTTGCCGGATTCTATAACTAACTGAGGAAGAGTTCCAGATGCCATGGGCAGGCTGCGTAGCATCCCATTGACATGCAGGAGCTGTTTTGGGTCGATAATCAGGGCAGGACGCGGACAGGGATACAATCGGCTAGACTAAAGAACAGCCTAGATCGATCTGCGCCTGAGCTTGTCCCATCCAAGTCCGCTGCAGTAGCACCCTGTTTCCGCACAGTCGCTTCCGATCCATCTGGACGGTGAGCAGGGGAAAGATGCTGGAAATTCGCACATGGAAATTCGGGATGCCAACGGTGCGGTGGCCGGAAATCTTTCCTATGGTGGGCAATCATCATGGCTTTCCAGCATCCTGTCCGGCTGAAAAATCGGACGCTGCAGTGTGGATAGACCAGGTAAGGGTAGCTGCATTTCAGAATCAGTAAACCCGGAAGACTGGCAGTGCTCAATACCCAGCTCCTCCTCTCTTACTGGGGACTCATGGGGCTGCAGATGTCCTCTGATGTGGCGGGATGTCAACAGCTCGCTTCGGCAGCTTCCCTTTCTCTAAGCAGCCGCACCAAACAGTAGCACAGCGGTCGGCACACAGCGGATCGGAACCGGAAGTGTAGATCGACACCAGAGGTCCGTACCCCAACCAATGGTAAAACACCTAAACAGTCATGTGGCAACACCTCACCCAACATCCACTCACACTCAAAAGCTTTGTAGATGGAGACGAATAGGCTGATAGCTGTGCACGGTGATGGCGACGACGGCGGCAAAGACGAGTAACAAGATCATGGTGGTGATGAAGATGATGATGATTATGATGATCGCCATGATGGCGCTGGTAACAATGATGATGCTGATGCTGGCAAGGGTGGCGTTCATGACGATGACGTTGACGAGGCGCTGACGACGACTGCGATGCTGGTAGTGTTAGTGACACAAGTGACAAGCGGCCGATGGCACTGTAGCAAGAAGCATTGTGACTGTTCCGATAAAACGACCTCGAAGGACACGCTCATTCGATGGACCATGAAACGACGACGGTGATCATGATTACGTCGACATGGCGGCATGGCGGTGAAGATGGTGACGATGACGATGACAACGGATGACGGTGCGGTTGAGAATGATGCAAGTGATGCTCCATGCGATGGTGGTGGACCTGACGATGATGCTGACGGATGGTCGCGAGATGATGATAACGATGGCAATGGTAGCGATGGCGGTCAAATCCATGGCGATGATGCAAGGAGGGCGGCGAATTGCATGATGATAATGATGGGGGGGGATGAGGATCGGCGATAGGCTTTGCATCTGGAGCCTGGGCCCTCTGCAGCAGCAAAACTGCGAACTTCTAAGTTTACAGCCGACTCCTCAATAAAAACTTTCGAACCCCATACACTCCTTACATGTTACAAGCGACTTAGCATGACTTAGCGGCTGTCTCCGAACCCCACCTTCCCTGTATCTTAAAAGCGAAAAAAACGGGCACCCTCAGGACGACCGCGGGAAGCCCGTGTCTGGCCGGGCAGGGCTGGGCGGCGAGGCATCGACCTGAGGGCTTTCTTTTCCGGTATTTGTTTGTTTAAGCTCCTTCTTCCGTCTGCAACATCCTTAGCTTAGGATGTTTTTGGCCTCCTACTCCGCAAGGACTTCAAAATGTCTGGACGGTTTGGGGCTTAGCGTTCGCTACATGTGGAGTCGGACTTAGGGCCCGCAGCCTGGCACTGGCCTGAATCGTTAGAATATTAGAGTTCCGGGGTGTTTGATTATAGAACAGTTCTAGAGGGATTTTACGGGGGTACAGTATATTAAGGGTAAGATCTGTTAAGAGCTATTGCTACGCAACCAGTGTTGCAGCAATGCTTACCCTTGACTAGACTAATGTTGGTCAGGGGCTAGCCTATTCTTCGCGTGAGTAGTAATTTTACTAATACTTCTACGGTTACGACTGCTGAAGCATTCAAAGTTGATTCCCGTGCTGGAAACAACAAAGCACCTAGTAACCTAGTGGTAGGAATCGACACAACAACAAAAACTAACTCAGTCTGTGCAGCTACCCAAGGAGGGGCAAGGTCGTTGGGTTTAGCGTTTAGGGTTTCGGGTGGGGTAAATTCTGCGTTTCGACACTCATTCTCGCAATTGGCGAGAAGTTATGAGAACTGGGCTGGGCTCAAACAACTGCCGGAAGTGAGCCCTTATTCGACGCGCACACACACACACACACTTACCACAATGACCAGCATGACACCATCTCCTGACCAAGCTCATCCGACCCAATCTGAAGAAGGCCGAGGCGTTAGAAAGGATGCTCAGGGCCGAGAAGCCTGAATACCCAAGTAAGAAACCATGACCGAGCCACTTTTTGAATGCGGGTGTCCACTGATAAAGGCAAGCCATGACCGGGCCGGGGGGGAACCCCCCGGGTCCGAGGGATGGATATTCTAAACTATTTATGTTTACATTGCATTTTATGACCTCTGTGAATATGCGTTTCTTCTAAAAGCTCCTCTAGAGAACACTCACCGGCTCAGACTCGAAGTTCAGTAGCCGATGCTTTTGAGGTACTCTTTGATCGCTCGGCGATGGTTGCCGACGAGCTGCAGGAATCCACTTTTTCCAAAGCTGACTTTCGTTCGGCACAGGAACTCGAGCTCCCGCTTCAGAGCTTCCGGATCCCCACGAACTTTGCGGACGATCGTGACGTCCTCCGATCGATTCTTTCGCTTGACGACGTATACGGGCAAGTTATCCGAGGAAGTCCGACGCACGGTAAAAGGACAGATGGCCCGGTAGGAGCGGTCGTGGCGATTCGCTGGGCGATTCAAGCGCTCTGCCGCCGCCTCACGTGGCTTCTCGGCAACCTCAGCGGTCGTAGATGCTGCCCTACCCAGCGGCCTGAAGATTCGGCTCCATGCACGGAACATCAGCTGGCCCGATGAGAGCGGCTTGCATCACATGGCCGCCGTAAAACCTACAAAGAATACCGGGTCTCCAGGGTGAAGCTTCAGCATCAGCATTTCATTGGCTGGGTTGTGGTCCGTGGGATCACACGGCTACTCACCGTATAACTGCACCTAAACAGCTGATCCTTCTACGAGCCGGAGCATTTTGCCTATCATGAAAGTTGCCTCAAGCGGAATTCGAGCATGGAAGAGCTGCACTTTTCACTGGTGGGGCAGGAGTCTGAGAGTCTTAGATGGTCTGCTCTTAAGCCTTCTAAGCATTCGCTCAATGTGAAGACTCCGTGTCTCAGTCTCTGCATAGTGTACTTCAACATTCTGCTGGCTCTAAAGTCTCTAAAGCCTGAACGAAGACTGGTTTGGCAATGTGCCGGAGGGAGAGTGCCGGACCCTGCGTTGATGCGATATCTTCCATGGCGACTTCCATCTTCATCTTGGGTCAACCTACCTTGACGGCCTTGCGTCTTTTCGCATGTCTGGGGGAAGGCACTTCCAAAGCTAGTACATGCACGGGCACATACGCTTGAAGGGGAGAAAGATGGGGCGAATCACGAGCGCAGTCCCTTCCTGGATTTCCTGCATCATATCCGCTAGGTCCACATGATGCGCTTGTGAGTGCGGAAATGCGCACAATCGAATTTCAGGTGCTGAGGTTCGTCTATAGCTGGTTTCGGGACAACCAGCCCAGACCGCCTACAGGACCGACAATCGCCAAACTCTTGCAGATTTGTCGGTGACCGACGGCGATGATTGCCGCTTCGGCTACCCGACCGCTTCAACCTCAACTCAAAGAAGTCCTAATGGAAGGCTGGTCCGGACAGGGCGACTTGAAGTAGAAGAGAGTCAGAGTTTAGTGTCGTCCAAAGGTTCGCCGATCTTCTACCCAAAGCTCCTATCCGGCTTGGTAAGTATACCGGAAACGGAAGGCTGAGCCTCAACCGAAAGCAGACCAAACACAGAATGCTAGTGAATCTCTGAGGTCCCGGCACCTCCTGAGCCTGCAGCAAGGTCGTGTGGGCATGTTCTTTCTGTTGCAAGTACATTTTGTGTCATCATACTACACTACGTTCCGACTTTGTTTGGCAACCACCCCAGGCTGGAGTTTGAGTGAGAGGTAAAACTGTGTTTGCCAGTCGCACGCATTTTGGGAACAAGTCGAAGGTTAAGGCCTGATTCATAATAACAAACATCTCCATAAGCTAAGCACATCCTCTCCCGAACAAGCCGAATGCCCGGCTGCGGCCCCAAACGCTGAACCTCGATAACAACAATATTAATCATGCGTTACATGCCAATACTATCATACTAGTAACCACATAGCAATGACCATAGCGATGATAACAAGAAGAACAATAACCATCATAACTACAAAACAACGAAATAGTAATCATCGCGTACAGACAGATGTTGCTTTTGTAAGCCTTTACTGTCCTTACTCTCGGGCTGCCTCCTTCTTCGCCTGCTTCACGGAAGGCCTTCCGGTCAAAGCCTGGCACGACCTGGGACGAGAGGGCTCAGCTGGTGCCGAGTTTTGATGCAGTTTGCCGCAAGAGTATTGTATCAGATTCCCATGCTCCTTCTTACGATGTTTTGTGTATTTCGGTGTGGGTGGGTGTCGAAAATCTGGAAGGATGTCGTCAAAGAAACAAAAGATATGTTTGGGAGCTCCTCCAAAGTAGTAGTTGTACGTAGCATGACAATGCCATGCCGGGCCTTGGCATGACATGGCGAAGCTTCAGTGAGTATCACGTTTGGAAAGTTGGTCTGGCTTCAAACCATCTTCTGGATGGTGCTTCGGGCATGAAGTGGGCAAAGGTCTTCCGCCCGATTTGCAATATACTCCTGTTGTGCCGCGTGCCAATCCCTGTCCGAAGTATACAAGTGCAAGAACACGCACTGACCTGATCTTTGTATAAACACGAGGCCGGCACATCCTGAGATCCAACAGCCGCAAATCTCAGATGCACTCGGGTCGCGACGCGCACCACGAGACCCAATCGCTGCAGCGACTGGCGATCAGACGGTTTAACTCGTAGCAACAAAGACTCAGAATGATAACAACAATGACAGCAATAACTAATGTTGCTACTACTAGTTAAACATAGGTGCCTCGTCACGTCTTTGGGGTTCACCCATAAGACAAACCTGGAACAAAGCAATTCGGGCTATGAACCTGTAATTAATGGAATCGTACTGGACCGAAGCCCAGGCCCAAATGGATGTGCTCGGAACCTTCGGACTCGCGAGCTACCTCAACAATTTCTAAATTTGTTGGGTGCAGCGATCTGAGGGGCCTTCAGGCCGTGACATGCTACAGCAAGGCTCCTCTTTGTCGTCTGCACAAGTTCTTCCACAAACTCCAGTCGAATAAATCTGGCGATGAGCTGGGGGCAAAACCTCCGGGCTCGGATTCTGCAGCGTTTACAGCGTTGGTGTCCCTTCAGGGCTTGCAACCTGAACTCTGGCCGGTAGTGAAGCCGTGACACGTCGAAAATAGTGGTGCTACCGTTCTTCTGACTATACCGCGCGCCCCATGTGCAGGCGGGAGCACCGCAGTCGCAACTTCAGCCAGACCCAGATATCGACCACATCAGTGCTTCAAAAAAGCTAGAGCATTCCGTTTGGGACTACAAGTCTACAAGTTTACAAGGGTATTCTGAACCCTAAACCCTAAACGTTAAACTTTAGAACCCTAAACCCTAAACCCTAAAACCCTAGAAACTTGAAACCCTAAACCTTAAACCCTAAAACCCGAAAGCGTATGAAGAAGTTATAACAAGCCCATGCAGGTCTCCGAGTCCCTGCAGCTCGTTGCAGCGGAGCTTCTGAAGCAATCAGCAAAGGAAGCTTCTGTGTTGGTTTAGGGTTTAGGGCTTTTGGGGTTTGGGGTTTAGCTTAAGCCCTGCATCTTTGAGAGGTTTCCATGCTCTGCGACGATATTGGGTCTTGTTTTTGTTGATAACAGAGTACACTGACTTGTAATCGTATTCCTAGCAGCGGAAAATACTTAGGCCAACCCGACAGCTCAAAAGGTGAGTTTAATGAACTGCAGCCAGAACGACTTTCCACTCTGTGTGATGCTTGCAAGCCATAGCTATCATACTATCAGACTCGCAAAATTGATTGCGTAGATGCTCCGACTTCGTACTATGCGAGTTGCAAGTGCTGGATCACTTGCCCTTTGCAGCTACAGGGTTTTGGACCTCTGCAGCCGCGCGCTGACGGCAGAAACTGTACACTTCAATCAGAGCACGTGCTGGCTTTGCCAGTTCGGGTGCGTTTGGCTCCCGGAAGCAGAAGCACCAGATACCAGAGCATTCTGGGCTCCAACCCGATACGTTGCCCAAAAAACGTTGCAGAACCACCCAACAATTGGACAGTACCAAAATGCCTGTGGACCCTACCTAATTTGTCCATAACATGTATGACTAGCAACTCGAACCCCTCTCAAGCCCTCGAAATTTGCTACGACACTCCCTGAACCCTCTTCTGAGCCCGCGTGTCCATGTCTTCACTAATCGTATGTCCTCAAACACGGCCTTGCAGGCAAAGGTACATAGATTCACAGAGATTCAACCCCTGCGTTCATGCAAAGCTTGTGGCGCTCCCACAACAGCTCCAGATCGTGCTGCCGCCACAGTCTCCGAAAGTAATTGCTTGATAAGATCTGGTGTGCATTTTTGGTCGGCATCAAACCTTGCAACGTGTTCACATAATCGTACTTCGACAGTTTGGGCCTTGTGGCGGAAGAACTATACCATCTAAAGAATACAGTATAAACTGTGGAATATCTCATCTGGCAATTCCTGAGGGATGTCTAGAAGCCGCCATGTTCTCTGAATTCGCGTTGGCACCCTGAAACCTCCATCGATGTTCCTGCAACGTCTTTCCGCGGATGTAAAGACCGAACTTTAGACGCTACTGGTCCATAATCAGCTGCGAGGCTGACCTCCTCCGTCGCCGGAATCATGGTCCGAAATGCTAGCTGTGTCAGTCTGTGGGACTGTACACGTAGGGTTGCACGTTGATTCCGGAAACCCCACCAGGCCTTACGTGCAATCTCAGTGACTTGGTGACTAGATTTTCTCGATATTTTCACTGAAGATGTCGCATTCAGGATTTCGGGAGATGTCCGGGCTCGGATCGGTTCAGGGATTCTCGGCCGGACCTCAGGGGCCCACCTCGACAGCTGGACTCTACAGGCGTGGACGTATGTGCTTAGGATCGCGCTGTGCTCGCTTCAAATCGATGTTCCTCTACTCATCAATAGATATATTCTGCAGCTGATTGCCTTGCTGGCTGTTTGGAAGCGTACCTCTGACTGCAACTAGTGTTAAGTTCACAAGGCTTCTTGATAAGCAATCGTGCGACCCTAGACGCGATCAATGTTGTTTAGGCCGCAGGGGCTCTCCTGAAAGAAGTGTGAGCAAGACATGTCGGAGCTCAGCGGTGCCTCTGCTAAGACTCTACTACAGCATCTGAAAACCGACAGTTCGTGACATATTCGACTTACCAGCACCAAGACATCTTGAAGACCGGGAACCCAGGGACGACTGACTATTGCCTTTTGAACCACGGCAAACACTCGGTGGCTGCAACTCTTTCGGAAAGGCCGATAGCAATCCAAAGGATCTAGTAATCTAGTAGTCTAGCAGTCCAGCTCGCACATTTCTTTGATAGAAACATGCGACAAGACGACATGTGATTCTTACGCCAAGCACGAAAACAATCGAAGTCCCAAGTCCCGTTGTGCATCTTCGCACCGTGTCTTAAGGGACCCCAAAACTGATGCGGGTGCTTCCTTGAAGCGAGGCGCGCGGTAAAAACGAGATGGGAGTTCATGAGTACTAACATTTGGGGTCTCATCAGTTCAATATGGTTTCGGGGGTCCCTTATAATCATAGATGAACTATAATTATTTAAGGGGATATCATGATCAAACGCACGAATTGCGCCGCAAGGCCCTGTAATCCCGAAAAGCCCTAAACCCTAAAAGCCCCAACAGCCCCAAACCCTGAACTAACCCTAAAAGCCCTAAGCCCTGAAAACCCTAAAACCCTAAACACCAACAAACCCTAGGCCCTCCCTGAACTCGACAAGCCCATGAACCCTCTTGTAGCGGTGCCGCCTGACAGTCTCAAGCAGAAGAGCTCTTGAAGCTCAGGCCCCACCCTGTAGGGTTAAGGTTTAGATCTTGAGCGGTTTTAGGGCCGAAATCAAACGTCTCAAACAGCCTGTTTAAAATAGCCAATGTAATTGATCAGTGTGACCCTGCCACGGTCGACTGCTCTATGATTCTGACCCCTTCTTCTTTTCATAAAAACTCTCACACACACACATGCCAGTAAGTTGAGGAGATTTCTAGCTCGAAGCCCCGAAGCTCTTAATTCTATGTTCGATTGAGCCCCGTACCTCGACCGCTACAAACCCTAAACTCAAATTCCTGAACGGACGCTCAACAACCTCAGTTATAGAACCAACCCATACCCTGTACTCCGACACCCAAAAGAACGACTAAAACCCCAGTCCTCCGTAAGAGGATGCTCCTCGACCAGCTTGTTGTACTTCCGGTTGCCGGCCTTCCGTGCCTCGAAGGTGTCGATATTTCGCTTAGAAAAGTCAGGCTTGGGGGGAACTTTACGGATTTTTCTCAAACGTGACTGTGACTGCACAGCATTCTTGTGCTGTGGTTGCATGTCTGAGCCTTAAGCAATAAACCTTCTGGGGCACAAAAAAACTCTTTCAGCCCCCTAAACCCCAAACCCTGGTAGTTGTGTTTCGGGTTGAAGAATCTCATGAAATGCCATGAGAGGACCGGAGCAGAAAGCATCCGAGCCAAGGATCTCGATAGCCCATAGGTATAGGTTTAGGGCTATTAGGGCTCTTAGGGTTTAAGGTTACAGTACTTGTCACCTAAAGTGCAGTGGCCTCGGTAGGGTTTCGGGGGGTTCGGGCTCTGGGTTTAGGTTCCAGCAAGGATGAGACTTGCGGTTCGTCATGTCGTGAGATTCGAGGCTCCGCAAAGAGAGATGTTGGATGTTGGAGCTCAGCGATGCTCAAAGCAGGGGTCTTGCAGCAGCTGAACTATCACACTGCGAGCTCCAAAACTCTACAATGCCGCGCGTTCCAAAGCTCTACAATGCCGCGCGTGTCGAAACGATCAACCCAACCTACTGCGCCTCTAACCATTCCACAAACCCCGCCTTCTTATGATATCGAGCGGGTGCCAGTACAGTACAGGCCCCTTTACTGCACGAAAGCCTAAAGTGCCTAAAGATGCTGCGGACCCGCCTGCGCCTGATTCGGCGCAAATGGCACCCGAAGTTGCCGGGGCCGGAAACGGCGGAGCAGCAAGGAGGAGGAGACCACCTCTCCAGCCGGGCTCGAGGTTTTGGGTTTGAGGTCTACCGGGGTGTCTTTCCACGGGGTCGGTCGGAGTTGATTGCGGCTTTAGCGCCTGACAAATCCAACTGTGCGGCTCTGCGCTTGGGCAGTTTGGCATCAAAAATACACGCCATTATCATTATGGCTTGTAGTCAGGATGTCAGGGGTCGCGCGTCGTAGATATGATCTACCGCGACCCGGCCGTGACAGACGACAGCGCCATCGCCGCAGCTGCAGCCGCCGGGGGCAGATGGATCCCTGCAGCTATGGCTCGGCTAGTCAGGTGCTACTGTATCGGCCGTAACCCTTAACCCACAAGGCGCCTTGGTGGTGCAAAACCCCTGCTGCCAGCGGGATCATGCAAGCATTGAACACGAAGGCCCAGAGGAAATTGCGCCTGGGCACATCGCACACTCCTTGACACAGTTTTAGATCGACAAGCTCCAGCACTGTGAAACCTATGTTGCATCCAAGCCTGGCACCTACCATGAAACTGCAAAGTGCTTCAAACCTCTGCGTGTCCGAGGTGCTTAATGCAGAAGACCGTCGCCAGTGCCAGTTGCTTCATTGTCAACAACTCCTGCACGCGAAGGTCTCGAAACATTTTGCCTTGAAGCCCCGCGCTAGGTTCACGACTGTAGCAACGAATTAGCAGAAAGGCAGATCACCCTCTGAGGAGGACGGCTGTGAGAGTGGACATGTTGAAACCCTGACAGTTCAGAAATCTCCACCAAACGAGCCAAACATCGAATACTGGCCCTGTGTTTTACACTACACCACTACAACACAGCATCGAAGAGCACCTGTGGAATCTGTCCGGGGGCGGGCCTGGAGCTCTGACTTCACCAGCACAATGTCTGCGGAGTCCACTGTAAGCCGAGCACCGGCACCGATTGCCACACCGACCTAGCCGGGGGAAGACCGACCAAGAGCTGAATGTCTATGACCGTCGATGATGTTTGCCTCTGACTGGTGCTTCCAACTTACGTAAAACAGACTACCAGAATCTCGCGGATATACTGCACTGCCTCAGCCGCATTGTAACAATTCCACCGACTACCGCTGCTGGTAGCTTACCGCGCAAGCTGCCCTGCACGATGTGCTTCATGTGACTACGTGCTGGGCGGCAACAATCCCTGAATGCAAGCTTAAAGCCTGAACGGCAGGATTTCGGCAAACAGTAGCTCAGGCGGCGCGAGAGAACCCGATAGAGAAGAGTATACGATAGCAGAAGCTCGGCCAAGCATTCCTTTGCACAATGGGCTGGAGCTATCGAACCCTTAGCAACATGCATTTCTTCATGTCCGTGTATGCAGAAAAATCGGCCTCTGCGGAAGTCAGAGCCGGTGCATCGTTGACCCCGTCGCCGACGAAAATGACACGCTTGCCTTTGACTAGCAAAGTTCCATTGTTGGGAGCTTCAAGGATCTGACTCCTTTCTAGCCGTCCTCGATGGGCTTCGGTTTGAAGGACGACATAAACGATGCAGGGCACACATGAAAACAGAAAGCCCGCGTGCCCCGCTGCCAGCAAATACCCAATGGCAGGTCCCACACAATCCGATACCGAAAATGTGCCAGCACCAGGTAATTAGAATGGCCCTTTCTTGATGTCAGTCGTTCCGGTGACACAACAAACTTGCTGACCCCAATGTGCTTGAAACAGCTCGAGAAGCTTGAAGCCCTGATCGTCTGAAAAACGGCGGAGCCGAACAAAACGCCCTGTGGCCTGCAGCTTGTAGCTCGGCCACCAAGCCCGCCTGTGCAGCAAAACAGAGCTTTGCCTTCTGCAGGGCCTTCGGCTTGAGGCCTTAACAATTGTAGGCATTGTCGGCTTTGGGATTCACGCTTTAGGGATTAAGGTTGCAAGGCCCGGAAAAGCGGCAAAGACGTATGGACTCGACACATATCCCAGTCCAGTTTCCGTTGTGGCGAAGGGGACGGGTGAAGAGGCAACCAAACCAAACAAACCCGTACAAGAAACTGCAACATCAGAAACCCCAAAATGCCAAGCCATCGGCAATCAAGACTACACTCGATAGACGCCAGGCTCTCAGCTAGGAACCCAACAGATCCCTAAACATTGACATAGTTTTTGCAATATACCCATAAAGGGCTAGCTCTCCACAACTTATGGTTGGTGTGCTTTCTGTCAAAGACTTTCTGGGTCCGCAACCTGAACCCGGTGCAAAACACGAAGCCTGTTGCTCAAGCACTACCGACCCGGGAGCTTCAGCGAATAGAAAAGAAGCCGATCTAGAAACCCCACCTCGAAAAAAAGCAATCATAATTGAAATGCTTGTGATAATTCATTTTTTGAACCCAGACTCTGCTGGTCAGCCGTTTAATTCACCTGAACTCACAATTTATCTGCCTGCCTTGAAGGCTGGGACCGATTCAGCCCTGACGCGGTCCGGGTGGATGCCGAGCTCTCTGGCCACCTCTGCATGTCGGGCTTCAGAGCTTTGTGGTTTTGGCGGCTTCTTAGGGTTCAGGGTCTCTAGAACCTAGGACATTACATCAACTACCTCAGAAGCTCAAACTCTAAACCTCCGATTGGAACCATATAATATCAAACTCTCATAAAACCGCGTAAATCAAGGACTGTCTCGAAGCGAGACTCCGCGTTGGCGGTGGCAGAGTGGTCCCCGGTACACATCCAAACCTCCTCGCCGGCCTGCCAGACTGTGTAGTGCTCCAGAAGGAGACATTTGACTTCTGATGGTGATCACTGAAGCTATGATGATGAAGACTGCTTCTGGCTATGGATTGCTAGGTCCTGTAGCTATGGTTATGATCTTTGCATATTATGCGATCCATACTGTTACACATCAACGCAACAGCACATGGCGGAAATTATAATGATGCGGTGATGATGTGCAGATGCACCTACACTACGTTCCGGAAGTGTCGATCTCAGCTGGGATCCCCAAATTATGCTTGAGCTGCTTATGACTATCAAGCCACTTATCGCAGCTAATCAACAAAAGCATGAGCGGCAACAACACCAGCAACTCTGCAACGTTAACATCAGCACCAATAACTATAACCACATTAGTTGACTATGAAGATCGCTGGAGCAAGACAAAACTCGAAACTGTGTTATGGGTGCCTGAGCCCGGTATTGGCCTCCAGAAGCCCTGTCGCTGTATGCTCGCGATGAGCGAGTGTTCAGCAATTCCAGTAGTAACAGCGGCAATTGGCATTCCTGTTAGCTTCTTGAAGGCCGTATAGCAACGATGCGGGAACTTCTTGCCCCACTGTGCGGGCTACATGCAATCCTATACATCTGCCATCATCTGCCCTCCTTGTTTTACTCCGCACCTCATGTCGCATAACTATTACTTACTGCGTTTCCACTGCCTCAAAGGCGTTCGGCACGGGTTGCCCATCTATCTCTTTAGCCCTTCGGCATCCCCTGCCCCACCTTCTCGAGCTCTTGAATGACCTTCAACAGCAGGATCTGAGCTTTCAACAGAAAGTCTTAAAAGTGGTTCGAGCTGCGTTTGCGCTACGTTCCTGTCGACACTTCACCCGCCCGGGAGGTCAAGGGAGGATCCATGAAAAATGTGTTCATGTGCTCCAATTCAACCCTAACGCCCACCCCTAGCAGGGACCCTAGCCCTATAAGCCCTACACCAGCTGATCTTGGTAACGACACTGCCGGGAGTCTCAACACTTCGTAACTCATGCAAGAAACCTTAACACTAGGATCCTCAGTATAAGGTTAGGGGCCTGATGTAGGCCCTGAACGCTAAATGGGGTTCCCCATTGTCTGCTAAGGTCCCCGAAGAAGGGCCCCCAATATCGAAACCCGATGAACCGATGCTGGCAGATCTGGCCTCACAGGAAGTTGGCTGCAGCGCATCACGCAGAGCAGCGAGCCCCAAGACGACCTCGGGGATCTCATAAGGACCCTTAGGATCAAATCTTTGCTGAATTTCACTTGCTTAGGGTTGTCATCGAGTGGAGTCACATAAGGTTCTAGATCACTAAGCCCCGCAACCCTGGAATCATCGCGACTTTGCGATGGAGGCAGGCTTTTGAGCCCCAACTCTGCGCGCAGCCTTGTATTGTATTCACTCTTTACAAACGTCTGGCGGGCTCACCGTAATCAATCATTTCAATTCCGAAGCCGCAAGCCCTAAACTTCACAACCCTAAACCCCAAGACCCAAAGCCCCAACAAAAGCTCAAACCTCATAAAAGCCACTCACTGTACAGACCAGTCGGGGATAGTTTCATGGAAGGCAGTGCTAGATATCAATGCAACGACCAAACCTCCTACCTGTGCGAAGCGGATTAGCAGTGCTCTCCCTATCCATCCATCTATCCACTTCCTCTCTACCAGCCTGAACCGCAAAGGTAAAGCCTGGGCTCTTGTTCCGCGGGACCAGGCATGGGTTGGTGCCAACATATTGGGGAAAAAATATTTTTCCCCCACTAACATATTGGGGAAAAAATATTTTTTCCCCAATATGGGGGGAAAAAATTTTCCCCAATATGTTAGTGCCAACAAGTGGTTCGTAGATCTGCTGTATCTCCTGCCATCAGCTCAGGCACGCCGGCAGCGCGCACAGCAACAATGGTGGAGGATTGGTTGCGCCTTGGGAATTCTGCTTGAAAGGTCGGAGTCTGAGGCCAATTAAGCCATGTCCCGCGAACGCGCGCGTTTAAAACACTCCCGAAAATTCCATGCCAGCCAACGTCTCCCAAAAGTAGCCTGCACATCTACTTGGAGTCTGAGGAAGGCATGCTGTGGATAATTATCCTCGTGGGAATCCTATCACGGCCTTGCTCGCATCTGCAATTCTTCCTCACGGTCGCATGCAATTCCGGGGCACTGCATCTGCACCCAAGAGGTCAGTGAAGGGCAATCTCCTGCAAATTGGTGTGAGGCTGTAGAAGACTGATCTATTACTATTGCTGCCGACACAGTCAGCTGCCGGTTGCTCACAAGCCAACGCCCGTCTAATCGGCTTTGGTGTGCTTCGCTTTAGACCCACTTCAGCGGCTATGAGGAAGGCTATGCCGGTCATCGGGACTCAAACTGCACAGATTCAAAGACCGAGACCCAAGATGAGTATGCACTTCAGAAAATCTATGTTGGAATGGGAAAGGCCCACAAACAGCAGACAGGTTGCAGCAATGTGCCGACTTTCAGCACAACTCGACTTCACGATAAGAGCCCGCCACTTGACACGATGGACGAAGTCCGAGAGTGCTGCAATGAATTTCAGCCCTTCCGGATGCGACGTCGATGAGACATGGCTGTTGTCAACTAGCTCCTGCAGTCAAACACCACGAACACATCCGCCTCACTGCGACGAAAACCCTCTGCTGCCCTCCGACAACCCCCGCGCATGTTGCAGGATCACCAGCTCCTGCAGCCCACTCGACGGAGCCCACCATCTCAGCAGAATTGACTTGACACGGGAAGGAAAAAGTAAATCTCAATTCAAGCACGCAAAAAAAGTCAATGTGACTAACCATCAGACTAATAAGCAACCAATCAACACAAAGGTCATCAGAAATCCAAACCCGTGCACTTAGCCTGCCGCCGATGTGGGACCGGTCAACTGAACCTACTTGCACTTATACATGCCTGCACGTGCGCAGAACCTTGCAAAGCGCACACGCAAAGAAGTCATTGGGCCTATTTAGGCCCCTCAAGACTTTATTATTCGAACGAGGACCCTTCAAAGGGACCCTACTTAGAGAGAGCCCGCACCTACAAACCCTAAACCCTACAAGCCCTAAACCCTGCAAGCCCTAAGAGCCCAAATTAAGTATCATGGCCCTGTAAGCCCCATAAACCCTATGCAACCTAAACCATACACACCCTTTCTCGCTTTATGGTACCGAGCCACGACCTCCATCGAGCCAAGGCGGAAGCGAACGCCCTGACCGAGCTCGGAGGTGAAGTCCTGGTGGATGCTTTGTTTTTTGTTGTTTGAGCCCTCTTTTCTTCTGCCCGGTTATGCTTTCGGGTTTAAGGTCCAGGGTTCGGGGCTTTAGGTTTGCAGGGTTTGGGCTTGGGGGCTTTGAGTTTACGATGAAAAGGCTTCAGCAACAATGGGTATGGGGCGGGCTGTTTTTGGATCAGCTAAAGCTCGCTGATGTGATTTGGAGTCTAAATTCGGGTCTCGTACCTTCTGGACATCCCAGGTTACGCTGCACCGAAATGACATGGCACAGAATTTCTCTGTCTACTCCGGAGAAGTTTGCACCTTCTCTAGAGCAGGCATGCGAAATAGCTGCGGTCTGCACATTCATCGGTAGACTGTACGTCATTACTAAGACTGCTCCTCTTATTGCTCATGTGCTACGGCAAAGGGCAGAACCGATGCGCGATCATCGTGCGCAGCATGCGAGAGTCTGAGGGGCAGTACCCACCTGATGATCTCACGAGCTCGTGCACTGCATCTCCACTCATCTGGTGCGGTTCTGATCACGGCACTTCTACTCCGCTTCCGAAACATCCCAGACTATGGAAATGTCTGCGCGACAGGATGCCCGTAGCCGTCGGATCCTCCACGGCCGGCACGAATTTGAGAAGTCGGGTTGGGTCCCCTGCCGCCGAACGCCGGTTGGTTCAGTTTGGGAGTATAGCTCGCAATACTATCTGCGATTTGCTCTTGGAAATGCGTATGCACGACTGGGGCCTTAACAGCCTGCGTTATATATATATATATACATATATATATAGATACACACACATGAAACTTAATGCTTATATCGGGCTATCTCAGGACTACACGGGGAAATTTCTACAACATATCCAGACAGCTTTTTAAAACCTGTAATTTAGCCTATAATGATAATAACCCCCTACATGAATGCCCGAATAAAAACCTGTGAATCCTTTGACAACCCCCTGCTTTTGTTGAGCCATAAATAAGATGTTTGTAAAGCCAGCCAGCCTGGGCAGTCAGCCAGCGCACACGCCCCCTCCTGTACTGCACAGGGCTTCGTGCTTGTCTGGCGGTTTCGGGTTTGGGCTAGAGGGTTTTATGTTTCTTTTCGAGTTTGCCGAGCCGACTTTTTGAAGTGGGGACAACCACAACACCAGCCATAACAGTGTGACAAGAAGGCCGAACAACAAAACAAACAAAGGCACTAGCAGTAGCACACTAGCAATTCTGGGCAGACTGCAGGGGTCGATTGCTGCGGAAGAACATAAGATTATGTCTGCGTTCATAGGACTGAAAAGCCTGTTTTTGTTAGCACATCTCGGGGACGAGATACATCTATGAACTACACCAAGGAAACCCGAACACACGCCAAAATGAAGGTTCCTCCCGAAAGCCTGCAGCACGAGTGCAGCCGAAGGCTCTCTCTCTCTCTCGCTCTCTCTCTCTCTGTATATATATATATATATTTACATGTAAACTCTCCTAACAGGTTCTCAGAGGGTGCGTATATGACAGATTAAACATAGCTCTGAAGACACAGCAATGCCCCCACTTGTATCGTGGATGTGACGTGACCTCTCAGAAACCCCAGGGCCTGAGCAGTCCGGCGTGACCAAGGAAATCCAGAACTCCCCACACAACCCATAAGACGTGTTAACGCCAAATTTTAGCTGAGGATCATGTCCTGTCTTGAGTCTTAAGAATTCTTCGGGGGTACATTTGTAGGCATTCCACGTCAATCTCCTGGCTCCCACTTGCGATACTTCTTCAAGCCCTTAGGCCCTATAACAGCTAAACCCCAATCCCTCAACCCTCAACCTTGATCCTGGAATCCAAAAGCCCTGAAGCCCTCAGACCATAAACCCCCAAACCCTGGAGCCCTAAGCCCCAAACATGCCCAAACCCTAGAGCCCCAAGCTTGTGCCTCCAGCCCCCGAGAAAGAGGATGCTCCGCTCGACTCGCGGAGGCCGCGAGCAGCGCAGAGAATCCCAGGACGAAGTCCCTCCAAAGAAAGATCTTTAGGGCTTTGAGGGTTCATGGGTGTAGGGTTTAGAGTTTGTAGGATTTTTTGGCTTCTCTTTGCAAAGAACGTTTAAGGGCCCACAAGTTTCGGCTCTCACACAAGGCGAGGACACTACAAGGTTGTAAAGTTTCGAGTTTACGCTCTCACAACTCGGACATGCCAGGCGAGCTCCAGGCATTCTCGATTCAGCTCAACAGCATACCAACACTATCACGAACAAATACGCATAAGTTTCGAGTTTAGGGTTTAGGGAATCTTGGCTGCAAGAGCCCGGGGCTCTTTGTTGTCGTGTCGGCCACTGAGACTTAGGGGATCCCTTCGTGCTTTCGGGAGTCTGAGTTGGGTACCTGCCATGCCACCAAGTCGTTCTAAGTCCATGGAGGCCACGTCTTGCCCAGGCCCGGGAGGGTTACAGGACTCCCCTGGAATAAGGGCTCTGTGAAGACTGGGAGAGCGAGAGCCATGTGTTGTGTTTCATTACAAACCGGAGGTCTCACATGGCATGCCCTGATAACAGGCAAGACAGAACCAGAAAGCAAGTGTCGCAGGAGTCGTCATCCTTGTCGTCGTGGAAAGGTCAGGAAAACACAGGCGAACAAGTGTACAGCAAGCTTGGCTACTAGGAGTGACAGGGTGCTTCGAGGGTCGACGGGAAGTATCAACATGAACTCCGAAGACAACCCCGAACATCTTGAATGCCTCAGCATCTGGTGCAGTATTACGCAACACCAAACAAAACCAATCGTGACGCAATGCCCACATACACTCTAGCTTGATGCATGCGGCTCACGTGCGTATGTAGAGATGTATACACATAGTTTAGACAACATTGGCTCTGGTTACGTGGCATCATAGGTGGGGTACGGGCCCCTTTCCAGCTAGTCCTTTCAGACTCGGCACACTGCCCTAAAGCCTGCCCCATGTCGTCCATTACTCGAGACATACACCCGTCAGCAACAGTGCATTGAAGCTTCGGCCAGAGTAAGTCATGTGTCTGTGCAGCTGAGGCTGTGAACAAGTGCCGTAACTTCCAAGACCCAGATCCTCAGGGACCCTCTCACGCCATGAAATCCAGCAAGGTCTTTCTGATACCTGCAGACCTTTGCCCACAAAAGTGCGTCGGCCTCGAGGGCTCGCCGGAATCCAAAGCCACCACTTCGATACCCGAGCCCTGCACACGTGCTGGATGCGACGTTGAGGGAGTCTTAGTGACGAAAGAGCCCCTTTCTGCAAGAAGGCCTCATAAGGCCTCGTTGTCCAGCGGCCCGGTCTAGCCAAACACACATGCTGAACCCTAAACCCCCCAACAGGTGGGCTTGAAGTGCCGAACTGGAGACGGGAACTCACGACATCTAACGGTGCAAAACAAATTCTGGGGTTGAAAGCTAAAGGCCCTAAACTCTATGACTCTATGCTATGCTCTACGGGACATCCTGATGTGGGCGAAGGGAAAAGCAGTCTGCAGTCTGTTTTTGAGCCCATGTCTCAGTTTTCTGATGTGTTTGTCTGTGTCCGTCCCTTTCAGTAGGGGTTCGGTTGGTGTCGCCTCAAGGAATGCTCGAAGTCTCAAAAACAACTCTCTGCAAGCTCACGCCTGCGTTAGCACTTGGGTTGAGGAGCGGCCGAAGGCTGCGACTTCCTGGGCAGTGAAGCTTGAGACCCTTATGGCCTTCGAAGTATCGTGCTACTATGGGGCTAGGCGGCTTCGGTGGGCCGGGCCGTGCCTTTCGGGTTCAGGTTCAGAACTCGTCGTCGCCACAGTGTTCGAAACTCAAAGCACGGCCGAGGAGCCAAGGGCGGGGGTCAGCCCGAGACAGGCTTCGGGTTCAAGCGGGCAAGATTTGGGATGCGGGATATCCCAGGTACAAGTGTAATCAGCACTGGCCCCCTTTAGGACATTCGCCTGTTCACACCAGTATCTTAACTGTCGAACAGCATCCTGTCTCGCTGTAACGACATGTCGCTCTCACCGTTTCACACTGGACCTGCCATCCATCGCGTGTTCTTCCCAAACACTCCTGCAATGGTCCTATAGTATGCAAGTTCTAGACAGTCAGGCTGGATGACCCCTTTATCCCGAGTATTCTTCGGAAAATCTCCGCACTCCTTTTGAGAAGATAAGCTCTGACAAACTTGAATCTTTTCTTAACGGCTTAAAAAGACCCTATAATCCCTAAACCCTACACCTTTTAAACTATTTCGGTTTTTTACCGGCCTCCCAGATGGCGCTGCCCCGAGCTGCTCCGCGAATGGCGATGGAAACGAGGCCTTGAGGTTTTTGGTTTCGGAAGTTAGGGTCATTGGGTTTATAGGGTTTCAGGGTCATTGGGGATTAGGATTTAGGGTTAGGGTTTAGGATTTAGGGTCATTGGGGATTAGGATTCCAGGATGTGGCAAATTGCGCTGAGCGTGGCCAATGGCTTTGTAAGATTTGGGCCATGTTTAGTTTAGTGGCTAACTGAAGTTCAAGGCGGATGAATCTCCAAAGCGATGTGTATTGCGATTTCGTATTTTCGGAGTGTCCTGTTTAATTCTGACACAAAGGCTCCTTGAAAGCCGATCTATAACAATGAGATCTTTGGGGTGTCTCCGACTATTGAAACCTCTGAGGATCTTTTGGAGGCCTCCCTAGTGGCCACAGCTTGGCCACCTCAAGTCACGCATTCAGCAGCTCATGATGCAGTTTATGCAGGGCTTCTTCACACCGACATCATGTGTCTATACTGTCTAGATATAGTAAGTGCAAACCTAAAATGCCGCGAAGCATCTCGGTCGTCCCACCGTCAGGGTCCCAGTCTTATCCATCACGACAGCTCCTGACAATGCTGCCGCAAGCAGATACGGTGCTGTACAGGACAAGGGCCCGGGCTCAATGCAGAATTGGATTCAAGACAGCCTTCGCGCAGGCTGGACGGCCTTTTGAAGGCTAACCAAGCAGGAAGATGTTCTCTTTGCGAGAGCTCCCTAAACGCCCTAAACCTGAAAACTCTTAATGCCCCTAACCCCAACTAAACAGCGAAACCCTGAACCCTTGTTTAATCCCGTACTGAGGCCGATGCGTGTGACGGGAGAAAGCGTTCTCCGAACAGCTCACATGAAACCCTGAACCCTTTTGCAACTGGCCTGCTGCGACTCCAAGAACCCTAAAACCCAAAACCCTGAGCACACTCTCGCTTCCTTAAACCCCCAAAGCCCCAATAATACCCCACTCTTCCTAGACCCCCCAACTACCCACTAAAAAACCCTAAATACCCACTGTTAAGGACCATCATAAGGGCTCCATGAACGGGCACTTTTTGGGGGTCTTGGGTCTTTCGACCCGAAACATCCCTCGAACCATAAACCCTGCACCCCAAAGCTTATACCCCACTCTTCCTTAAACCCTAAACCCTAAACCCAGAACCCCTAAGCCCCAGACCCTGAACCCCTAAGCCCTGAAACGAGGGCTTCCCTTGAAGCGTAAACCCTAAACCCTAAACATCCCTTGAACCGTAAACCCCATGAGGACACGCCTGGCTTCGCCGCGAGCTCCAGGGAAGCAGCCGACTTGATGAGGATGCCCCGGCGTGCCGCCACCCCTTTTGTAGGGTTTCGGATTAAGGTTTAGGGTTTTAAAGGCTTATAGGGTTTAGTTTTAGGGTAAAGGGCAAAAGTGTCTGGGCTAAGGAAATAGGGTGTGCGGAGCTTGGGGTATGGGTCGGGGTTCCCGGGGCGGCTTTTGAGTTGCACCGTCATACCCCGCCAAATCCACGCTAAGGAAGTCGTTCTCAAATCGTGCTACCATACTCAGCGGCCGGAGCAATAACTGTATCCTCGCGCGTGTGGAACTCGTTTTGGGCTTGTCCTTGCCCGTCTCTGAGCCCATCCACTGATTTGCGAGATATTACAGTATAGTTATACGAAGGAACGCCCCAAAAACCCCATTCTAATTATTAAGGCCGCCCAAACTCCGGACTCCGGCCTGTGGAGACCATCACCGCTGTGGGCGTGGCGAGTCCCAGAGCACACGGGCAGGCGACAAGAAGGACGGAAAGGCCGAATTTCATGGCAAACCTCAGCCGGACGCTTCTCTGCGTGTAAGTGATGGGCTTACCGGCTTACCGCTGCCATTTACTGCTGCTGTTCGTTTCCCGTTTCCTCCAAGTACTTCCAAACCGGCACTTGTTCTACTGCTGCTGCTGCAAGCATATGGTTGTTCTTACTACTATTGTTGTTATTACTACTACGACAACGATGACGACGACCTCTGCAACTCCTGTTATCACAACTGCTGCTGCTACTACTACCTACCACCGCCACTACGACGACTGCTACTGCTACTGATACTACTGCTGCTATTAAAACTACTACTACCAATCATTGGTCTCACTCTAGCAGTGTATGGTTAGGAAGGGTTCATCTCGAGCTGCAATTCCGGGAAGGCGGAAATGTGTTTGCATCTGCCCATCGTGTTCCGGGCAGCTCGGCTTTCCCAACCCTGATATGAAGGCAACGGTTGTGGACTAGGCACTAAAAAATTCCCTAACTGCCACAAAGGCACAGTAACTCTTCACAGGTAGCAAAGGCAAAGCTGTGCTCGTGCGTCCTGTACCCAGGCAGCTACTTTCTGGCTCCGATCGGCGACTATGGCGACTTCCGATGACTCCGACGAGAGCTTTGGAAGCGAGGAGACTGGGGCTCTGACAAAAGCGTAACCTTCGGGCGGGTCGAACTGAGACTTGACTGTAGTTAGTGTGCTCAATTTGAGCAATGCCCAAAATGGGACCGAACCCTGAGCCCAAACAAAGTCCTTTCGGGCATTGCTACGCTGCCAGAGCTGACCATGCAGAACCATATCAGCGCAGTCACCACGGCTAAAAGGACCTTGCATAACAGCAATAGCCAATAGGGGTCATGCATAGAGATTTAGACAAGTATGCCCCTGACGCTCTGAATGCACATTTTATGATGAAGACAGTAGGCTCAGTATGCCGAGCCTGACAACACTTCCTAACGAAGTATATTGGCGACACGGCTTCACTAGTTTGTCGGACCGTTTCGGGACGTGTAAAGCCCGAACGGTCTCAAGAGTGGGGTCTGTTGTCTAAGGATTCAGGGTTTCGGTTCCGAAATTGGTGTGTACCGCCGTATTCTCACGCTCACGCTAGGTAGGCAAGGCCAGGCTGCACGTCGGCTGCCCCGAGCTGCAAGACAAGGTTTCTGCTCTAGTGAACTGTTTAAACCAGCAAACATTGCTTTCAACTGCATGTCTAAAACTTACGTTTGTGGCTGAAGTTCAACACAATGAAAAAGAACATGCTGATTGGAAAGGCCAGTTGCGACGGACGGCACAAATACACCTGAGCATGGGAAGCAGAAGAGAGCGGCATTCAATTCTTCTAGGAGGGATTACAAATGTGCACGGACAATCCTGATTCTGGTTGCAGAAAGTCCCTATAGACTTACGTGCCCTCAAAGCCCAAAGCCCCAAACAAAAAATGAACATGCAAGGGGTCAAGAGTCTGATGTTTGCAGCACCTGTAACCCCCACTCAGCCAAAGGTCATGCACTCCATGTTTTTGGTCTGGGCTCTGTCACAGGCATCATGCCAAACGGCAGCATGGGACTGTCTGGAAGCGCCCGCATAAAACGGTCGAGCTCTCCAGATGACAAGTTAGTCGATCACACTAGCCCAGGACAACCCCACACCCAGCAGCAAGCCCACGGAATCACAAAACACCTTGGAGAAAACTTGCTGGCCGGAGCTGTCTTAGCCCCAGCCCATAGCAAGCAAGGTTTGTTTCACCAGCGCATCGCAAGCAAGGCTTGTGTCAGCAGGGTGTCCTGGCGAGCTAGGGTTGTTTTGAGATTCGCAGCTAAGACAGTGGCACGAGGACTAGCACAAAGCTGTCTGCGTCAGGCCACACAGAGATAGACACACGCGCATGCATCCATCTGGCCAGCCTTCCTTCCATCTTTGACCACTGAATCGTACTTACATACTAACTTGCATGCATGCATACAGACTTACACATGCTTGCATGTATGCATCGGCAAATACGTGCGTGTATGCAGTCTGCTTGGTGCTCAGTAGTTTTGCTATATGTTCACATGCGCTTCAACGCATTAGGCACTTCGTTGGTCCGCTTGTCTCAATAATCCTCTTTGTGTGTGTGTGAGAATGCACATGTGCATTATGCATTGTACATACACATGTACGTTGTTTGTATGTGTATATATATACACATAATATATGTATGTAAACGTGTGTGTGGGGTGTAAAATTACATTGCACAGTTACATATCATTATACTATATAACATTGGTTTTGTATATGATACTCTTGTCGTATATTATACTATGGTACAACATAGCATAACATGCTACGTTTTGCTACATTGTATTACACGGCAACAGATTATATACTTCCTTAAACAATCATTATTATGCATTGCATTTTGTAAAGTTCTAAAAGCTTTGTAACATTATCTAGCATGAAAGTTTTATGCGATATCCAATCATATTATATACTGTCACATTATACTGTACTATAACATATTATATTATGTAACATTGCAGTCTTGGATATATCGTATACCATATCTTATATTGTATCGTATTGCATTATATTGCATGTTCTCGTCTTATATTATTATGTATGTTCTGGCATCTAATGTTATACTGTGTTAAACTATTAATATGTCGTTAAGCTGTCATCTTATATTCTAGACTCTTTAGACTATACGCATACATTATGCTACTTTGCATTCTGTGCACATGCATGTAGACATGTCTTTGCATTTCAACTTTAAACTTACACGGCCACACATTCACATAGAGCTAGAGCAGCTAGAGCTTGCGGTTGCTGGGGCAATGTCTCTTGAACTGTTCTCCTGCCTCCGTGTTCGCCGCGCTGTCTCCCGCCGAAACATCTTTGAGCTGTTCGCGTAGAAACTCAATGCCTTGTGCTGTGGTGATTCGGATTGGGCCTCGTTACATGGCCCTGCATCATAAAACGAGGGTTCCGATTCTTTTGCTGCAAATACACGGGTTGTAGAGGAACGACGCTGCTAAGTATCAGAGTCCTATACTTTGCTCTATGGAGATATAAGATATAAGTGCTTGCACTTGACTCGAGACGCGTTGCTTACGGGAGTACCTGACAAGACCAGTTGACGTACCCACCTGTAGAACCCACTCGTGCAACTTTTGCAACTGTCCGAAGCAAGGCCGCGGCTGTACAAAATGGACAACTTCCACAGCTCCTGTCTGGTAGAAAGCAGCTTTCAAGATTCGTAAATGCTCTTGGCCTGAAGACTCGCAAGTACCCCTCAACCCATGTGAGACTTGTTAGGCTACTCTTTGGGATCAGGGTTCTGGAAAAGATTGAGGGTTGCTGCGAGATCAAACTTGGACCCGGCTACCGCCAGGGCTCGCAGCATTGGATCTGGCATGCAAACCATTGTGTGTTGGGAATCGGAAGTAGTCTGAATGCAGCCTTGCCGCTGTCGACGGTGCGCTGCAGCACCCGGTCTTTTGGCTGGACCTTTCGCACATTTTGGAGGAACCTTGGCCAGTAGTCTGCATTCAGCATTTCCGCAGCCCGCAGGAACAAAAACAGCTGGGGATGAGGGCCAATCTCGCTAGTAGGCTTTTTGCTGGCAATAGCAGTAGCAGTTCTCGACACTTGCCGCTGGATGGCTGTCCCGTCACGAATCTTGGTAGCAGGAGACAGAGCATCATCGCTAGCACCGCTGTCGCCGTCGGCATCGTCGCAGTAACTCTATGTAACTTCATAAATGACGGTCCTATCTTAAAATAGACCTATTAAACGAAGCGGTGCATTGCCTCATTCATCTCACAATTAACAGCCACCCTCATTCACTGATGATAGCAATGAAAAGAATCCTTAACGTCACAAGTGGAAATTGTGCGACCATCTCCTAAGATCAAAATTGAACAGCAAAGTGAATATCATGTTTGCCATGTTTCGTGGTCGAGTTCGTCGTGTTGTTGATTCAACGACTGATGTCAGCATGATGCCGGTGCGTTATCGTTTCTCTCGATGCTCTTCCTGCCGAGACTGTTTACACCTGACAAAAGTTAGAATGAATGCTGTTATTGGTGGTTTGATTGCTTCTGCTGTTGGCATGTTTTGCCCTGTCTACTTTCGATGATGAGAACTGGAATTCGCCCTGAGTGCTCGGCTTGTCGGCCTTCTCATAGTGATCTCTGCCTTGGAGTGTCCGGGTGTTCTCCAAGTAACAAAGCAACCAGAAAGGCGGAACTTGGCGGAACCATCCCTATCCCTTCTGCCCCTGCACCTGAGCTCCTGGCCCTGAAGTGGACTCTACTAGACTCAAGGGTCCACTTCAACAAGAAGGCTCCTGCCCAACACATTCTCACTGACTGTGATCTCGAGTATGAAGCCGACCGTGATCGTGCAACTCGCCCTTATAGCTAGACAGCTGCTGCTCATACGGCTTCAAGTTGGCACAGGACCACTCTGCAAGTTGTCGCGCCGCAGGGCAGGGGCCATTTCTCGGAATGCTCTCGTTGCAGCCTGGAGCTTCCCTCTTTTGGAACCTGGTAAACCTTGCCGTACAGGTGAACGATGCAGGACAGGGTCAGCCTTACAGCCCTCAAACGACGCTCACCCTCGAAATTCCATAAACCCAAAGAGAGACATGGCCAAGCTGCCAATGAGAATGCACGCCGCAGCTCGCTGCATCTGCAAAGTGATCCAAAGCTCCTCTGCTGTAGTATCGTAACTGCTTCTTGTTCTTGGCTTCTGTATTGTTATACATGAACTTAGCTTCCCTTTGTTGCAAGGCCTCTACGTGGCCACAGGAGTCCTGAACGTCACGACGGACTTTCGGGAACTTCGGGCAGCTGGGGTTTGGGGACTTCGGTGTGTGGAGCCTAAGTCCGGCTGGCCTCGAAGGAGTGTCGAATCAGAGACTAGCCGTCGAAACCTGTAAAACTCACCCGGGAAACTCATGCCAGTCGCTTCTCTCTCTCTCTCTCTTCCTCGTTCTCTCGCGTCTGTCTTTCACGCAAACTCAGTGTCATCGTCTGGTACGACAACTATCACTCTACACGGGCCTCCGCTGGGAGACGGCCAAAGGTCTGTCTGTGCTTCTTCGATAGTTCTAAAAATTGGGGCCTGGAGGAAAGCCGTCACCCAACAAGCAAACAACATCTGCAAACCATGGAGGGCCCCAAACTCGGTCCTCGCGGTCCTTGTTGCGGAACTGCGGGACTTTTTTCCGCTGCAAGCTCCTCGGTTTAGGGTTCAGGGCTGTTTATGAAGACTTGAAGAGAAAACATGGTTTTGGAACCAAGACTCAGGATCTACGGGCTGTGGCTACAGATGTGGGTATTTCCAGGATTGTAGACGAAGGCTTTGTTGCCAAAGCACTTGGGCTCCTCAACCCGAATTTCTGGCAATGATGCTGTGGGGCTTTGTGTGCACGCCATGCTTCAATCCTACAATTAGCATATGCTAAAACCCCAGGACGAACTTGCATCAGGTCCAAACAAAGCTTGAAACAGTTGGGGAGTGGCAAGAAGCAGCAGCGTTGCAAAAGCTAGGATTCCCTGGCCTTCCCTGATTCTACGCTTCCTGCACGATCATGCAGAGCTTGATGAGGTTGTCTGTGTGTTTGTGTGATATTAACGTCTTCGCGTTTACAGTACGCGCACGGAAAAGTGGGGGTGAGGCCCTATAGATTCGGAGCGCTATGTTATAGTCTAAGCCGTCTAAGCAGAATTATACAACTCTTCTTGGCCTCCTTGGCAAAAGTCACACGCAGAATGTGCAAACAAATGACAGGCTTGGACTCCGATTCCCCAAGTTGAGGATATATGTGTGAATTTCGAGTGTTCGAGGATATGTTCGACTACTTCAACGGCACAAAACAGCCAAGGCCGGCTGCGTAAGAGCTGCGTGCTGACAAACTGAAACACCCAATCACAATTATCCTGCAACTGATTTTGCATTCTTGCATACTGACAGCAGAACTATGCAGCAGGAGCGCCGCACTTCCTGGAAGTAGGGAAGTGCCTCCTCAATGAAGCGGTCGAGATCGACCCACCGCCTGCCATGTCATGTACATCTTAAGGGTCTATTTCAGTGAGTGTCCTCTTCATATAGCTTACAATCGCTGTGATATACAGCAATCAGATGTAACCCTCTTCTTATTGGGCCGCTCCATGTATCATGAGGGCGTGAGGGCGCGGCATGGAAGGGGACGCGTTTTCACTGGTTGGTTTGCACGAGTCCCGGGGGGTATTGAAACAATTTATGCCAGGCGTTGCGCACAGCATGCATACGTGACTCCCGCCTGAGCCGCACGTAGCAGTGGCAAAGGCCCCGCATCAAGCGGCGGTAGTGATGGAACCTGTGCCGCACAAGTTGCTTTCGTCATTTTCGTCGAGATATGCAGTTGAATTCGCGGAGTCAGTGCGTAGATATGCAGTTGAATTCACAGGGTCAGTGATTGAATAATGTGCAAAGGTTGATGAGGCAGTAAGAAGATTGTATGTTCAACCGCACCAGCTAAAACGACGAGCCGCGGCACGACTGCATCGTTCGATTTGATGCTTAAGGACTGCAGCAGTCTGGTCTGTAATTCTGGACATGCGATTCTGCTGTGACCCTCCAAATGAAGCAGTGCCGAAGAACGTACTCCGCAACCGCTGAGTGGAAGCGGGCCACAACATTTGCACAGTCATAGCTAAAAGATTTGTGGCCGGCCAACCTAAACACCAAAACCCTCCTAATCGTAAACTACAAACCCTGTGCGCACGAAACACTCTAGAAATCCCATGCCTCAACTGATAGTTTGTCCGCCATCACGGAATGACGGACCTGCAGAACCCTAAGACCCCAAAAGCTCCAACCCTGAAGAGTCCGAATTCCTAAGGCCGACATTGAGCCCAAGGGGCTGGGGTTTGGCCCCGGAAGTCTCGCAGGTTTTGGTCTCCTGCTGAGCCCTCCGAGGTCTAGTGACATTCTGTTTGGGAACTGGTGAGTGCGACGACGACGGCGACGACGACGACTACTACTACGACTACGACGACGACGACTACTACTACTACTACGACGACTACTACTAGTACTACTACCACCGCGACCACCACCACTACCACCGGCACCCCCATCAGCAGAAGCTGTACTTTGCGGGTGCCCTGGAAACTGTAATCGACATACCTTGCATTGCTTGGAGGTGCATCTACTCCCAGCTTGGGTCCAAGCTTAGGCCCGCTCCTGCGGCTCACCACTCGACAAATGCCATTGCTACTGCAACTGCCTGCCTACAGTAGGCGCCTCGTGCAGAAGCTGTGTGCGAGAGAAAAAAAGGCTGTCTCTTAAAGGCCCTCAGCATGGCTAAGACCCGAAACAGCCTAACCCCCCCCCCCCCCCAGATTAACCCGCTTTGCAACCAGAATCCCCACTTTACAACCAGAATCCCCACTTTACAACTACAGACACTGTTTTCGATGTGAGAATCCCCACTTTACAACTGTCGATCCTCAGAACGCCCACTTTGCAACGTCTGCATGTCTGTCTGCATGCCTTACTATGATTAAGACCTATTCGGATTTCATAAACGGGCTTGGTCCTTCCAAAGCTGCAAACAGGCCCGACACACGCCCCATTTTGAGGGGCCTAGCTCCCTAATAGTTTGCTAGTGCCTCGAGGCTTCTTAAAATGTCTTGTGGGGTCTCCAGACCCTGTCGAGGGCATGGAACATCCAAACCCCGACACTATGCTTATCGATCCAGGTTCCGGAACCCCTCTCCCACTCGCTCTGCTCACGGATGGACATGAGAGCTCACACAGACCCCAGGCGACCAAGACACAGTGACATGCCGCAAAACCTTAAAACCTGGGTCCTCAGAGCCCTAACGTTATCCCCACACCCTATACCCGGCCCCTAAACGCTGCAGAACCCGCATGGGAAACCCGCTACAGAACTTTCTATGACAATAGCACAGTATACTTTGATAGTACAGTAATTATAATATACTATAGAACAAGATGAAACGGCCAGCTGCGCATGAAACTCCTGGAACAGCGGTTTTGATGGCTTTCAGAAGCTGTCTACGACAGCACACACCCGCTAAAACCAAGATAAAGATATTCAGTACTGCTTAGTATTCCCTGTCTACGGCCACACAAAACCGTGCAAACCAAGGTAAAGATGAATATGGCTGGAATTCGATTTCAACTCCGGGTTTACATCAATTGTGATCCGAAGGGTTTGCTTGTCGAAGACGACCGAGACAACCGATTAAAATCGATTCTAATCCATTGTGGTCGTGTGCCATGTGGGGATGCTCAAAATCGATGTTACGCCGACCCAAACTACTCAATTGCATGGGCTGGATTGGAATCGATTTTAAGTCTCCAGGCACTACACCCGGATTGAAATCGATTTTAAGCCGGTCTTTCCTCCGTCACTTAAAATCGATTTAAATCCGGCTTTAGTGCCTGGAAACTTAAAATCGATTCTAATCCGCCGTCATGCTGCATGGGGTTNGGCAGGGGGGGCAGGGGGGGCAGGGATGCTCAAGCCCGGACCGCGACGGGCAATGGCTTTGATCTCCGCAAAATCTGTTCGCTTATGCTGACTGGACCACGTGATCTTGGCTTTCTATTATCCAATGCGTTTTCAGAAGCTGGGAACGTACGAACTGCGGGGGCGTCATGCAGCCCTGTTTGCTGCCAATCTTCGGGCGATTGACAACCTCAGGAACTCTTTGACAATAAGCTTCACGCTTGCCCACCTGCTTTCAAAAGCCAAGAGCAGCTATCAAAAATTTGGAAAGAACGAAGCTTTGCGAAGCTCTACCTCCTCAACGATAAACACATGGAAGATCCGGATGGCGCTTACCGGGGTATGGCTGGAATTCGATTTCAACTCCGGATTTAAATCAATTGTAATCCTCAAGGGTTGGCTGTCGAAGACGGGCTTTTGGGCACGGATTAAAATCGATTTCCAGCCGCTTTGGTTTNAATCCTCAAGGGTTGGCTGTCGAAGACGGGCTTTTGGGCACGGATTAAAATCGATTTCCAGCCGCTTTGGTTTCAGTTCCTCGGTGCAAGTACGGATTAAAATCGATTTTAATCCGTATGTTGTCTTGGCATGGAAAGCGGATTATAATCGATTTTAATCCGCTTTTGGCGCCAGGCAATGCCGGGAGCCATCGTCCACCCCCCTTGAATGTGGCATGTCCATGGGCCTTTGGATTAAAATCGATTTTAATCCAACCCTGTCGTTTATCGTTTTCATTGTTATTAAGGTGAAGGTTACGGGGCCCTTGGGAGGTTGAATGGTTGCACGAAGCAAACCCTCAACCCCAAAACCCTGCTCCACGCATGTGGTTCTCGGCTTGGCACCGGTTCTTAGGCAGAGATTAGGGTTTAGGGGTTAAGGGTTTAGAGTTTGAGCTAAACCCGAAACTCTTCACGTCAGCGGTTCTTCGGCAGAGATTTGGTTTCAGGCTTTAGGGTTTAGGCTTTAGGGTTCAGGGTTCGGTCCGAGACAAGGGCATCAGATATTTAGTCATGCTGTGGCGCCGAGACGATGCCATGGCAGTAAGCGGATCTCCAGCAGAGGATCAGGTGGTGCAGAGGCCTGTGCAAAGCCTGTTGCGTGTGTCAACAGCAGGCAGCCTTGCTGCTGTTTCCGAAGCAGGCAGTCTTGCTGCTGTTTCCGACTCTGAGGCAACAGCAGGCAGCCTTGCTGCTGTTTCTGACCCTGCTAGTCCCTCTCGTGGCAGAAGTGGCCGTAACAGCTACGACTGGGTTGAAGTGTGTCGTGAGCAGACTGATGCAGAGATAAGGCTCTGCAGCAAAGCTCTGGCTTCGACAGCATGACATCTTGCACACAACTCTGCAATGGAGCAGTGACCGCGGCACGAAGACCTTGCTAACCCACTGCAAGAAATGCCAGTCCTGTACCAAGATGTGGTGCTTTCGTATCCAAGCTTCCCAGCAGCGAAAGCTCGTGGTGGAAGTAGCTGGAAAGTGTGGTAGCGAGGATGCGACAGTTATGAAGAAGAAGTATGCAACGCAGTATGCGCAGCAGCATTCTCCGGCCAAGGCGCTTTTGAAGATGAAANGCGAGGATGCGACAGTTATGAAGAAGAAGTATGCAACGCAGTATGCGCAGCAGCATTCTCCGGCCAAGGCGCTTTTGAAGATGAAACAGGATGGGGTGCCTGTGGCGCATCGTCCGGATGTCGGTCAGTTGAAGAACCAGCGACCTTCGTGCAGGCCAAAAGACCGGGAGTTTTCCACAGACTGTCTGGCTGAGTTGCAGAAATTCCTTGCGGATCCTCCAGCCTGCATTCGCATCATCCAGNCAGGAGCATGTGGTCTGCACGAAGAAAGAGGTTTGCATACCGTTCGTGTGCCCCTGCACACACGCCATCCTGCAAGACTCCGGGCTCCATTCCTTTGTCATGGATTTCACGTACAAGACAAATCGTGATGGTCTTTTGTTGGGTTGCATCGGCCCACTGGGCCTGTTGCAGCTGAAAAACAGTCTTCCGTCGGTTCGCATGGTTCCAGCAGTATTCTGTTTGTCTTCAGCAGAGAACGAAGCAGCGCATGTTCTACTTCTGGATCTCTTCCTGCAGCACTGCGAGTTATGGAACTTGAACATGACAGATGCTTTTCTGGATTGCAGCTGCCTCCACGCAGTTCGGAAAGCTTGCGCCGAAGCCCCACGCAAGATGTACTTGCACAGATGCTTGCAGCATGTGAAGAAGAACGTCAGGGAAGAATCTGCCAGGAAAAATTCTGAGACGGGCACCCCTAGGCTGGTGAACAAGGAGCTTCTTTCGGTCTTGGTGGATAGCTTAATGTTCAGTGCGACCCTGCCTGCTGATATCCAGTTTCATGCGTATTGGGACAGCATCTTGTCTCGCATGGAGGGCACGTCCAAGCCGACAGATTTCAAGGAGCCAGAAATGGCCCAGTACCTTCGCAAGCACATCCTGGATGACACAGGACTGGGATCTTTTGTAGTAGTAGTAGTAGTAGTAACTAGTAGTGGTAGTCGTGGTAGTAGTAGTAGCAGTAGTAGTAGTAGTAGTAGTAGTAGTAGCAGGAGTAGATCTACTTTCTTTTGGTCTGCCGTCTACAGGGAGGGTGGGTGGTGAGACAACCTGGCGGCAGATCAAAAGAAAGTAGTAGTAACTAGTAGTGGTAGTAGTAGTAGCAGCACTAGTAGTAGTAGTAGTAGGGTTCGTCGTCGTCGTAGTAGTAGTAGTAGTACTGGTAGCAGTAGTGGGAGTAGTAGTAGTAGTAGTAGTAGTCGTCGTCTTCGTAGTAGTAGAAGTAGTAGTTAGCACCTAGCCAGGAGTCGATGCCGCAGACCTTTCTCTAAAGTTGAACCCAGGCTCTCTGTTTTTGGTGCCTTTTGACCGAGGTTTTGCCTCCAAAAAGCCGTTCCTCTNCCCCAGGAGCATTCACGATAGGTAGGAGCTCTGGGACAGTAGACTTTCAGACATGAGTAGATCACCAGGTCAGTTTCACACTTCAGTGAATGCACATGCGGCAATCGCCCGCAACGTGCGGAGCCCGCTCGCACGGCCTTCGATTGGAAAATAGTAGTAGTAGTGGTAATAGTGGTAATAGTAGCTCTACTTTCTTTTGGTCTGCCGTCTACAAGGAGGGTTGGCGGTGAGACAACCTGGCGGCAGATCAAAAGAAAGTAGTAGCAACTAGTAGTAGTAGTAGTAGTAGTAGCAGCACTAGTAGTAGTAGTAGTAGTAGTAGTAGTAGTAGTAGTAGTAATAGTAGTAGTAGTAGTAGTAGTAGTAGTAGTAGTAGTAGTAGTAGTAGTACTAGTACTAGTACTAGTACTAGTACTAGTACTAGTACTAGTAGCAGTAGTGGGAGTAGTAGTAGTAGTAGTAGTAGTAGTAGTAGTAATAGTAATGGTAATAGTAGCTCTACTTTCTTTTGGTCTGCCGTCTACAGGGAGGGTTGGCGGTGAGACAACCTGGCGGCAGATCAAAAGAAAGTAGTAGTAACTAGTAGTAACTAGTAGTAACTAGTAGTAACTAGTAGTAACTAGTAGTAACTAGTAGTAACTAGTAGTAGTGGTAGTAGTAGTAGTAGCAGCACTAGTAGTAGTAGTAGTCGTCGTCGTAGTAGTAGTAGTAGTACTAGTATTAGTATTAGTACTAGTATTTATATTAGTATTAGTATTAGTATTAGTATTGGTAGTGGTAGTGGTAGTGGTAGTGGTAGTGGTAGTGGCAGTGGCAGTGGCAGTGGCAGTGGTAGTGGTAGTGGTAGTAGTATTAGTAGGAGCAGCTCTACTTTCTTTCGGTCTGCCGTCTACAGGGAGGGTTGGCGGTGAGACAACCTGGCGGCAGATCAAAAGAAAGTAGTAGTAACTAATCGTCGTAGTAGTAGTAGTAGTAGCAGTAGTAGTACGCACCGGGATCTNCCGTCTACAGGGAGGGTTGGCGGTGAGACAACCTGGCGGCAGATCAAAAGAAAGTAGTAGTAACTAATCGTCGTAGTAGTAGTAGTAGTAGCAGTAGTAGTACGCACCGGGATCTTTGCACGCCCGCTACCCAGAGCAAAGTCGTTGTGATATGGTTGTGTGCGAAGTTCAGTAGATTACAGTTTTTATCGTTTTCAAGAAACATGTATGTAGTACGGCCAAAAGCTCTTCTGGGGGTTTTCCAGAAGCTATTGAGAAAGCTGTGGGAAAACCTGTGGGACTGTGGGAAACTTGTGAGGCAGTTCTGAGAAACCTGTGAAAAAGCTTTGATAAATCTGTTGGAAAGCTGTGAGAAGCCCTTGAGAAACACGTGAGAAGCTATTGAGAAAGCTGTGGGAAACCTGCGAGAGAGTTCTGTGNTCTGTGAGAAAGCTTTGAGAAACCTGTGAAAAAGCTTTGAGAAACCTGCGAGACAGCTCTGAGAAACCTGTGAGAGAGCTCTAAGAAACCTGTGGGAAAGCTGTGAGAAACTTGTGAGATATCGTGAGAAGCCCCTGAGAAACATTTGAGAAGCTATTGAGAAACCTGTGAGAAAGTTCTGAGAAACCTGTGAGAAAGCTGCGAGAAACCAGTGAGAAAGCTCTGAGAAAGCTGTGAGAACATCTCTGGGAAACCTTCCTCACTCAGACCAGAGTATGGGCAGATTAAAGCTAGCTTGGCCCGTGGGGCAGTCTGCTTCCAGCAACTGGTGAGGGCAAAGAACCAGTTTCAGCAGACTTTGAAGTTCACGGCTGTGTTGTGAGGTGAAACAAGCCCAGAGTGTGAGCTGTGATTTCTTCAGCAA